>CM030369.1:128763955-129217317 GCA_003604175.2 Clonorchis sinensis | reverse complement strand
TATGTACATTTCAGCTCATGTACGCTTGTTCTTAGACAAGTAAAACGTTGCTTATCCTCGAAAATCCGGACTCTGTTCTAACTCGTTCTCGGACACATTCTAAACGTCTCATACAGACTTCTGGGGCATACCCTGTTGAGCAAGTATTTTTAACAGCACTGACCGATTGACAGAATCGAACGCACCCTTGAAGTCAAGGAACACTAAGATTGTGGGTCGTCTGTACATGTGGCGTTGCTCTAACACCTGACGGAGTGTGAAGATGTGGTCAATGCAGCCTCTACCCGGTCGAAATCCCGCTTGATTCTCACGAGTCAAGGTTTCGCGTGCCATCGTAAGACGACGAAGAATCAGTGACGCCAGAAGCCTTGTCACAACAGGAGTCAAACTAACACCTCTGTGGTTGCTACATTCACTGCGAGTACCCTTTTTGAAAATGGGTTCTACTATCGATTCACCCCAGTTGTCTGGAACGGTCTCTTTCTCCCATATAGATCCAAATAGGCCAAACAGGCACTGGCTGAGGAGCTCACCGTTATCCTTGAAAAGATCAGGTGGAAGATCGTCAGGACCGGCAGCACGATGAGGCTTGAGTAGAGAAATACACTGGGAAACTTCTGAGGCTGAAGGCGGTTCCATATTCACGGTTCACCTTTCTGTTGAAGGCCAGGATTCTGGATTGGAAGTAGCAGGTGGCCAGCTGAATTGCTGTCCAAATTACTGTGCTTTGCTGCATATCAGGGACCCGTTTTAGTCTCTGATTATTTCGCTGACAAGAGGTTTTCGAGGATCAGTCGAACGAATCAAGTGAAACAGCTTGCGGACGTTTCTAGCATTCTTTGCATCTTCCATTTCATCGGCCTTTCGGTTCCAGGAAGCTTCTCAGTCTGCGCGGACACTCAGTTTCACCTGACGTCGGGTGGAGTTGTGGCAGACAGAGGGAATCTGTCGCCGGGTCTCCAGAAAAGACACGATTCTCTCATAGATCCAACTTCTAGATGAGGTTGGCTGGGTCGTATCGCAAACATACGTTCCGGCTTTGAGTAGCGCTTTGGATATCTTTTCCCAGTAGCCGTTGCTGTCCGACACCGTACCGTCCGGCAGGCACTCGAGGAGCTGGTTTTGATAGTTTCGTTTGACTTCTGGGTCCACTAGTTTCTCAATGGCTAGGCGATGTGTGCGCGTTTTGCGTACACCTGAAAAACTCAATGAAAAGCAGCAGCGTGCAAGTGCATAGTCAGAGTCCACGCTGGTGTTCCAGAAGGGGCGGCAGGGGGTGATCGGCCCCCGCCACCGATAACTGACGGCGATGTGGTCTATTTGGGTTCGTCGCCGGTTTGTTGGTGGGTACCACGTTGTCAAGCGATTTCCGCTGTTCCGAAAATTCGTACTGCAAAGGAACAGTCTGTGATCTGCACACATCTGAAGTAAGCGGTCTGCGTTGTCCGTGCGTCTCGTGTCCAAACCAAGACGACCACCCAATCGGGCCTCAGCAGCGCTCAGTCTACCTACCTGGGCGTTCATATCACCAGCAACCACAACGATGTCTGAGCTGTTAGCTCGCTGTAGAAGGACACCTAGAACTTCATAGAAGCTGTCCTTGGCAGATCCAATCAAGCAGAGACGTTTCCGCTCGTTCGCTCAATACAATACCCACCCCAGCATATCCAGCTGCATCATCATCATCATCATCATCATCATCATCATCATCATCATCATCATCATCATCATGTAGGAACCGTACTTGTCTTACAGTGGTTTTAGCTGGCAGTTTCGTTCCCCAATGATTTGGGAGGTGAGGTAGGTAGCTACGCATTGGAGGCGCGAGCTGCGTAAATACATCACTGACAATGGACTGTTAAGTGGGGATTGGAAAGGAGCTATGCATTGAAGGCAATAGCTTGGATGCACGAGCACCATTGAGGGCGCGATTGGGCCATGTCTGACAATGTCTCTAAGCATTGATGTGGCCCGTCTCGGGGTCCTCATCCAGGAAGACGGCAGTGACCAGCGCAGCTGAGTTTGCTGGTAATGGCTTTTATACTTCGCTGCCAGGTCATTGTTTGACTCCTCCGGCTCTCTTCCACCCTTCACGTGGTTGTGCGAAAAGGACCTTTCGAGGAAGCCGGTCGACTGGCCGCAGCACGTGGCCAAGCCAGCGCAACCCATGCAGTGTGATCAGTTCACCTATCAAGGGTGAGTTATTTCTCCCGAATACCATTCGACGTACTTCAGCATTGCTGATCCGGTGTTCCTACCAGATTCGAGCAATGCTCCGAAGACATCGATGGTCAAACACTGAAAGTTTTTGACGTCCTCGCACGGCGGTCAGGTTTCTGATCCGTATAGTAATGGGGAGCGCACCGCAGCATTTTAAACTCGACCGTTGACGGATAAGCTGATGTCACGCCTACGCCACAGGTGATGCAGGTTCGCAAAAGCTGCTCTGGCCTTCCCATTCGGATGGAAATATCATCTTTCGCGAGACCACCGAAACTGATACAGCTGCCCAGGTAAACAAGTTTGTCTACCTCTGCATCACCAGAGGTGGGCAGCCGGAACCTGGAAGAGAGCGAGGGGGCAGTCAGTTCGATCACAGTACTTGCGTCCTGTATCCTTGTTTCTGACAGACAACATACATCAATCCAGAGGGGATCCAGTGTACGAGCAAGAGCCTGTTGACCTGCTTGCTTCAGTGAGCGAACAATGAAGGTGGCTAGTTAGTCAAGTTTTCGGGGTTTGAAAACAGACTTCGAAGTGTTTAGGGCTGTAACTGAACTCGGACGTACAGTAGCTGCAGCTAAGTGTGATGCAGGGCGAGCAAAATGGTCAGTCCTAGAGTTGGGACCTACGGAGAACGTATTAAAATTGGGGCGGGGAGGGTGGAAGACGGAAAACTTGAAAGTGTAAGAGGGGAGGCGTCAGCAGTAGCATGTTTTCGCTTACCCGCCCTGTTTTATGCAGCAAGTAAGGCGACCCGGCTGATGGCACCACGCGACGACCGATGTGGCATGAGAGTACTGTTATCTGTAAATGTCATGGTTGTACGAGGGCTGGGATACTGCCAGGGCGCTCACACCCAGACAGGAGGACGATTAGGGTCCTCAACCAAAGTCTTTGGCTCAAAAGCCCAACTGCAAGGCAGCGGTGTTGGGCTGGAAATGCAAGTACATTACCATTTTTACGGAACACGTCGCCACACATGTTCCAACCCCCAACCTGGAGGGCCAGGAGACTGTTCGTCAGACTTCTACCCATGGACCAACCTGGTATGAGAGACTCTTCGAGTGTCGCGCGGACACCCCAGTATAGCTCAGTGGGTCGCCGAGGTACACAAACCGCCACACTACGATAAGATCCAGTCTCTTCGTGACGGTGTAAAGATTGAGGAATCACGGCACGACCCAAACACTAAGCAATTGTTTACGACCGACAGTGCATCTCGGCGATGAAGGAGCTGTCGAAGGCAGTCATCTTTGAGGTTCGGAGGCCATCGAGAATTCACGAGCTGGATCGCTCTTTATAGCGTCGGATCAGCCATGGTAGGTTTTTAAACCTCTGTCACTGTCACGGCAGTGCACGAACAGACTGGACCGACTACGGGCTAGCTGCGTCCTCGGAATCAAGCTGCGCAACAACCGTGTCTTCGCCGTGGATTGGCTGATTGCTGGTCAGGCGAGATAATGCATCGGCCTGACCGAAGTAGGTGGTGCGACGGTATTGAATATCAAAGTCGTAGCCCAGTGTAATAAACGCCCACCTTTGAAGGCGGTTGGCAGAGTGTGCGGGAACACCTTTCTTTGAACCGAAAACAGACGGTAAGGGTTTATGATCAGTAAGCAGGGTGAAACGGCGACAGTACAACAACTTGTGGAAACGCCGGGCGGCGAACACCAAGGCCAACGCTTCTTTTTCTATCTTTCCATATCGCTGTTCTGCTGGAGTTAGTGATTTCGACGCGTGCATGATGGCCTTCTCCGATCCGTCTGGGAAGACGGGCAGAATGACGGCACCGACTCCAAAAGTAGAGGCATCAGCTGCCGCGACGATCGGTAGTTTTAGGTCTTAGTGGGTCTGTAGCAGATCGGAACTGAGCATCAGCATGCAAGATGTTTCCTCGCATTCTTCTGACCAACGTCAGGGGACGTCCTTTCCAGGTATTTGATTTAATAAGGGTCGAATGTCGTGTAGCGAAGGAAGGAATGCCGAATAATAGCTGATTAACCCCAAAAAGGAACGTAATGATGGAACATCCTTAGGAGGTGGCATCTGCTATATAGCTTGAACGTTCTCCGGGCCAGGATGACGACCGGAGGCGTCGAAGATGAAACCAAGATACTTCACTGTTGTCAAGATGAATTGACACTTCTCAGGACGGAGGTGGAGGCCATTCTCTAGAGCATTTTACATTGGAAACACACTAATAAGCGTACATCATCGGGGCACACTGTGACAAATGAGAGTGGGTTAGCCGCGGTAAACTTAAGTAATTAGTGGGTCGCCTACGGTCGTTTTCAAGGTAGTTTGATATGAACCAGTGGTTGTTGCCCACATCCTCGATCGCCCTGCTTTACCTAAAAAGTTAAAGTGCTGTTGTGATTTCGGCGAAAGCGCCGAAGTACATTTGGCTTGAAACTGAACATACCCAAACCTACTTTTCAGCGAGGATAGCATCGTTCGATTTGGTTTGTTTGTTGCGCGTTTGGATGCTTTTTAATGAGTGATAAAAGTAAGTGATGTGTTAACAGCTCAACCTATCTTCTCACTTCTCCAATTTTACCGTCACAATTCCTTATGGTATCGTCCTCGCCACTAGTCGCCCTTCTCGCTCTCGTGTTTTCGCTCAAGTTCAAAAAGAACGCGCGCGTCGGAGAACCTTATGAAGGCAAACACTTTGTTGTAGCTTATGTGATTCGGCTGGAAGTAAACATGAATTGATGCATAGCGTCAGTTCGCAGCTGTCCCCTGCGACGAACAAGTTAGTGACTCAGTTGCGTTACCATGTGTGATGTTGATGCCTTCGAAATCAAATGATTCACAGAAATAATCTGGAATTACAGCTGCGCCCGAGTTGTTTGCACTGAGTCTAACTGTCCGGAAGCCCCAAGTGAAACACTGTCAGACCGCCCATGTGCACCCATGGCTACCCGTTAAGTTGACGCGAATCTCACGTACTGGTTTACCTGTTTGATGTCATTTATGGTTCCTTCTACCTGGTGAACTTGTTGGTGAATAGAGTAGGTTGTTGGTTTTGCGTGTAATGGACTTGATTAGGCATGAGAAATAACTACCGGTCATTCTGCTCTGTACCAGACCGCTCTCAAAGATACCACTCACCAAAATAGCCACTTTTGTCTGGTTCCTTGAAGGTCCCATGGATAGATCAACCTTCAGTTAGGAAACCGGATTGTATTTTGAAACAAAATAAACAGGAAATAATCAGTCCACTTTGCTTAAATGTGACCAATGATGACCGGTTAGTTTTATAGATTTTTTGTAACATGTACACTTTGGTTGCTATTCGCTGCGGTCCACAGGCACTAGGATGCACTAAGTACTGTGTCCAACGATGACCGCACTTGAAATACAGCGTTTCAAGTTGGCTTTAAATGAAGGCGCTAGCAGTTTCTCTATGTCTAATCGGTGCCAGCTCACCTCTGGTTACTCAGCTGCGCACATATGCCAACTTGCACTGAGTCTCCTGTTAAAACCAAAGTGGTTTGCAGGTGAGTGTATTTCGCGAAGATTACATGTTCTTAGACCATAAAGTGGCTGCGATATGTGTTGTTTGTCGTACACCGGATGTGGGAGAGACACGATGTTGATTGTGTGCGTCACCATTCAACTCACAACTTCACTTTAGTGACCTATTTCGTGTGTCACACAGAACTGGTGTCTTAGTTTTCAACATAGTTACACGACTCTGGAGCCCTATTCTCTCCTATACGTTCCCGATTTCCCGTTGTCTTCAGTTGTTGCAGACTCGGTTTAACGCCTACCTGCCCATATCTGCTAGGCCCTTCTGGACTGCATTATACATGCGACTTTTTGTCCCGTGTGTCCTCTAGATATGTAGGTATGGTTTTGTGAGCCGTTCGCTACATTTTGTTGTCTCCAGGGGATGGGTCGCTGACCATGGGTTTCCTCATTCCTTGCAACCCTACATGAATAATATTTTTTCGTCCCATCCAGGACACTGCGTGGTATACTTTCATCACCTAATATAATGACCTAATCACCTCATGCCAACAGAAAACGGCTGAGGATGCTTATCAGCGGAATAAATTTGTTTTGCTCTCAGTCAGCTTCGGCAAAACTCAACCACTTATCAACCAGGGAAACTTCCGTTTGCCGGTCCCCCGTGTGCGTTTACCATCCTCACGCGTCTGCAGTCAGGGCCCAGTAAACCCAAGCACACCTACTCAGCGACGGCCACCACTACGGCTTTGATTACGATTTGACCGGGTTGATTGCCGATTCGCTGGGCGGACGTGAGGCGCACAACCCAAGGAAGCAGATAATCACCTTTCCCGGCCGAAACCCGGGCTGACTCCTGCCGAATGAATCGTTTTTTTAAATGTGTGAGATCACTGTATCCC
Source organism: Clonorchis sinensis (assembly GCA_003604175.2). Lineage (NCBI taxonomy): Eukaryota > Metazoa > Platyhelminthes > Trematoda > Opisthorchiida > Opisthorchiidae > Clonorchis > Clonorchis sinensis. The sequence continues at coordinate 129,210,718 of CM030369.1, read as the reverse complement.
AGTGAGCAGATTGGACCGTTATGGTCTGTAGATTCAGTCCATATGGCCTATGTAACAGGAGCTTGCTCAGTTTGACGATTAGAAAGCGTCGAGTAGCTGGTTTTGGTTCAATCCAATGGATGTGGGCTAAGTGTGACACTTAAGCATGGACAGTGGTTCCTCCTTGGCTGAGCGCAATGTTCGTTTCATCTGGAATTAAAACATCTTTCACCGAGTATTCAGTTTGAGCGTTAAGAAAGGGTTCATTTATTTCACATACGTTGACTGCTTGTGTGAGCCGAATGCGTTGTAAATTCGCTTCAGTCGGGGATAGTACATTCTTTACCCGACGCATATGACGTGTTCAGAGGAGATGTTTAGTTGTGAAACTACCGGTCGACTGGAAATGTGGGTTAAGTGTAACGCCGTACTTTGACTCCCGTCGGGAGAAATCCATTCCTCATGCAGCGTACACGTATAGACGAATATTAAACCATCAGACTCGAGTCCAGGCTGATAGAATATAAAACAACATGAAAGCGGAGCGATAGTTTCGAAACGCAGAATGTTGGGCAGTATAGACGCCACTTAGTAGACCATTTCCTTCTTTCCATGCTACGTTTTGTTCGCCTTCGGATGCAAATAGTGGTGATCATGTTTCTTTCCATTTCTACTCTCATAGTGGTGGCGTTGTCATCTACTTCGACCGTGTGGAGGTTGTCAACTTTCTGTCGGCCCCCAGCGGTAAATCTTCTCTGTTGTTACTTCACCTCCGCATTAATTACAGTATTCGACATAGTCAAGAACTACACGGCAGATTATGACAAAACCCTTATCTACAACAAGATCCACCATGAATTGAATCAGTTTTGCAGCATACATACTTTGCAAGAAGTGTATATTGAAATGTTCGGTAAGGTTGTTTTCCACATTCAAAGCGCCTCTTTTTTGTCATTCCTTATGAATACAGAGAAATAAATGCGTGTGAGTCTGGCATTGCTAAGGATTGACAGCAAGGGCTCGTTACGGCGAACTTGCTGGGGCTGTCTGAACGGACAGCGTGAATTTTTCCATATGGTGCTCACAGGCTCAAAACATGTTTGTTCTAACATCGGTGTACCTGGTCTCGTAGTTGCATGGAACTCTCGCACACGTCACTCCTCGTGTTCTGCCATAGGTGCGAAAGAATCCGAGGGGTCGCAAAGTTCAGATAAAACTTTGAGGACTAACCAAGAGGAAGTTTGTAAAATCAGTAGGTTAATTTCCAGCGTTAATGAGTCCATTGTTTATTATTAATCTCTTCGGCATTTTCCCGCTTTTTCATTGATCTACATCCCGATGGATCAATTACTGCCGGGTTGAAATTTTTTGTCATAATTTTCGAAAGTTGGATTTCCTTCTGCTGTTCAGTAATGTCCATCAACCCTCTTTTTTTCTTGGCCTGCAAGCCGCTTTATTTCCAACATGTTTAATGTGGGAAACAAAAGCTCTTTAAAACCCCGTATTCCAGCCATCCTCGTAGTTGGTCAGACCACACACCGGTTCGCGCAGTCACAACACCTGATAATTCGAAAAGTTGATTTCGATGAAGTCGCAACTAGAAAATACAGTTATAAATGGGACACATGGTTAAAATATGTACATAAAAGCAGGCTAGGTGGTTTTCTATGGAGGAAAATGTTGGTAGCTCAGGTAGATGGTCGTTGGTTTGTTCGCTGAGCCGGGCAATTTGATTGCAAACGTTTCATCACCAATCGACATCATCAGTGCGTTGTTAGGGAACGTAGTGGTGCGTAGCGATGGGTTGTTGGTTGTGCGTTGAGTAGTGTTGCGTGTGTGTTGATATACGTGCTGCTAGCCGGGGCTGACCTTCGATCACGGTTGGTTGTTCGGTCGGGCGGTTCCATTGATTGCTCTGTTATCCTGTGTCCTGGTTGACGCCCCCATGACCTCTGAACTTGTCATCCCGGCCCTTGGTCATCGACGAACCAGGACACAGGATAACAGAGCAATCAATGGAACCGCCCGACCGAACAACCAACCGTGATCGAAGGTCAGCCCCGGCTAGCAGCACGTATATCAACACACACGCAACCACCACCAACTCATCACTAATCACCACTACGTCCCCTGACAACGCACTGATGATGTCGATTGGTGATGAAACGTTTGCAATCAAATTGCCCAGCTCAGCGAACAAACCAACGGTCAAACTAGGTGGTAAACTGGACTGCAAAAACAAGGCACTCAACCGAAATCAATTAGGAATCGTTGCTGCTCGGCCAAGACACATGACGATTTTACTGACGCAAAGTTGGTTGGTGTACTCGAATGGCGATCACCTCTGCTGTTGCAAATGCATTTTGTCCAACATCATGCTGAACAACCCAACCGGATTGATGTTTATCGACCGAGCGAGCTGCAACCACACTGGTCACGTGTTTTGCTTGTCCAGTTCTGCTGCATGACGGCGTGTGGTGCGTAATTTTTTGAGACAGTTTCGAGTCGTCCGATCGACGTGGCCTAAAAACCATTCACACGCGAATAAAAATGTTATCACAGAGGGGTCGCGAAGCGGTACCTTATCCTTGGTGTTTTCGCCGAAGTGGATACTTACCCAAGCGGAAGTCATTAGTATCCGAGATGACATGAGATGGTGTGCAGTTATCAGCAAAAATGGTCTGGGTTAAAAAGTACAAAGTCCAAGCTGAGTAAGATCCAGTTAACCACCCCCACCCTCCAACCCCAAACCAATTGTCCCGGCACCCCTAGACGAATTCAGGCGAACAAAATCTGTGAACGACCCCAAGAAGAATATTCCATTAAGGTGCCTTAGACAGAAAAATCCAGGCCGCAAAAATCCAGGTTCAACATGAAGACAACCCCCTAACCAATCTATCGTAGATGTTAGTCATCCCCACTAACCAACAAACAGGAACATTAGACTGAGATCCAGCACTGATCAAGCCGGCTAGGCATAAGAAATCTCACGGATTGGTTCCCTGACTGTCTTAAAACCCAATGAGCCTGCTTACTTACTCACTTAGCCTGACGAAGCTTTTGTGTCAGAAGCGAAACGTTGCCCATCAATAAGTCCACCGATTGTTTACCAAACCTCTCTGAAACGATGGCTACCCAATCGGTCTCAAACATTTCCCAATTGATTGAAGCAACTTCCTGTTGTCGGTTGGGATCCTGTGGCGGTCACTGGTATCTTCCAATCAGCTAGCATCGATAACCCAGTTTTTCACTGTGCCTGACTAGATCTCGGACTTCATATTGCGCCCGTGTTCGTTCACGAGACTGGCCCACTAGTCCAATCACTGAGACGTGCGCGAGCAGAGACGATTGGAAACAATGTTCGACTGCAGTGGCAGAAAAGTTGGAGACGGATGTCGACGTCGTTTAGTTTGATAGATAGATGTGGAACAAGTTATGGGGCACCACATAAAGCTCATCACGGACTTGGATATCAAGATCACCAGGTGGATAGAACTCTCCACCCGACCACCCAATCGTCTTAATGGTTCCACCGAATCTGTGAGCCCCACAGATACATACGATTTCAATTGCAGCATCCCACTGGAGAAGGGAATCGTTAAGCTATTTTCGGTCACAATATCAGTAAGTCTGAAGTGTGGTGTACAAGGCACGTACATCTGTACTGGTTGAGCCGATTCGTAAGGTTTTTGCACAATGGGGCAAATATGGTATTTCCACTTTGCTGGGTTGCCTCGACGCTGCTGTCAATCCCGAAAAACGCTGTAAGGCAACAACCACTTGGGCATTATCCTTATCCCTACAGCGTACACGGGAGAGAGAGAGCAAGAGAAATGTTAACATATCGTAGGATGTCTGTATAAGTTCTGATGAAATGGCCAAAGGGACAAAACATTTCGAATTTTATTTGTTTAAGTCATACTTGAAATGCAGTAAAAACCTTCTAAACGTCTACTGGAAGTTCTATCTACCAAACGGGCTGGTGAAAATTTGCCCTTCGCACAACAGGTCTTGAAATCTCCGGGTCAGTACTGTTCAGTGAATGAGCTTGAGCTAATTGTGCACTGGAGTTGCGCCGTTCGCGTTCCTCACAAGAAACTCGTTTCGTAGCTGGCTGAAGGCCTCAAATCTGAGTTTATCGACTATAGTCTTAATTAATCAGGATTGTAGACATGAAGTTGGTTCCGCTCATTGTTCACTTGGATGGTTTTGAGCCCTGGGCTTTGGGCTTACTTAACCATCATAGCAGACAATGAATAGTGTATCGGGCACGACGAGCCGTTTACGCTGTCATATCAAAGATCCGACTAACTGTGACGTCAAATCATTCCACCTTGGATCACGAGGGATTGGATAAATATCGGTAATTTGGTCTTATTAACACGCTGACATTCTGCCACCTAGCCTAAAGTAGTAGGTAAAGTGATTAATCAATAAGAGTCAACCCGGGTACTGGTCACCAGCTGGCTTACCGTGGTTGGAAACGGTGCTTGGCTGCGCGAACTGTAGTTGGTTGCAACCGTAGGACGGGAGGGGTTAAGATGCAATTAGTGCTTCGTAGACGTGAATGCGAGTCGAGGTTAGTCTCAGGCTTGAGCCACGGCTATTGATTCTCCTTGATTCATAAAACAGAAATTACCTTCAAGTTGACCCTAGAGTGGTCTTGGCTAGTATGTGGTGTGAAAATGGATTTCATTCTTAAGTGTCATCGGGTAAACGCTCCTTCGTTTTTCATTCAGGCTCCACAAGTTTTTTTGACTAATTGGGTAACCAGAATGATTATAGCAAGTTTTTCGATGCGCATGGTTGCTCTCGAGACTGTCATATGTGGTGTGGAAAAAATGGGTGGAAGAGGTTGTTCTCCCTTCACGATTGCTCGTTTGCGTGTGCGCGTGAGGAGTCGGGTTTATGAGCAAATGGCAGTTGTCCATAACGTTTGTTCGTCTATTAGAACTCAAGTAAGACGTCTAGACATGGAGACCGCTTGTCAAGGCTAACAGACTCGTGCAGGCAAGCCAACTAGAAATCAGCTGCAATTAGATTACCACTTGATGTGGTTATGTTCTTTTGGTACTTTATGTGCTGCTGATCGACGAGTGTCGCGAACCCATGCTTGAGGTGCCATACCTGAGGAATTCTAGAATTTGACTAGACTGCTACGTCACGAATTCGTTGTTTCTTCATACTTGAACTTGAGTATCTCTCCATTCAGATCAAATTGATGAATACTTGAAGCGAACTTTACAGGAAGACCTTACGCTGATGGCTCCCGGACTATTCGTGCAAGCCGTGCGGGTCACAAAACCGAAAATCCCGGACGCAATCAGACGCAATTATGAGGCAGTAGAGGCGGAGAAAACAAAGCTACTAATAGCCAACCAGCGCCAGAAGGTTATCGAACGAGAAGCAGAGACAGAACGGCGCAAAGCAGTGATAGGTACGTGCTTTGTTTGATGCAGCGTTATAATGTGTTATAATGTGTTCGAACAACCCCGTCATGTCTGATGTTGGGTGTTTGGGGAGACACAGACAGTTACCCTCTGCGACTGTTTTTTTAACTAGAAGTGCACACTGGTTGAGCAACCACTGATTTATATATATATATATATATATATATATATATATATATATATATATAGAGAGAGAGAGAGAGAGAGCATTCGAACTACGTGCGAACTAGTCAACGAAGGGTGTTGTTGTTTCCTTGGAACATACGTATGCAAGCATGGCAGTCCATGACAGTAGTTTGTGTCTGAGTTTTTTGGCGAAAATTACGGATTTCTAGTTAGACTAAACGTCTCCAACGTTCGGTTGATTGATGAATCACAGGAGTAAACCAAGCGGAATGATTCAATAACATATCTAACAGTCAATGGAACAGGTACTACTGATATTTTTCCTAAAATATGAAGATAATGGTGTCCTGCTTATATGAATTAGGGCGCTAACGATGTCCACCTAAGCAACGAACTTGACGTACAGTTTTTTGACCAGTTATCTCAAGAACATGTTCACTTACTGGCTAGATTCCGATCCATCACTGTGTCTTTTGCGTCCCCTTTCGCTAGAGGCTGAAAAGCAAGCGGAAATTTCGGCAATCGAGTGGCGGGCGAAATTAGCAGCTCAAGAACACGAACGTCAAATAAGTGCTATTGCAGATGAGGCACAGCTGGCGAGATCGAAGTCTTTGGCTGACGCAGAACACTACAGGGCGATGCGAGAAGCAGAAGCCAGCCGTCTGCGTCTTACTCCGGCTTATCTGGAGTTGGCGAAATTCCAAGCGCTGGCTCAGAACGCCAAAATCTATTTCACTGGGACTCATACGAATCTGCTTACAGACCTGCTGACGCAGTTGAGTTCGGCAAACTTCAGCGGCTCGACCGAGGCTCCTTAACCGTACTTGTAAAATTTCCATCTTATTTGCCTATTTTCTGCTTTTTGTATCGAGTCTGTGTGCCAACGGTGATAAACCAAATATAGTTTTTACGTGAATTTTGCAGTTATTTTATAGAAACGCTCCAAGGTGGAGTTATCGTGACTGTAGTTGTTCTTGTCTGCATCTTAGTCTCACTCGCCGCAGTTCTCACTCCATCGCGTTCACTTAAGGTGCATTTACAGCGTTATTTGGGCTCAGGATTGAGTTCTAGTAGTGCCGATGTCTACGGATTCCGACTGTTCGATTTTGTTGCATATACTAATTCGCCTTGATGAGTCCATCAAAGATATGCTACTCCTCGGAAAGAGGACTATGACAGGGTCTACCCCTTCTATCACTAGTTTATTTCATGTCTCACGGAAACTCAGACGTGAATGCCCTACAGAATTTACCACCTTGTTTTCTGTGGAGTGAGTTCTGAACTGGAGGTGGAAGCCTACTTTTTTTTACTGCTGCTATCAATTGCGCAGTCCCATACATGTACTCAAGCCACACAGTCACAAAGACTCATGTGGGCTGCAAATTTCCGAAGTAGAATGCATCTTTGAGTCCACATCACATGACAAGCGCGTGCAATGTGTGTGGTGAACAGGCTCGAACACACTGCTGAGTCTTGGTGATCGTCTAGACTTCCTCTTCTTCTGACTGGATCTGTGTCAAAACCTCGCTTATTGCTCAATTCCATACTCTTCATCCAGTTCAAATCAGACGTCACATTTCCCCCAGTCGAAGTCGAATCCCTACTTTTGATTTAGTGGCCCACATCTACTCGGCACGTAGTTTTTCCCGGGAGTACTAAACTCAACTCTGACAAGTTTGTCATTGAATCAGAAACAGGGTAGCGCATATAATCACTGGTGGTAATCGGACTTTTCGACCGCGAAACTATATTGTACAGAGCTGCGAATTCACAATACAGACGAAGTTCTAGGAATTGCTTCATCATTAACACCGTTTACTTTAGGTAGACTTTTTAAGTTGAGTGTTTTGACATGATCCACGGAGAATTTACTGAACTCAGCTTAACTTGATGGATCGACTGGTATTTTTTTCACAGTGGAAGTAGCTCGAAATACACTGCTTACAGAGTGCTTAGCTGCTTGTTCCGTACGCTGGATATCGAGTTCACGTCTAATGTTGAGGTCAAAACTCTAGTCAAGTGCCAAATCTAGGCAACAATTAACTTATTAGCCAGTGATACAAATTATGGTCCTCTCCACGCAGTCAGCTGTTTGTCAGGATGCTTTATCTTTCAGTTGTTTTGGTTTTGGTTAGAGACAAGTGCGACTCAAATGCAGCTGAAAATAAGCAGCACTTTTTTGTTTGTTCACCAAATACATTCAGTCTTATTTCATGCAGGATGCTTCGTTTACCGTATCGAGTGGTTCTTATACGTTAGTGTTTGTAATTCACTGAGATTTCGTTAATTTCAATTGATGTACTCTTGACCTTGTTCGTCTGAATAGTCGATGACTTCGAAGACTATCCTGTTGTTTGACGTGGATGGAACACTCACCAAGCCTCGAAATGTCATTTCGGAACACATGCTGAATTACCTCTTGGAACTCGCTTCTCGTGTTCCTGTAGCCGTGGTTAGTGGGTCGGATTACGCGAAAGTCGAGGCCCAGATAGGTGGTCCCTGTGGTTTGTCCTTTCTATTTTATTCCCTTTTGGATTTTTCTCCTAGCTGCAGGCAGCTTGCGGTACATCTTCTCCGAAAATGGTCTTGTCGTACACGAGTATGGAAAGCAAGTTAGCTGCACTGTGAGCTCCTGAAATTTTTGATGTCGTCAAACTGTTTTATAGAGCATTGTGGATCACATTGGAGAGAAGCTACTTCAGAAATTCATCAACTATTGCTTAGGTTATCTATCCAAGCTCGAACTTCCTTTCAAGCGTGGCACATTCATTGAGTTTCGAAAAGGATTGATTAATGTATGTCCAGTTGGTCGAAGCTGTTCGCAGGAAGAACGGGATGAATTCACAAAATACGACGAAGTAGGTCTCTCAAGCTTTAGTAATCTACATTTCACGCCATTTTTCATCACTTGCCAACACACACTAACTGTTGTTGTCCAATCACTCCTATCTGTTTGTTGTCAACTTGTGATGCTTTGGAGGCGCTTAACCATTTCATCCACTTGGACTACCGAACAGCGTCTGTATTATATATATATATATATATATAATGTCAGCTGAGAGCAGTAGTACTGTTTGTTGGGATCTTTCAGTTGGCTGTCGCGAGATACACTGATACACGCGAATAAAGCACAACCCTGCGATCCCTCATTCGTGGGGGCACTATTCACTTTACGTCGAATGTCGCGGAACCGCTAGAGACACCAGAAATTTATCATGTTTCTTAACGGCTCACCTCCAGTGTCTTTAAGTTAGCCTATGTCTGTGTCAAGTTTTGGTATGGGCTCGTGACCAATGAACGATTAGTGATTTCTGCAGCATTAACCCATATATCAATGATCACGAATTAAGTGTAACTCTCATCGGCCGCCGTGTTGTGTCTTTTATGCAGCAGTGTACACGTGAGGACGTTGACGTGAGCTCGAGATAAGGTTAAGGTGCAAACTTACTGACCGGAAGATCCACGTTTCGAATATAATCCCGGCATCTTTACTACTCCTCTGTAGCCTGGCAGTGACTCAGCACTCATGCTTCCTTCCGGTGGCATAGCACCGAAAAGGTGTAGGAGCTGAACGGTTTGATATGACAGGCAAATGTAGTCTGCTTATGGATCAAAAGTGCATCGAACTGGGCTATTGTAGCATATCGCTTCTTAGGGGTCGGATTTACGATGGTACAACGCAGGTCACCTTTTATGGATTTAAGACCTACCAAGGACCCGCCTGTAAAGTTCGGAAGGTCTGCTGCAGTAAAGTGTGTGCTAACTACATGTTTGTTGGTGCCAGAAGTACTACGTCTAGTCCGACGGCATTAGAATCGGTGCTGTGGTTAGTCCCCAAGGATGAAGTTTACATGACCTTCCCCGCAATTGACGAGGGATATGGATTCGAACGGATACAACCATTGTCCTCGTTGCTGGTTGAGAGGTGCGCACCTCGCAACTCTTGGAGCACACTAGGACTAACTCTCTCGAACCTTAATTAATAGCATGGCTGTACGCTAGCGGATCACCAATCTATATTCTGTCCCCGGAAAGATGAGAATATTATTTTCGAGAGGACTATCACGTATTTTGAGCATAAAACTTGTTTCATGTTATTTTCTGAATGGATGCTGCTTAACAGTACTTTTCTTATTTTTCGATTCGTCGGAAAAGTAGACTAATTTTGAATGACTTCCACGGGTGTACTTGTCCGACGTCGTTTTACCTGAGTTTTATTGACAAACACCTCGTCTACCAATCTTAACTCATAGTCTGGTTGATATGTTACTTTCCTAGTTTACCTCTCCTGCCTTAGCTCCGACAAAAAGGCTATCGACCTGAATGACCTGCCAATCCTTGACGTACTCGTGATGATTTTTTTTCAAGAAGACTGAGATCATGACCTACCAGAATTGTTCCTTTCATAAGGGTGTTCTCTCCACAAGGCGAAAAATACAGTTCTCTCGCTGAACAATAAAAAATTAAAGTCACCTGCCCCGTCTGCTTCGCCAAATGCTTTGTCGGCCACAAAAGATTGGGTGATAATGCTTTTGCAACCACAATACCATTAAGGAATTGCATGTCATGCTCCATGGAGGCTTTTTATATCCTGGACTCTGTCTTTTTCTAATACATGCTTTTCAATGCAGGTACATCAAATTCGACAAAAATTCGTTGATGACATGCGTTCGCACTTCACATCAATGGAACTTCAATTTGCAATAGGTAAGTGGGGCTATTCTTGCCTTCCCTTTGTCCTATGATTCTTTTACCCATATGATTTAAATGTTTAATACGCTTATCCGGAGCCAAGGGAGGAAGCTTAGTGTAACGGAGAAACACGGAGATGTGGCTTATATACTCGTTTGAGGCAGAGTGGCTGGGTGGAGGAAGATCACAGAAAGTTCATTTGTTAACCCGAATTGTGGTCTTTTCCCGCTCTGTATTGCATGGCTCCAAAGACAGTTCGCGAGCAACGATTGTATATTTCCTGTCTTGCTTGGAATCATTTTAAACTCCTAGACTTTCTTGCTGAGGTATTCCCTGTGAACATTCACAACTTAAAAACTGCAATTTCTGAGGGATTGTACACTATATACATGCAATCCCAAGCAGACGGCTCGCCTCACTGTCTGGATCCTAATCGATATAGTTATTTTGTCTGTAAAATGCATCTGGTTGGGTAAACGGTCAACTACCTTCTAAATGAGATGGTCCGACATGGCGCCGGATTATTTAGGCCGAACAAAAGAGTTACAGCTTCATCTGAGTTTTGTGAAATTGCAGTGAATAGATCGTTCGTTTTGTTTCCAATCATGATGTCTCCCTGTAGATGTTCTCTGAGTCTTATGTTTGTGCTTTTCTCCACAGGTGGTCAGATAAGCATAGATGTATTTCCTCGTGGATGGGACAAACGTTACTGCCTGCGATTCCTGAAGGATTATGATGTAATCCACTTCTTCGGCGACAAAACAAGCGAGGTAGGTGTTTTGAACACGCTTGTAGGCGTAATGCGTTTTCGAGGATACGTGCAATCTGACAGACTGAACTCAAGTTTATTCGAAAAAACTCTAGCTGGGGCGTTTATTTCGGCTCACACCGGCTGTCTGACTTTCGTTCTTCACAAACACTCAGCAACTCACGTTACACGCCTATCAGGGCGGACCACCCTCTTCAAGTTCTCCGGTTTCCCGAACCTCACAGTAAGCTTGTCGACTTTGAATGGGAATTCCAGACCAAAACATTCAGGATCGTGTTGTCTAAAAACTCGACCATAATACTGCGCCTGACATGCATCGAGAGAGATCGACTTGGATCATACGGACAGTATTCTGTTATTTGACAATCGTATGCTCGCGCAGACTACTTTACATGGAGTATCGGAAGCTTCGATGTGCACCTTGCACCCTCAGAGTGAGAAGTTTCGAATGTATAGCTTCAGAGGTTTGAGTTCCTTGATAGGTTTACCTTTCTTGATAGCCGTTATTTCGTTGTGACAGGTGAAGTCGGCTGGTCAAGACACGGACAGTGTTTCCCAGATTCCGTTATCTTTGGCGTCAGAAGTGAATTTCAATATGGTTAAAAGACTGTCTATAAACTGACCTCCGACCTGAAGGCTCCAAACCTCCTCAACTATTTTACTGCCCTTGTCCCCGTAACCTAGTAGACGTTAACCGGCTGGAACCCTTACGTAATGAAACGGTTCGTAAGCAGGTACAGGGTAATTATTCAGATTGCCCAGATTCGGATTGCAGCAGATAAAGTCTACCATGTTGAGGTTGTTGGTGCATTTACTGCGTACTGCGGACCATTAAAGAAAGCCGTGTTTTCCACTCCAAACACTTGCTGCGAAAGATTCGCAGGAGAAAGGTCATGACCTAACGCAAATTGGAAGCAACCGCTTCCAATTCGAAGGTTGTTGAATCCTCGGGCCTTACTGGGTGGGGCTTACACACGTATTCTTGCGCATGGTTAGGAACCTTACGGGACATGGCGTATAATCGATCCAAGCTGTGGATTGTCTGGAATGCCTAACTAATACTTATCTATCGTATGCTGGTATTTTGTTGACTGAAGTTCACAAATGATGCCGCCTCAAGCCCACTGATGACAACTCCCTGCAAATGATTCTCGGATGTTTATTTGAATGATTTTGGAAGGTACAGACACCCGTCCATTGAACGTTCTCCATGGAGGCATATGGCTTTTCACAATAAATGCCTTCACTTCATTTTCTTTTCAATCTTGAATCTTTTCTGCCTGACACTTTGGTAGCTAGGCACCAGTTCCCATTTATGATGTATTGCTACTATCCATGGTGATGATAGGGATTACCGTTGCCCGAAAACTCACATGAGCTTGCTTGCTATTTGTAGCCAGCCCTCGTCTTGCTCAGGTCCCAAAGCCTTGCTTGTTTGGGTAAGTCCAAACACGGCCTACTGACTGAAAGAGTAGCAACCAAGCTAGGCTGTCTCCACTTCTATGAGTTCCTGACCTACTGATTCGTGGTTTGAACCCACACCTGACCCATCGGTTGCTACCATCTAAACTCGAGCTATCTGTCAATATTATAACCCTGACGGCAACATTGCTCCTGCGCACCGAAGTGTGCTCTAGCTAAGTGCTTAGATTGTGGTCCACCCAATGGTCACTTTTAATCAGCTTAGAAAAGAATGTTCACAGGTCATATAGGTTGCTTTTCTGAGCAGTCCTTACTCGAGGAACCAGTTAACACCGAATCACATGAATTTTGCTTCAGGTATGAGTGGGATTATGTACCAGTTCTAATAACAGAGGCGTGAGATGCGCGCTGATGATGGTTCCCAACAAGAATGCAACAGATATGCAGCGTTCCTCGGTTTTGCAACGTCGAGTGCTTTCAACTCACAACTGACACTTGCGTTTGTGTCCAGGACTTATGATACAAGCATTGTTAGACGTTCCCGAGCTGCTGATAATCAATCACTATTTGGGTGAGATGGCTCGGTGGTTAGAGCGTGAATTTACTGACCGGAAGGCCCGTGGTGCGAACCCGACCTCTGCCTCTCGACTTCCTCTGTCTAGGCTTAGGCAACCTAACAGTATCCCAGCCCTCGTGCTTCCTTCTGGTGGTATGGCAGTTAGGTACCGAAAGGGTGTTGTGGCTGAATGATTTTTTTATTTGGGTGAAATGGGGTCACACTGTACTTCCGCGAATGGATCTCACCTCATAACAACAGTACTGGTCACTTGTTGGGTTGTCTTGTCTGGTAAATGAAAATTTGCGTGTTCTGGTCTTCCCATGGGAACAACACGGCCGCGAAGTTGCTTCCCTCCCCAAGTGTACAGAAAGCATGCATAATTGATGCTTAGAGATTCTCCAGTATTTCGTTTTCGGTTGCGTCAATTGCTTGGAGTTCCAGCGGTAATTGTTTCCGTTTGGTCGACTTTTTGTTGCCTGGTTGACTCCTGATTGATGTTTGAAATAATTGCAGGTTGAAGACGTCTCTACAATGTCCTCAACTTTAACATCACTTCCTGTAGATAACTCACCGGAAAGTGTGGCAAACTGGTTTTCAGTTTAGCCTGACATGCTATCTTCTTGTGCTTAGGCCCGATTTTTGACCGGGATACATCCCAGAAACCAGCACAGAACGTCTAACTGCATCAACGGCAGTCAGGAACAAGCTCACTTTCTTTGAAGATTGAACTTAGCGACTAAGTTCCCATGGTGTATATATATATATATGCGCATGACGTACATCGCAATTCATAAATTGTCAGATTTCTAGAACTTTCAGTAGCCGTTTCTAATAAATCCCAGTAGGCTGTCTGTAAAATTTTGTGATTCTCTTTCAATCTGTTTTGTACTTTTCACCCCTGTATTTAGGGTGGGAACGACTACGAGATCTATGTGGATGAAAGAACTATCGGACATGCGGTTCAGACACCTGAGGATACACAGTCACAACTTATGCGGATGTTCCCTTGAATCAAATGTGTCAGCGTTGATGACTTCTCAATCGGTTCCAAACTTTTTCCAAATGTGTCAGCATCTTTTTCTAATCTGCTGGCAATCTTTCAGGAGCCAGTGCCTACTTTGTTACCTCACTGCTTGTGGTTTGTTAGAAGCCTATATAAATTCAATGATCTTCAATAAAGCAAGTGGTTTGGAGCCCCTCGCACATCCATACATTTCGAACTAAATAACCAGTAGATTAATCTCCTGTGCGCGCGAATCGCGATCACTTTTGAAAGCAAATACTGTTTCGTTTATTGTCTGAATAATCCTGATCGGACTGTCATTACCGTTACTATTTAGCAAAAACTAGCACTTCTGGTGTCCCAGAAAAATTCAGTACGAATTGCGCTACACTTATTGAGCGGTTTCACTGTGCATCTCAAGCATAAGACTATTTCCTTGTAGAGGTCTCATTCGATCGTAGCTAACTGCATAAAACCTGATTTCACTGCCAAAGATGACAATCTGATGACCATTAGACAAGTTAAGCTTATTGATGCGTTAGTGATGGTAATCACAGTATTACAAGGGTGCAGAGCATTCAGCAAGCTAAGGGGAAAAGCTGGTGAGGACAGACTGGCTCTCACTTGAGTGTTGGAAGAGGAAGTTGGGTAGCAGTGTATAACTTGATGCGACAAAATGGAGATGCCTGGTATCTCATCTGGTGTGATAGGGATACACGGCTAGGTCTTATGTGGAACGTAACGAAATTTTTACTCCAGCAAATGTGATTTGTTCCGAACCATACAGCTCAAAGTTTTCCTTTTTGCGGCCGGAGGCGGGTTATAATGTGTACATACATGATTAGTAGAGGGATCTGGAGTGCTTACATGTCCCTAAGTACGTTCTGAGTACGCCGGATCAAACTGATGACAAACACTTTGAGTTTGCCGGAAAACCTGTTTCCTTCATTGCTAAACACAATCGACGGTGGCCACCAGACCAGAATCCAAATGCATGTGAAAGAACTTCGACTGTCAACTTTTATTGGAGCCTTGTTGATTACGCGTCTAGAGCAGGATTCCACAGTCCAATTCTCTGCTCTGCGTGATTCCGCTGTACGACGCACGCTTTAACGTCTCAATTTCTAATATCTGTCGTTCGTCTGTTGGTTACCCATGTAGCACGCAGTGGCGTTGAAAAGAGCGTTCAATACGGTTCTCTATCACACATCGATCGTTTTTCCCCAACGCTATAATGTAATAGATCGTTTGTGATAATACATGTGCGTATATGTATCGAACAAAGTTGCCCCATACGGCCGGCGGTAAGTAGCAGAAAACATGAGACACGAACTGCCAGTTAAGGTGATCTGAACAGATCATATGAGGAGCAAATAGGAGTACGAAACAGCAGCGATGTGTTTGACAGAACAGAAGACCGGAGAACAGACAAAAACTGCCTGTCTTCTGACGGAAATCTGAATGCAATAATGCAAGACACTTCCATGGGGTCAACAAACTTGCAGGGAGTCTAGGGAAGCAAAGACAACTATGTATGTACATAGGAGCTACAAACACGTGACAAAGACATTTAAAATGGATCACTGATAATTCGAGACAGCAACTCGTATGTTTAAAATGCTTCAGCAGTAGCAGCAAAAATGAGGTAAATTAGAACCAAGATATTAGGTGGTTTCGTCGTGTGTGATTGGTGGCAGGTGCGGAATGAGTCATCATTTGCGGTAACCACCGGCAACATGGGTAGAAGAAAGTATGTGAGAACTGAACGTCTCCGGAGTGGTGCTTGTCGGGAGATGCAAGGCACCTGGATGCGGATGATAAGTGTGCGGGACGTGATGAATCCCTGTCATTGGTTGGGTCTGTTGCTGTAACGTCTGACTCTGTGCGAGGAGATACGGTGCCCGTTGATCGTGTTGGGGCTGGGCCGGTAAATGAAGCTCAGGGACCACATAAACACTGGGTTGGTTATAAGCTTGAGCAAAGTTGACTGTTTGCGGATAGAAGGTAGGGTTAGTTTGGACTGGTCCGGTCGACAACTGTGTTGAGTTGCCGGAACTGACAACGTACATACCCACTGGTCGGACGGGGGTTGTGTTTGGGAATCCGGGGTTCGATTGGGGGTTTGGGGCGTAGAATGCAGCCGATGGGCCAGAATTCATAGCTTGTTGGGGCTGTTGCTGAGAGAGTTGCATCGCCATGACGGGTAGAGAAGGATTCTGTATGGTTTGTGCCACGGTTGCAACGGGTTGTGATATTTGCAGAGCTTGGGCCATCGGGAGAGCTGGACTTGGTGGCAGTCCTTTGGTTCGACCTTCAACAAACAGAAAACCTCACTGATCAATTGAAACAAGGATGCTAAATAGAACAGAAGCACTAAAAATAAGGACCGAACTCGTGTAGATGAAGAGATAACTGATCAAAGCGGTTTCTGTGTATAGGGTGGAGTGTCTATGAAACGACCTGAAACTATGGGGAAAAAATCAATAGATAAGAGAACATTCTATGTCACAAAAACCTACCTATGCAGTCACCACTCGGGAAGCCAGTCAACAGAAACTCACTCAAAATGACCGGCACAGCTGAAGGATGGGTATATTTTGTGCTGCTGGTGAACGAAATTGGCTGAAGTGTATTGTTCAAGGGACGTGGATTCGATAGCGTCAGCATAAAACAGCTGCACCATGCTTCCCGGCAATGGCTGACTGTCTTACAGATAACCCACAGTCGAGATAACACTGAACCTGGTGCATAAATGCGATGGATAGTGTTTCTAAGCAAATTAAGTCGGAAGTTACGGTACATGAGTATGGTGAAAGCGGTGTTACCGTCTTCGAAAAAGCTGCGTGTAACTATTACTATTAGCCCCGCCTTCAAAGGAGTATCGTATAGAGCTTACATGGCGTTCAAGCAGACAGACCACTTGTTCTGAAGGGTACCACCACGAGGCATTAAAATGGCAAGCGGTGTCAACCATCTGCATTACGAGGACTAGAGGGTTTTATTAGGACATTATTAACTGTTCGGTCTGAGGGTTCGGGACGACTTCACTGCCAATACCGCCTTCCGGAGAGTGACTACGGAGAAGCGACCGATGACAGCTGGGGGTGATAAGAGCACAAAGTGAAAAATTAACGCCAGCACACCTGTGCTTTTGGATCGGAGTAGTCAACCTTCGGATTAGTACGCTTTCCTATTCACCTATCAAAGCATACACAATCAAGTTCTTCAAATTTCAGCTGCAGAGAACTTTTAGAATGCCTGCAACAATTAGGTTATTACCGGCGGCGTTGGACGCGTCCGTTGATACCTCAAGGCCGGCTCAAATCTATTGGCCAGTGATCACGCTGGAATGCGATAAGCAAGAAAATTGCTCACTGTGCGTTGGTGTGCATATGCACTAATAGGTAAGGGACTGTAAACTTCTCGGCTGAAAAGCGACCGACCGTTTATTGAAGGTTGATAAGCGCAGAACTGATTGTACCGCTGAGCCGAGTTGATCACAACGTACCATGTTTGTCCACGGACGATACACAGAAATTGTAAAGGTGTTTTTCATCTTGTTTCTTCCTTTTTACCACTGCAGATAATGCATGTGGGAAAACAATTCAAATACAAATCTACCGTATTGCCCATAAGCGCTCGTCTGTAAACTCTGTACCCACATATAGTGGCCACTCTCACATAACTTCTGGTCATAGAAACTCACTTTTATTCTTCTCTTCGTGATGTTGATGACTGCGACGCTGACCTTGTCCAGAAGTCCCAATCGGCGTGGCTGCCTGATTGTCAACCGCATTCGCGTTGTTTCCGTTGTTTTGTTCATTGCCAGGAAATTTCAGCAGGTTCCAATCAAAAACACAGTCATAGCTGAAACCCTCGCGGTGGAATAAACAGCGAAACAAGTTTCGAAGGTAGGAGTAGTCAGGTTGATTGTCAAAGTGCAAGCCGCGACAGAAATTCAAATATATTGCCATTTCAACTGTGATGAGAGAAGGGGGAAAATAGTGACATGCTGGTTGACAAATATTCAACCCCTTTATTTTCGCATAACCAGCCAACTAAACACAATCGAAAGGGAAACTAGGTAATGGTTGTTTTTATACTGATCGTTTTAAGGGAAAAGCCCCATTTTCTGGTAAGGGTGAAAAAAGATCCATTGCCAGTAACTGTAACTGGTCAGGCAAGTGGAAACAGCTTAGGAGTTAGGCCGAGAGCTACAGACCGAGAGATCTGCTGTTCAGACACGATCGCTCTTGGGTAAACTTAAGCAACTATCGATCAAAAAGGTGTCACAGCTGGATGGTGTCTGCTTAAATTCGGTACGCCGTTTATAAACGATTTAGTACACACCTCGGGCTAAGTGATAACATCTTTCCAGTTGAATGCTATGATTTTTAACTCAAGCTAGATCAATCGAATAGTAGGAAAGTATTACATTCTATGTTGACCAGTTCGAAATGATATCAGAAGAAATGAATACAGGCAGTAGAATGGGCTCCGTAGCTTAAATATCAGGACACGAGGGAATCGTGGTCAGGTGGGAATAAGGTAATCAGTCGCTACTGAACAAAATGCAGTGGTGGTAGTTTAGCTGGAGTACCACCTTGATAGTAGTGATAACGTAGGGTAGAATCACTGCATCCTAAAAGCCATAAAATTTCGAGGTTACTGGTCAGAAGGGGAAGTAAGTGGTCCTTCTACGGAAAGTGCAGTGGGTAGCAGGAGACTGGATTTGAAGGCTATATGGACGACTAAATTTAGAGGAAGATTCAAAGTATTTCCATGGTGGTTGCTTAAGTGAGTAAAGCGGGAGACCTTAAGGCCACTGTTAGCGACAATGACAACGGTGACCGCATCAATCTTTACAACGTATTCACTGTGACTAGAGACGGCGTACGAATGTCTGAGGCCGTCAGAGTTGGCCTGAAAAGAAAAGGGAATCAACGAAATAGGTGGCGAGCCGCAACAGAGAACGATAGTAGTACTTGGGGATGAGTCTATCCGAAAATTACAAAGACGCACAGTGCCGTGAAGGACTGAACGCAGTGCGCGAGGGTATCAGCATGGTGCGTAATCATGTTCGTAGAGATAGTTTGAATAAAAAATGCTACGGGTCGAAATACGCTTGCACAATACACAATTTCCTGTAACCAGCTAAAAGGAAAATTTGATCAAGCAAGACGATATTTTAATGGGATGAAATCAAACACAAATATATTGATGTGGAAGTTGGTCTTCTGCAGCTATCAAATGAAACCACACATGTCAGAAGCGGATGATCACTAAAATCAATGGCAGTCCTAGTAACGACATCGTCTTATCCCTGTAGGTCCATTGTGATTTGCCTAGAGAATGTCGTCACGAACAGACTGGACTTTACCGTGGTGTGACGGTTTTTGTACCCCCCGATCCATTGAGCTATACTGGAGATGTCCACGCGATACTAGCAGAGTCTCATATCAGGTTGGTAAATGGGTAGGATTCTGACGAACACAGTCTCCTGGTCCTTTAGGTTGGGGGTTTGAACAAGTGTGGCAACTTGTTTCGTAAAGACGGTAGTGTCTTTGCGTTTCCAGCCAAACACCGCTGACCGGGAAGCTGAACTGTTCCGTAACGTTCAAGGGGATTCAACTCAATTGGACTTGCTCAAGAACTATACAGGCCTTGATCTCTTGGGCATGGATTAATGAGCTTCAACTATCGGATCAACCCCACAATGCCGTTTGTAACGAAACAGCTGCAGATGGCTCCAATACGTTCACGAGGACACCTCATGGTGACGATTTTGTGGTCGCCGCAGTTACAGCCAAACCGGAGCCCAAAAGGGGACATACGCGACGCAGCGGCTATTTAGCTCCTGGTGGCCGGCACCTGTAGCCCTCTCACTTCAGTCCATTTTGCTAATTCCTGCCAGCAGCCTGCAACGTTTTACCCGCGGTCCGAACGCTTGTTTACAGTTCCATGCTCATGCGGATCGTTCCATTGCTATCCGGAAAGTCAAGAAAGGGAGGCCGGCAGAAGAAACGCTACAACAGTCACATAGAGGCCAGATACTAATTCGAGGATATGGGGAATGCTCTCCAGCAGTGCGAAGTCAGCCTTAACTGTTGACAGCCAGGTCCGTCGGTGCTAAAGTGCCCTTTCCAACATAATAGTGGATAAATCTGATTTGTAAAGACCGTCTCCAAGCCAGTTCAGTCGGTGCGTAGAGTATCATAACAGCATGCTTTGATTTCTGCATTATATAGCGTGCCGTTTGAAAGCACCTACAACATTCGCTGTTAGAACTAGTTACTAAAGATCGTCAGGATCCACGAGCGTGTGGCAGTAAAGGTGGGACAGTCGTACTTGCCGCAAAAGGTTTTGGAAGCTGATTTATGGTGGTTTAGATAGGGTGGTGTATAGGCGCAAGCAAGTTTTCGTAGAATTGACGGAGAAAAACGTCTGTTATTGCGGGGTTTGGCCAGGAGGGGGAGGTTGGCGCGATCTAGGCGGATGTGCCTACAGTGTAGGTTCTCCAGGGACGCTGAGCGAAATACACTACACTTCTGTCTGTGAAGAGTCTAGTCGCTGAAACACTTAGTTCCAGTCTAATCAGCAGTGTTGTGGCTGACGGGAACTGGGATCTTAGCCCAAAACAAAGGTGGCATGGGCGGTAGTCACAGTTTATAACGTACAAAGCGAAATCGAAAGGTACAGTGACATCGGACAGTCATGTAGAACACACGAATCTAAAATAAAGACCGCTGACTTATTCGCAGACATTAGTACAGGTCTTTGTCCTCGAATGGAGGTTTGCGTTTGGTTGCCAAGCCATCAACTCCCTGCACTCACCAAAGGCACCTTCTACTGACCATGTCAATGTCATACCGAAATCAATGAAGCGAGTGGTTGCTGTAACTTGCGGTGGTGTTCCGAAATACGGTGGACCTCCGGTAAACGCAACTGCCCACCGGAAGCCCATCCGACTTAGTCCAGAGAGATGCTGAGACGGTGCGGGAGCACGTCGAAGTTATCCACCAAACTGATAGTTCTGTTCCCCAGGCGCTTTTCTGTCACCTTTCAGAGGTATCAGGGATAGTAAAGAGTAACCCCCAATCCACTATAATGAGTATGTGAAGGAGTTCGAATGCTACCGGAAAATACGCTTTGTAGATATTTACAAGGATGCTGTCTTTGACTGGAGACTTTTCTTTAGGTGTCTATTTCTATAAAATTGCCTTAGTTTGGGGCATCGCAATCGACTGTACAGTACCGAACTAGCATTTTGTGAGTTAGCGTCCATCTTTGCAGCACTTCCCCATAATCTGTTACCAGTTAAGCGCGAGCATTGCGAAGGCGTCTTTTGATCACCTTGTTCTGAGAAAGGACGTATTAACCAGAAGAATCGTGAGTGGTCCCGGACACTTGTAGCTACCTCCAATCGATAGACCACATAAACACGATCTCTTCTGGCTGAGCGGTAGCCTGGAAATGTAAGCTATGGAGAGTGGAGGCGTTGACTGCATATGACTGGACAGCTAGCTGGATGTGATGGATGCTCTACTCTTTGAGGCGTCGCGATTAGATACGGCGGCCTGCTGTACGGAGGTCTTCATATCGAACCAAGACTTTTCGCCGGTGAGACAGCGGCAATCTGGCAGTCAACTGAAAGCTGCTTGCATCCAATCACTTTTTTTAAGCCATCGATCACGAACATTTGGGAAACAGTGTAAACACAGGCAGGTGAGTGGACGTCTCCTCGGGCGTGGAAGCACGTTATATACACAGGGGAAGAAAAGCGAATCAACCGATCAAGATTTCCGCACCGTCTCACTCAAAAGTTCACAATGGTGTGACGGATGGCCTTGTTTCAAGCGCCAGTTCATACATTCAAATCACAGGCAACTGGCAGGATATCGCGGTTGTGGTAGAAATCATCTTCCACAAAAGGGTCTGGGGTCAGCTATGACGGTCGAATCCGTTGGGAGACATTGAAATGAGTTTTTAAAATTCCTAAACCCAAACGGAATAGGACACCGCGGAACGGTTATTAAGGGCAAGAACAAGATCATACATGCTCGAGTTGTCAATCCAGCGGTTATGGCGCAGCTATTTCGAATATTTGCCGTGCCTTGGGCCAAAACGAGGAGTCTGTGTCTCGCAAAGCAGATTCGCATAATAGAACTCTGGCTGCCGTCAGGGATAGCTCGGAAATCGCGGCAGCAGACATAAGGTACGTTTCCGACTGAGTTAAGATGGAAGGGGCCTTAGCCGTATATGTCTCACCCCGACTACTGAGTCGAGCGTTCGGATTTTCATTTCAGATTTATTCCTATTTCCTGCTCACAGTAGGCACATCACCGTTTCGACATAAGCTATCCTTAAACGCTCTCTCGAGAAGTACTAGGGTCATAATTTATACAAATTCATGATAAGGGCTTCTCAGATCTCGGAAAACGCAACTAACGGGAACATTTCTTGCTTCAGTAGACAGGCGTTGACAAGATGGGAAACAAGTAAAGGACTTCATGTGACTCACGCCTTCGGGATCCGACCAAATCTTCAAGTTGGGCAAATTCAAAGTGGTGAAATGCATTCAACTGCATATTGCTTTGGTTTTCGAGAGAGACACAAATGAATCACTTAGGATATTCTTTATGTGCATACGTGAGATAACCCCATGTCTGTTGACGATATTCGGGATATAGAAGTGCATTTTGCTGAAATAACATATTACCCTCACGGCTGCCTGAAACTCTTCGACCGCTCACTAAACATTTCACAAACAAAAGATTCAGTCGAGCCTGCCGCTGGTACCAGTGATTTGTAAATGGGTGTCAAATGCATACGACTTGGCGTTCATTTGGAACATATAGATGATGGAACCTCAGGGACTACGCCTATGTGTTGGGCCCAAATAAGGGCGGAAGCAGGTAGCGGGCCTTCGAAGTTCTCCGCAACCTTATGACTAGTATGTTGTGTCAAGAAAATACCACATATTCGATTGGCTGTAGAGATCGATAACCTGTTGGATAAATAATCTGACTATTCACTAGCAGTTCAATTGTTTTACTTTGGTCAACATCCGGTTAACAAATTAATAGTCATTCGATTTAATAAAGCTGGGGTGACGAAACAGCAATTTGGTTTCGCTGTTAGCTAATGTAAACAGCATCTTCAGTTTTTATGCTGAAAACCACGTTGAAAGCTCTCCACTTTCTGAACCGAGATGTAGACTCACTAGGGTCCTACAATGACCGTAAAACTAGCCTCTACTGAGGGTGCTCTCTTCTGATGGAAGAATCGTATAGTGACTACGGGATATCACACAACTGTTTATGACACTGTGCGCACACTGCGCACAATTCCTAAAACGACATGTGTAATGAAAAGTCATGAATTGATGCGAAACCGATGCGTCCTGTGGTTCTTGTAGGCATAATGACGTTCGGCACTGGAGTGGAACATGAATAACATCGGAATGGAGAAGCAAAAGTCAATCAGCACTATCGACTCGAGTAGGTGCTTACCCGGATAACCTTCACAGAGAACTTCAACAGGAGTCTGCATTTTCTTCTCGCTAATCCGCTCGTATTTTTGGCGTTTTGTTCCGGCTTTAAGGCCTTGCCAAGGAAGGCTACCCCGTAGAAAGTACATGAGAACATAACCGAGAGACTCCATATCGTCCCGTCGAGCTTGCTCTAGAGCAAAGAACGTAATGAAATGATGTCGCATACATGCAGAACACGCGAAACCGAAGTGGTGAAACTTCTACCGTAACTGTTATTAGGAGTGGGCAAAGAACGAAACCAAGATAGACTTACCTATGCCAAGATGTGTATTGATACTTGCATAACGAGCAGTGCCTGTGAGGTTCTTGTTCTCCCGATACGGAATGTGTTGATGTGATCGGCTATCACGATACTTTTTGGCCAAGCCAAAATCGATTATGTATACCAGGTTGCCACGTTTCCCCAAACCCATAAGAAAGTTGTCTGGTTTGATATCCCTGTAAATAAGTACGGTTGCCAGATTAAGCAAAGGGGTTTTTCAAGGGAAAAGGTCCCACAAGTGAACCCGTCCAGCAACCATTGGACATACTTCAAAACAGTTAAGCATACTCCTGCGACACCGACCCGAAGCTATCAAACAGCAGTGTCAACATATGACTGGTGCAAATTGTCATCTGCAGTACTTCAATTATCCTCTTAAAAACGGTAGGTAAAAAACTGTGGTAGAAGGAACCCGATAAGCTGACTGACCAGTCTCAGCTTAGATAAATCTGTTCACCATATGCAAAACGAGTAAGTACCATATATATATATATATATCCTCTAGTAAAACAAATAGATAAAGAGTATAAGGAAGGGCTGAATTGCAAAATAACTAGGCAACGAAACCAGCCAACAAAACCGTTCGAAAAATCAAAGAACAACTGATACTTCTGTAGTGGGTGCTTTGGCCCGAGGAAGGGATGTTTGATCACAACAGGATCAACGCCTTAAAGAGAATATTTTGAAGAAAACTGAACTGAACTGAAAACTGTCGTCGCCTGGTGATTTTGAGTCGCCCTGTACCACCTTGGAACTTTTGGGAGGGGAACTTGAATGTCTCGAAAGGTTTATTTATTTGCGTAACACGGATGTTCCATGACAGAACGGCGTCAATGCACGTACTATGCGGCGTAAGCTAAATTCCGCAGATTACATCACTAATAACATCAGAAACGAAGTGCACTTAAAACAAGGAGCAACTGTCAAATTGGTCTTAGTTTTATCGTTGTGAAACTTGGCCCTTCCGATCTGAGGACACCAAACATCTTCAAAAGTTTATCCATCGGTGTCTTGGGAGCACAGCAGCCGTTAGCCGCCTGCAGCTGTTCACAACGAAGTGGTGTGTAAACAAGTACTTGGCACTTACTGAGAAACACTGCACCAGCAAATAGAGCTTCTCAGCTTAAAGTGGCTTACATGTACAATACACATGTCCAGCCATCATCTACCAAAGAAAACACTTTGAGGGGACAGACTACGGCACAGCAATGTTATCGTCAAAGTGTACGTTATGAGGTTTCCGCATCTTCCTAGCTGCAATCTGTTTGATTATCCTTGCATATAGGTCAGGACGGATACATCGTATGACTGATCATACAGGCGAGCAGGTTGATACTTCCTAGTCGAACTGCACAGCTGAAGTTCGTTTGTCGTTGCATGACGGGCTTGTGCTGTATAGAATTCGGTAAGGTCAATCCCACTGATGGCGCCTTATTTCGATACGACGCTCAGATGCGTTTATCTTGTTGATTGGGTGCAAACACCGTGCTCTTGATCGCTTTCCTAAGTAAGTAAGGTTGTTTGTATTAGGTCTCTACATTTTCATTTTCTCTGCCTCATGGATGCAAGACAGTTGACGACTAACATTTACTGTTGGTGACCTACCGTAGATGAAGATGATTAGTAGAATGTTATCCATGTGACAGTTTTCGAACAATATTATCGAAAACGTCGATAAGAGAAAGATTCTGATGGTAATGCTTAGAACAAACTATGATTATCGCAATTCCATTTGAAGCTGATGCAACTAAGCATTTCGAATTAGGCGATGCAGGACTGTGAAAACCAATGGCCTGACGAAAACGAAATGGATTAAAATCTAGTGTGAGCAGTCAGCCGGTTGCAAAGCGAAAATAGGTAAGAACTAAATACTAGTATGACCGAAGCACGTGGACCCAAGCAACCATACAATAGGTAATCCCTTGTGGAGGAAATATCACATTTCACGAATGGGCACCCGAAACCGACTAATATCAAACACCTATGTCACGAGTCACATCAGTCACAAAGTAAACACACAGTACGAAACACACATACAGGAGGAGGTTGGCAGATAAACTTGAACGAGCCTAACTTCATAGTTTTTTATCAAGTTCCGGCCTGCCACAGCGGACTGTTTCGTAGAAAACACGTACAGGCCGATAATAATGGAATTACGAATAAAGAAAGCTTTGGATTAAACATACAACATATACATACATACAGCATAGAATAAAGTTACGAGGTGTTGTGATCCATTGTTAGGGATTTCGCACAACACTAGTAATGCGGATAGTAAAGCAGCCGGAAAGAGTCACTGTGTCTAAATAATGCACATGAAAAGGACCATAAGTTTTAGGCTTAGGATAAAGTTCGGAGGCGGCAACTCAAGGTGTTCGCCGAAATCCTTACCCTAGAGAAACAATTTAGTTCCTACCTCCACGAAATTCCAATCATTCGCATATCCGCACGGAACAAAACAAATTTGAGTGCCGACTAGCAGTTCCGCTAAAGAAAGTGGTAGCTGGAGGGGGGGCTAAAAGCCTGGACCATAAACTGGATACAGCTAATAATAAGTGCATAAATAATTGGAATGTGGATCTCTTGCTTGTCAACATTGGAAGAAACAAGTCAACCCAAAGAGTCACACCGAATTGACCCGAACCATTCTTGAATCGAAAGCCTTATGGAAGCTTTCCCCAACCGCGTTTGTGCAGCCACCGGATGCAGGTAGCCTCGGGGAGTAAAGCACTCTAAGTCTTCGTCATAAAATACACCACAAGATAAACTAATGCAGCGTGAACAATTCGATAAGGAGCAAACCACACGCTACGACACGTGAACGAAAATCCAAAAATTAAATGCGGGCAACCTCATTACTTAGCAAGCGCAGTATTTCCGAAGATTAATAATGCTATATGAAAAACGGTGCCCAAAGTGAAACGGTTAAAAAAACAAGGTCATTTTCACGCACCCCAAGCGCGGGTCGTTATCAGACCACCGACATGTGCGTTGAACTACCAGTGGTATTAAGGTGCAGCTCTGTAAACCGACTATGCTGAATAAAACCTTTGAAGAGTTGTTGCGTGACGGTACCAAACCTTGTTTCACTCGGACTCTTGTTGATCTGCCTACCTAAACAGACAGATGCCTCCAAACCTCGAGTGTAAATAGGTTGGTAATAGCTTCTGGTGATCATCTACTGTTGCCCATGAGCAAACGTTTCTCAGTTAGCACCCAGAAAAACGCGTTGAAACCATGCCCCATGTTTGACATTCGAAAAGTTGGTAAACTCAATGCATATATCAATATAGTGCCTTTGGAGACATCCCGAGAGAGATTCTGGTGTATTTGGAAACCACGCTTATTCAGAACACGTGTTCCCTTTATGAGCCTAAATGGTTAAATGTTCAAACAACCTTGACATATTGTGTGCCCGTTAGATGTGTTATAAATGTGCTAGAGATGGGAAATGGGAAATGCCATAAAGATAGAGAGCTAGTGCCTAGATTAACTTAACAGACCACATCCAATGAACGCACAGAACGCTTGTGAGGACTGGCTCAACGATCGACGATCCCAAAGATCATCCTCTCACGGTATTGCGAAATGATTTCGCTTCATATAATACCGTTTGTCGCTACGGAATGAAATCGTAAGGTTCGCTGCATTTTCCACATGGATATAAAAATGTAACGATCAAACAATAAAACCAACGTGGTCATGGAGTAACCCTGTCTTTCCAACTTTGATTGATCGATAATGTATGAAGAAAACATATGAAGATATGAACATATAGATAAAGAGAAATGGAAATATTGATGTAGAATGACAACAGCAAAACGCCCATGAAGTACTGTTATTGACAACGGTAAAATGGAGGGAGATACTAGCACTCAGCTGGTCGGGTGTCATCCAATGTGGTCGAAGATTGTCCATATGAAAAACGCCGTAATTCGGTGATCCTATGAAAAATCCAATAATTCAGCAACCAGATCCCGTTGTTGTGTCGCCAAGAGCTACGTCTCATTTGAAAACTTGTACTTTTAGAATTCGGTTTTCAGATAAATCAGCCCGGGGTACGTTAAGCTTATTCTGACAGGGTGAACATAATGTTCACGAAAACAAACCACAGATAGGTAACCGATGAAAACGCTAACGAATCGATTTGTTGGTGACAATGACCTCTCCAGGCAAGTGGCTTTACTTTCACAGTCGTTCCGAGCAGGAAAACAATTTGGACGTTGACAATAACAAGTACAAAATAAAAAGTCTCAAAAATCAACCACGTCCCTGGCGCGCACGCACACGCACATTATTCAAAATACAAGAATACAAGGACAGTAAATACATGTTCAGGAGCCCCAATGTAGGTACTTAAGTAGCTGCAATGAGTTTCAGTCCTGATCGTCACATAGCGCGGTAATTCGACTCAGGTGCTGGTATACAATAGAAAGGAACATTCACAAAATTAAATTGCAAATCGGCCAGTAGTGGAAAAACCGTATGTGGCTTAAGACCATATCATGCGGTCGGACAACTCAAGTCCTACTTGAACCTCCTGATTTATGCCTTGGATCCGCCTTACTCTTATTTGAATAGTTATGGTGTCCGCAGTTCATTATTTTGGTTAGTACGTACAGAGAGGGAAGCAGGAGGCTAAACTTCCGGGCCATGTAGTGTTAACCAGGCACAGGCTGACGGTAGCATCTATCCACCAAGTCGAAAGCTACAGAAATCACGAGTGTTGCTGAGGGCTCTTAACTAGTTAGTCACCTTCAGCTACTATACGCCAGCTGCTACAAATTTATCGAGGAAACATGCAAGAGGTACAGCTCGAACTAACTAACGACAACAGTGAAACAGTGGCTAAAATTGGTGCTGAAGGCTGCATGCCTAAGATAAAACATGCCCCACTAGTTTTGAAAACAATAAAGTCCTGTGAGTCCGAACAACATGAACACAGACAAGGCGACTGAGTCTTTTGACACTAACGGGGAGTCTGCATACGCCAAATCGAGGTAAGTCGAAATCAACGTGGCAGCTTATCTGTGACTCCCGCCGACCAAGCACCAATCGGATGTCCACATTAGTACATGCTGATTGTGGCCATGACGGTCGTTGTCATTCTTGGACTTGTTTCTAACTTGATAAGTGTTCCATTGGGTTTTTTGAAAGCCCGTTACACGTTGCCCCAAATGTTTTTTTCTCCCACTCAATTTCTCACGAGCGATAAGTACTGTGGCCACTCACAGTTTAAAAGACTTTTTTATGGAAAAGCGGTTGAAGAAAACAGAGGCATTTCTATGTTAAGGACGTTCACGTTCAATGACACCGGGTGTTTCTTTGACGGATAAAAGCTCCAGCTGGACTATCCGGATGCTCTTAACCATTACTAGCATGAAATGCAAGCAGACTGGATACATATGGTGGTATTTTTACGCTCTGGAGGGAATTCGTTTCGCATAATAATTTGATATCAGTGTTCTTTACGTGAAACAAGGATGCTCAGTCTAACAGCCAGGTACCATCTACTCAGCTGTTGACATGTGTGAAACGACACACCGGTTAAAATCTGGCATTCGAGCCATCTGGTCCAGATGACAAAACAGTGGCTCACGTTGAACGAAACTGAGAAACTCCACCTAACCTGAAAAGAAACTCAAGCTTCATCAGTTTGGTCATATATGGCATGATGGACCAGCGTTCGTATTCCGCTTATCACTCTAGTGGAGTAGCTGAAGCAGAATTTTCACCGCGAGGGAAAAAACGGGTATCGGATTACAGTATAATTACGTGAGTAACATCACATGGGCGAAAAAAATTTCCTCTGGCTCAAACAAATAGGACGGACAAGATCGATCAAAACTTCCAGTGAAACCCATAAACGAAGACAGGGAACTATATACACGTTTGCCAATTAACTTTGTGCTAACGAAAGACCCAAGTGAATGTGCTGAACAATGACTCCCTCATACTAGTTGGAACGATATTCAAGAAATCGAAGTACCTATCTTAACTGATTACACACTTGCCACATAGCATTGTTCTCAGGTGATGGTGGGAATATTGCGAGAGCACCGTTGCTCAACACTTGAAAAAAATAGACACCTATCTAATTCCGATAAACTCGGTTACTGCGTGTATATTACTTCGGATATTGTTAAGCTGACTACTGCACCGCACAAGGGAGCTCTAGATGGCTCAGTGGCTCAGCTAAGACAGCCCCGTCAATACGCGAAATTAGTCACCGGAAGGTCTGTGGTAGAATTGGGTAACTTGACAATATCTCAGTCCTCGTGTCTCCGGGTGGCATGGCAGCTAGGCACCGAGTGTTAGAGCTGAAGGATTATTTCCTTGTATTTGTTAGTTACAAAAGTACACGAAAGGATCAAATAGGCCAAAATAAATGATACAACGACCCCACAAACGTTTCATATGTTAACTTCAGCAGATCAAAGGAATGGACTTGGAACAAACAAGCCACCGCAGGGAGACGCAACATACGACTGATCCCATGATCGGCGGTTAAAGATATCTAAGGAGAGAGTAAAGCTATTGTGTATTCTTCATCAACCCCACTGTTTCCGTCAATTTGTTAGTCTAGCTTCTTAGGTCCCAACCCTGATTTTATAGCCCCTTCATTGCATCCATTTGGTCTTACGTTCCACGCGGTTGTTGAACAGAAGAGGGCAGTTTTATAAGAATCGGTCTCCTGAACTGTTTCCATCCAGTGCTTGTGAAGTCGGTAAAGTAAATATCGTTCAGCTGTAACACCCTTTCGGTGCCTAATTGCCATATCACCAGAAGGAAGCGCGAGGGCTGAGATACTGATAGGTTGCCCAAGCCGAAACCGGGGAAGTCGAGAGCCAGAGGTCGACTTCGAACCACGGACCTTTCGGTCAGTAAATTTGCGCCCTAACCACAGGGGCATCTCGTCCCCGCAGAGTAAACATAGAACTATTTTTTTAAAGTATCAAACATATAAATCAGTTCATGAATTTTTTTAAGCAGAGAGGGAGCTCATTTTTCGGCTGAAGAAATTAGCAGTGCTTTTAAGGACAGATATCTGACATGTATCGTAAAAATTCACAAAAAAACACGTTGGAACGGACTTATTCAGCCGCTCTGGTTAGGAGTGCTATCAAATGGCACAAAAATCAGGTTTGCCACTTAATTTCCTCGAGTATGCCACTGTCATGTTGTCCTGTTTAAGCTTGGGCAACCTGGCAGTATCGCAGCCCTCAGGTTTCCTTTGATTTTCATGGCAGTGGTGCATGGAAAGGGGGCTACACTCAGACGATTATTATCACTAACGTTGTTATTGCTATCATTGATTATTTTATTGACCACAATTAATTAGGTGGCACTTTCCCAATGTTGTAGGTGGTTCTTCATATGGACTTAGAGTAAACCAATAAGTGCACCAAAAACAAGTAATACCTACGTGTGTGAATGTGGATAACGACAAAACGCGAGCACTAAGCAGCACAAGAGTGCATACAAAACATAGGTATTGGTCCGACGCCTTGTGTTCAGTCCTGACTCAGATGTTTAATAACGGTAAAAAGGTCCAGAAATTACCCGGCACTACTGAGGATAAATTACGCAAACGCACACAGATTACTTGTCAATCAGACGGTAAGAGCGCGAAAAAACGAGTGATCCATCTTCAGAGTAAATCACAAACTTCAATGTGCTTCATGAAGAAAGCGCGACCGGGCCAAAAACCTGATAAAGGACACGCCGGTTGCTAGAAAAAAATCGATTCCGATATGACCGGATGGTAGAAAATCGCAAGTCCACAAGTGATGAATTAAATGAATATAGCAGTAAGATAAAGAGAACAGGATAACTGATAATGCAAGAACTAGAAGAAAGGGAGTTGACACGACCAGGTGACACCGCCCTCTCAAACAGTTAGAGACAGGGAGGGCTGTAGAAAAGAACCGGCGGTGAAACGCCCATATTTCAGTGGACCTTATGAGGGGAGGGTCGTGCTCATCTGCTGCTGAGTGAATTCGTTTTGGTTATATGCGTCCGCGTCAGATGAAACGAGCGTTAAACAAACACGCCTGGATTGACAGGAATACAAAAATAAGCGTTGATAGTTCTACCACCCTATGATTTAGTTTTATTGTATGGAAAGGGGCGGCTGAAAGGGTTCTGATAGAGATCTCGCTGGTCAGTTTTCCGTCTGTTCTAAAATCTGACCGACTTTCTAGCGCAGTTACTTGCTCTGACAAAGCCTTCGTGTTACAAGTGAAAAGTCACCCAATAATACATCCACCGAATGTTTATAAAGCCTTTCTGAAACGAAGCTTGAGTACTCTCCTACACATAAATGCACAATCTATAAAAAAAACTAACGAAACTGAGCCAAAGCATTGGTGCACTGAATCCTAAATCTATGGTCTCAAAAGCATTTTCATGTGAAAACAGAGTTCGAATCCTGGTGTGACTACATTTTTGAACTTGTGTAGCGCGTCAGAAGATGGATAGGGATCCTGGATGAGGCTACAACGCAAAAATGTGAACTGCAACGTGAAATCTGCAATATGCGACATGTTGGAAAACAAAGCTAGCAGCAGCTACCATGCCTTATGCTCACTGGTAAAAACCGCAGCTAGATAGTGGTATCGATAAGAGCATATGCGATGTGAATCTTCATATCTACAAAACACTAAGTGATCCGTTTTGGAATGGGTGTAGCGACTGTAAATGCCGGATTACAGATCATCAACCAACTGTTTTATTTCAGTCATGCGGTCCGATAAGTGTCGATTGCACGGTTGATGGAGTTGCATCTGAACTGAAAAATGCCTAACGGGTTACGTAGAACGGGTAATCCTGAAAAGCGGTGCTATAAATGCCAGAAACGGGTATCAGCTTGAACAAAGAAGTTTAAATTAACAGTTTTTCGTTCCTCTATCTCCTTACAAGCCCTCGCCTACCAATGTGATCGAGAAAAATTTCCCCTAGGAATAGGCTGAACAATCCAAACGGAACGGTAATCCATGATTTTCTGACCAATATTACGATTAATCTATGCTGTTCTGGGTTATCCTGAGAGTTGTTCTAAGAACCCAAAGTTACTGGATGGGTTCCTTCTTTTCTATCTCAAATAACCTGTGCTTGGACCGCCAAAAACCGTAGCTCACGAGCGAATTTACTCCATTGCACGACTTCGACCATGAAAGAAATCGTTCCCAGACAGCAAGAGTGAAGTTTGTAAGCTGCATACACAAACTTCTGGTTTTACATATTGGCAAAATTTTGTTAGGTGCTCAGAGCTGACCGCGAAAACAAGTAAATGCTAGATCTACCCGCCATAATTTTTTTATGTTTGAGTGTCCACAGTTTGAAAATTATGATAACATACAGACTCGACCTTCAGATACGTTCAGAGGATATGGAAATATATGATCTAGCGCAGCATGTGAAACTAATTGTAGGGACAATTAATCACGAACTATTGGATAAGGTCAGCTCTACGAAAAGTAAGAAAAAAGTGGCAAGTGTAAAGCATCGTTTCCCACAGGTAGATCTGAAGAACATGAACGATAAACAGTACATCCATGTGGGTTTACTTAAATTCTCAATACCCGAATCATCAGCGTGCTTTATGACATTCAATATGAAACGGCACACAACAAATTGCTCGCGCCAAACGTCAATACTAGAAAACGCTATAAAAGTGTGAACGGGATCAGAAATGGATTACAAATACTGGTAGGGTGCAGAGAGAAAGGAAACAGAGCTAGGGGAATAAGGCGCAATAATAGTTATTCCAATCTGATGGCGATTTTACCAGGAAAAATATCATTACTTTTTGAACGCACAGAAAAGGTCCTACCTTCATGATGGATTTGTGGCTGGTAAGTGTTGATCCGAGATGATATGAGTTGCAGATATATTGTGAATCTAACTAATGTCAGTCAATGCAAGTCGTCGGAAACGCTATGACTGGCACAATAGCCAGCTGTGCAAAAGTTGCCCTGTTTAAAGCTAGTTGTGTTTCTGTTCTACTTACGTCAGTGCTTCCACACCTAGGGTCATATTTGTGGATATAATGGGAATTCGGTGGAATCGGCCAACTTTCATAGGTGTGCCACGCATGTCGAACACGGGAACCAAATAAACCTGAGTTTTTGTGCCTTCACGAAAAGCCTGGACCTTACCTTGGTGTGCCGGTTTGTGTACCCCGCGATCCATTGAGCTATACTGGAGATGTCCACGCGACACTAGCAGACCCTCTCGTACCAGGTTGGTAAGTGGTTAGAATTCTGACGAACAGTCTCCTGGTCCTCCAGGTTATGGGTTGGAACATGTGTGGCGACTTGTTTCGTAAAAACGGTAATGTCTCGCATTTCCAGCCAAACACCGCTGCCTTGCATTTAGGTTTTTGAGCCAAAGGCTTTGGTTGACGACCCAAGTCGTCCTCCTGTCTAGGTGTGGGCACTTTGGCAGTATCCCAGCCCACAAACATTAATTGCACACATACAAGTAAACTCATGCCATATCGGTCGTCGCGTGGTACCTTACTTGCTGCATACAGCAGGGCGGCTGAGCGAAAACAGCCTACTGCTGACACCTTCCATCTTTCTCTTTCACACACTTTTTATTCCACCTCTCCTCCACCTCTTTTTCTCTCTTCTTCTCTAGGACTGATGACTCCGATTGACCTGCATCGGTTTTGCAGGCAACATCTCCGCGTCATCCAGCGAAGAAATCCTCAGGCATCTCGAAATCAATCTTCAAGCCTCGACACCCAGTCTATCTGGCCGACTTCAATGTCCACACTCTGAAGTAGCAGGACAAAGAGCTGCTCTTGCTCTCACACTGGAATCGCTTGGCATTGATGTTTTGTTGTCTCAGAA
Source organism: Clonorchis sinensis (assembly GCA_003604175.2). NCBI lineage: Eukaryota > Metazoa > Platyhelminthes > Trematoda > Opisthorchiida > Opisthorchiidae > Clonorchis > Clonorchis sinensis. Next base: position 129,176,044 of record CM030369.1, on the reverse strand, counting down.
ACATGAATTCAAGATGCAAGCACAGTGATTGAGTTAACCGTCCAATCACTCTCCACTCGCTTCCGGCTGCGCACAAGTTTTACGATGCCCTGTTGCGGTGAGCTAAAAGCTCAAATATCGTTGTGGTTGCCGGAGATCTGAGTACACAAGTGGGTAGGCTTAGTGTATCTGAGACTCAATTAGTTAGTCCACAGGGACTGGACTCGGTATGTACGGACAATGGTGAATGACTGCTTCAGCTGTGTGCCGACCGCAGGCTGTTTTCATGCAATAATAGCTTCCGAAATAGCCGAAGTCGTCTGGCTACATGGTGTCCCCCAACGGCGTGCCGGCCACGAACTCAAATCGATCACATTGCCATCGGTTACCGATGGCGCGCATCAATAACTGACTGCCGGTCGTTTTGGAATACAGTTGTGGATTGCGATCACACACTCATCCGGAAAAGCTTCTCCCCTCGTTTTCTGCGTAAGGTGCGGACAAATCGCTTGGCAACTGAGAGACTGGCAGATCCGGATATTAGACGAATTTAACAGAACCGTCTTATAGTCTCTTCCAAATGCTCTACAACCATATGTGAATTCATACTGGGACGAGATCACCACCACTTTGCAGTCCTGGGAGTTTTGCCTGTGGCACGGCACCACCAGGCGCACTCAAGCACTAGATATCAGACCGAACGGTGGCACTGCTTAAATCTCGGAGAAATATCCCAGCCGGCCCGGAACATAACTTGGTGCGACGAATTATCAGAAGTCAAGTGGAAATCAGCGTGCGTGTCAACCGTGAAATCTGGCGGACACGGAAAGCCAAGGAGATGGAGGAGGCCCAGAAAGCCGGTAATGCCCGAGGAGTAATCAGTTGATCCGTGTAACTGGTCCCCGGAAACCACCAGGCATCGAAATGAAATGAGCATCTCCAGTAAAGAAGAACGCCTCGACCGTTGGACCGAATACTTCGAACAACAGTTATCGCGGCCACCTGTTGCCACTCATCTGGAGCCCACAGGTGACGTAGAAACTTGGACAGTGAAAGTTCTCTCAATCCTCTGGCCCAGATGACCTCCCAGCCGCACTGTTCAAAGATGGGGGTGAAGTCCTCAGTCAACGCTTGTCTGATATGTTTGCTTGCATTTGGGAAAAGGAGTCTGTCCCAGGGAGCTGGGGAGAGTCGGTGATGCTGCCCATTTTCAAAAACGAGATCATAGTGAATGTGACAACAACAGGGGATCAGCTTGACGCCGGTCGTAAAAAGACCGTTGGCGTCACTCGTGCTTCGTCGCCTTATGGTGGCCCATGAAATACTGACTGGAGGGCAGCAAGCGGGATTCCGGCCTGGTAGGAGTTGCGTTGACCAAATCATCAGAGTTCATCAGATGCTAGAACAATGGCATACGTATAAGCGATCCACAATTCTAGTATGCCTGGATTTCCAAAGCGCATTCGACTTGGTTGACCGATCTGTTCTTGATACGCTTGCCCATCAAAGAATGCCCCGGAAGTTCGTGAACATAATAAACTCTTTGTACTCTCAGACTTCTGGACGTGTGAGAGTATACGGGGAGCTATCCAAAAGCTTCCGTGCACAAAGTGGTGTACGTCATGGATGTTCACTCTCTCCATCCGTAATCGATGAAATAATGGGACGAAAGCTGGAAGCTCTCCCAAACCCCGGTGTTCAAATGGCCTGTTACGAAAACCTTGTCGACCTAGAATATGCAAACGACATCGTTCTCATCTTCGAAGAAGAGGGAAAGGTGCCAGTGTTTTTAGATGAACTGACCAAAGTCATCCCGTCCATTTGTATGCACTTTGCACCCACAAAGTGTAAGGCCATGCTGCTGAATACCCAGTCACTGGACACGCCACTTACAATCCAGGGAGAGGCACTGGAAGTTGTGAAGCGTTTTACGTGGAAGTTGTATTAGCTCCGATTGTAGTGTGACAGATGAGTCAATGCACGAATCTTCAAGTCTCGGGTCACGTGTGCTAATTTGAGACGCCTATAGCGTCAAAGCGGTACATCCCTGAATCTCAAGGGACGTGTGTATCAGGCTACAGTGCGGGCTGTTTTGTCGTATGGCTGTGAGACCTGGCATGCTCGAGTAGCGGAACTGAGACGTCTTCAGGTGCTCGACAATAGTTGTCTCCAGACCATAGCTCGTGTGGGTTGGTGTCGGCGAATCCGTAACGAGGCAGTTAGAAAGCGAGTTTTGGGTTGTGCAAGGGGTACTTCCGTTGAAGAATGTGTCCAGCACCAGAAGCTGCGTTGATTAGGCTATGTATTGCGTATGCCGAGCTATCGTTTGCCAAAGAGAGTGCTGCTTTCCGTGCCCAATTCAGAGTGGCATAAGCAGAGAGGTGGCGAACCCTTGACCTGGCAGAAGGGTATGAAAGAAATCACGAAACGCTTGGGTGCTGTCGGTGCTAGTTGCCTTCCAGGATGGGGACCGCGTGATCCCCATTGCGCCTAGTTGGAGACGCTGCAAGATATAGCTACCGACCGGTGTCAGTGGTGATCTTGTTGTCAGTTTCTATCCAGATTGCCTGAATGAGTAGCTGGAGGTGTGGGCTTCCCGGAATGATTGTGATGAGCTAGCATTAAGTCCCTTGCCTGTCCACCTTTGTTCCTTCCTTTACCATGAGGCTTTTACCTAAATAATGGTCGTACGGCAGCAAAACATCATTGTTGAGCACTGAAATCGTGCTGTCCATGATGATGATGAAGATGAGTTTTTGTGAAGGTGGTTACAGAACGGTTTGTGATGCAGGCAGCTCAATACCATCACCATAACCATCGTCATTGTAGATTCTCTTGGTGGGCGAAATTCAAGCGCAGGCTACGTAAGGCCTCCCAACTGGATCTTCAGTTGTGGTTATTATGTCCGCTAACTGAGGCCGATAATTCACTTCCTACATTACGCGGTCGCATTCACTTTTTAGCTACTGATTACGAGTCGTACACATACGCTTCGCAGGCCATGCACAAGCTAGTCGAAGGACCATTGTGAAACCGCACGTGCACCCTCTATTCTCGGGGCAGACACAGCACAACCGCCTGGTCCGTATTGCCCGTCCAATGTTCCCATGATATATGCGTACTGTTTCGAATGCACTGACGGTCAAAGGAAAGTAACGTTTTGTCTTCAAGGTACAGAATTCAAACTCCACAACCATAAGGCAGTACTGGACATGATAAAGAGTTGTAGGCCCTGCTTTCACCGACAGGCTAATGTCACGTGGATTCCAGAGATAACTAAATTGAATGGAAACAGAACAGGCTTTAGTAACCCTAATCATTACTTCTTCAGCAATGCTGCGGTCCGACGCGATACGACCATCTAGATAAGTAAATCTGTTTTTCTGGTGGCTTTGATGCCATTACGGGTTTTGCTGGTGCACTCACACAATTAACCTACGGTTGCCAAATTTGATTGTCAGGTAAAAGACATCTATCCCGTGTCTAGGACACGTCCTGAAGAGTAGAGAACGTGTCAAAATTTGCAGTTCACTTTTTTGATAGCAATAATTTGGTACCTAGAATCCCACATATCTACATCAGTGCCACCGCCGTTCGGAAACCAGAAAACGAGGTTCGCAAACCCACGACTTTTTCCGTTTCCACGAGCGGGACAGTCCTACTGTTTCCAGAAACGACGGGATAAAATACCACATGGGGTTAGCTCGTGCTAACAAAGCATATGAGCCAGAAACGGGCGTCTGTCTCCGCGAACTTGGGCAGCTACTTTCTGCAGAGTACTGGTGGGGCAGCTCCGTATAATTGACGCTACCTATTGTAAATTACATGGCTTGACTTGAGGCCATTGACTTTTCTTCAAACATATCTTAGAAGTTATTATACAGTAATATAATGACCACGCTAGACTTTGATCTTCTTCCAAGCGAAGCACATTGATCTGGTGTCTGAGGTGCTTCACCAGTACAGATCAAGAAGCTAAGGGACCGATACAAAGGCGATCCACAATGCTAGGTGGAGTAACAAGGAGCAGGAGCAAAATTTTGTCGGCATGTAGAATAATAACCTGATATTTACCTTGCGCTGTGTCCAAGGTTGATGCTACTTTCCACCTTTTGATGCCTGTACATGATGGCGTCTGGAAACCGGTGTTAAGTGGCAATCCGCAACCTAACCTAGGAAGGCTGGTGCTGGTGGTTCAGATGAAAAATCTGCCCCCAGAGGTTTCGTAGCGAAATTCTCCATTGGTTGGCTCCCGATGGGCATGATGGGAAAAAGTTCGATAGGGTCAATATGTGGTCAAATTGTGCGCGCCACTTATGGGACGAAACAACATCTGAAGATAAACAATTGTGTACAGTCGCAGTCCCTGCCATGTATCAAGATTATGACAGGCTATCTCTGACGCACCTGATCAGGATTGGGCACATGAGATTAAAGTGGGAAACATGTGTAATCAAAGCAGTTTATTCATTCATTACTTCCCACACAGCCGCATTGAATGACACACGCACCAGGCTTCACATAAATCCACATACAGGCAAGAACCAGAAAATATAGTACCTATAGCGTGTGCGGTCGAAAATGGTTGGTTAGCGAATGAATCATTTGCGTCAGAGAGAGACTAACTATAGAAGTAGGCGAGATGGTGTGTGAAAAATCGATGCGCATATACATACTGAGCATACGTAGGGCGTGAATAGAAGACGGAAAAAAGACTTAGTCTACAAACTGAAGTCTAACTGTGCTGAAAAGCCGAGAAACACCGCATAGACGCTTCATCCCTTTTGGAATTGTCAGTAGTGCGAACCGCCGGGAGAATTCCAGAGGAGAGAAATTAGCAATCGAGGGGCACAGCAACTCCAGACCGGTGTGGAGCGTGTGATGGAGCAAGAGTATTGCTATATTTTGTTTAAGTGCAGGCCGGTTACTGTTGATCAATTTCTCTTGGTCGAACAGTATGCAGTAAAGCCCGTCAACAAGGAAAGTCCACGGGAAGAAGCATATCCAAGGAAGGCTGCCGACATACATCTGAATATTCTAAAGTGATGGACCTATTATTCCAAGCCTGGCTGACGTGACAAAGAACAAGGACATAAGAAATTCATCGCGCAAAACAATCAAGAAAACAAACGGTTTTAGCGTTTTAGACACTTTTCCAAACACGTAATGCAAGATCCCTTCACAGGAAAAATCCAATGCGAGAAATACTTCGGGAATCCCGCAGAAATTTGTAATTATAGGCCTTTTCTATTCTAAGACATGCGAGTGTGAGAGCATACGAAGAACTTTTTAAAAACTTTGGAATAAGCTTTGATGACCCATAAGAATGCCCACTGTCTCCATTACTTTTCAATTTCGCGACCGATGAGTAAACCGACGCTGAAAGGGCTTCAAGCAGGCGCACAAGCCTCGACGACCTGAAGCTTGCAGACGACACCGCTCTTGTTTCCGAAGAGGAAGACGAGGTGGTACCTTTGGAAGAACTGACCAAAGCCGTCCTTTCCGTTGGCATGCTCTGTGCATGCATATGGTGGTAGGTCATGCTCCTGAACATGCAGCCACTGGACACGTCATTAACGATCCAGGAGGAGGCGCTCGAGGTTGTGTGTCTACGTGTCTTTGAAGTCTTGTAAGCTCCAACTGTAGTGAGACAGATGAGGTCAGTGCACGAATTTCCAAGGCTCAGATGACGTTTGTTAACTGAAGGCACCCAGGCGACACATTTCCGAATCCCAAGGATACGATACGGGATGTTTTGTTGTGTGGTTGTGAGATGTGACCTTTGAGAGCAACCGGAATAAGAATTATTCAGGTCTTCAATGACGTAATCCCAACGTTTGCCAACGAATTTGCAACGAGAGAAGGCGAGTGCTCGGCTGTGCAACGGAGACTTTGATCAAAGAATGTCGAGCACCAAAAGCTGTGGCAATATGGTCATTTATCGCGCATGTCGAGTCACCGTTTGCTGAATGGAACGCTGTATCCGTGCTCAAGTTAGAGTAGCACAAGCAGAGAAAAGGACAACCTTTGACTTGGAAGAGGGAAATGAACTAGATTAGGAAAGTCTGTGTGCTGTAGGCGTGACTGGTCTCCCAAGGTGTTCTCCGCGTGTCTCCCGCGTGTTCTCCCTGAGTACGGTTGGAGACACTGCAATATATGGCTGATAAGCAATGCCAACGGCATTCTTGCTATCAGCTAGATTGTCTGGAGGTCTAGGCACTTCGGAATGACTGTGGCAGGCTCGAATTGGGTCCCTGTCACATCCGCTTTTATCCTATTCTTCACCATAAGCTTTTCATACTAATCATGGTTGTAGGACAGCGAAGCATTCGCGTTGAACACAAGTGCTGTCGTTGACAACGGTGATAGGCGTACAGTAGTAAAAAACGAGTAGAAATTCATTTGAAAATTTAAAAAATCATCTAGTTGTAACTATTAATTGCGTGTGGATATCATACCCAGAGGGGCTACACAGCTGGCGCATGGCAGCGACTGGGGAATCAAAGGGACTGTGAACCACTAAACGTCAGGTGTTACTCAACATCTTGAACTTTACACACAAAGCATGCAAGGCTAAGATCTTACACCTTGGGGAAGTTTATTCGTCGCCAATCAGAAACAAGTCGTGATGCAAGCTCAGCCTGCAATTATTTACCATACTGAGACCTGGGTATTTTTTGGCGTTAAAGATGGCTGTGAAAAGAAATTAGTGACCGGATTCCGATAGATTTATTCGGATAAGGGATAGTCATTGGGATGTCTCATCGGTTGACTGACAGGAAAGATTGAAAATAAGGTAACCAATATTCGAATAATATTGAGGCTGAAAGAACCTTGGGAGGGCATCAATGATCAAACCTTATATTTAGGGCTCGATTAGGATGATGCGAAGCCCTCACGAAACCTATGGCTCTTCGAGGAAAACTCACTAGAACCACCCAAAAGTTAACGGGTCCGCAAGTTAGGTCACCCCAATCTTCGGTAAGCATATTGTCGCGTTAAGTTACTGTCGACAGAAATGGATTTCTTCAATGGCGATCTGTCCTCGGGAAAATCGAAGACAAGTGGCGATGTGCGAGGAAAAAACCAGATGTAAGAAAGTAAACTGTAAGTGGAAAAGCTTCTAACAGTTGATAAATCATGAAATAGGTCGGACTAAAACGTATATGGATGCTACCAAGAGACAAATACCATGTAAGGGTAAATTCTGAAGCAATATGCTAGAATACTGTTTGGTCCATCTTGTTAGCGGACTCAGCGTTGAGTACTTTGAGGAACAGCCGGGCGACACCACAACGGCCGGCATCCATTTCGTCAGTGTTACAAGGGAAGAACAAAACATACTCGTCACAGATTCACTGCGCTAGCACCAAAGAACACAACGGTGCACCCTGCAACCAACATGTCTGACAGAAGGTAGGTGTAGGTGGACGCTCGTGTGCAAATCAGTAGGATAGTAAACGCATGACTAAGACATCAGTCCAGAAATGTATGTCGGGTATGCGCGGTACAATCAGAACGTGCACGAAGAACGCCAAAAAGGAAAAGTGACATCGCTCGACACCCTACCGACCAAGGGGACAGTAAAACATTGACTTTTCGTGAAAGTTTATTGTGGCCAAAATGAAAAATTAAAGTGTCACGGTAAAATGCAGCCACAAGTAACAGAAAGCAATCCACACGGCAGAAAGGCTCTGGTGACAATCCTCAGTGAAATGAGGCGACAAGTGGAAAGCATGAGAAATAAGACTTATCAATGCCTCAGGAAAGTAACTGCGCACTATTAAGTTTGTCTAGGATAATGACGGACGAATAATATTGTCATGGGTGAACTGTGTCTAATTAACACGAACATGTACTAATCTATACCGGAAAGTTTCCGACTTTCAGAATGCTCGAGTTGATGTGACATGCCGTTTAAAAAAGCTACTGTATGCTTGAAAAAAACAGCATTTTCCGACCGCTTTTCATCAACTAAGAACGGTAATAGGGCCCACGTTGTTCACTCGTTTGTTATAAAACGGGTACCATTTTAGACAGATCAAGATGCGACATAGGTGGCTAGTTTTCTGAAGGAAATAAAAAGGGACCTAAGCTACGAAATAACACAACATTTAGTCGTACAGCCGAACGGTTCTGCAGCGATTTTTCCTCGACCGTAAATGGAGTCAAATCTCCGTTGACAATTGTACGATCAGTTCCCACTATTTCAGCAGAGTGTTGAAGCACTTTTGCTCAAATTCAGTCAAGCTCAGTCTTCTTCTGTAGGGTCAAGTCCTCAGAACGGAACTCTTTCGGTCTGTTCATTCAAGCTGTCCTTCAGAGAAGGAAACCACGTTAGGTTATCCCTAAATCGCGAAGAAGCGCGAGGACACAGCGACTATGTTAGCGTTCGTTTTCGTCTGGTATTCTCAGCGGTACATATTGAGAGGTTATATCGTAAATTATGAGTTCACTGAAAAAGGCCCCCACCCGTCCGCATATATCCCGAGCAACGAAGACAAATCTTCAGGCCACAACGAAAGCGACATAATGCTTCAAGTGCAAACAAGCCTGCCAAAGGCGTATGTACAACGTAGTTAATGAAAAATGAAAAATCTTACCGATGAATAAAGTTTTTGTTGTGAATATACTCCACCCGGGTGATAATCTGATCTGCCAGCAGCAGAACCGTCTTCAATTTAAATCGGCGACCGCAAAAGTTGTACAAGTCCTCCAAACTCGGTCCCAAGAGTTGCAATACCAGGACATTGTAATCACCCTCGGTTCCTGACCACTTCAAACATGGGATTCCAACTATGCGTGTACGAGAAGCGATAGAAATGGAGAGAGACTTAGTGCACGTGATAGCTGAGCCAAAAACACCAAAGTCGACAAGGCGTCACATTGTGAAACAGCCAAGAAAGGCAGATCAAATTGGGCCAAAAACACAATATCATTCAATTATAGAACATAAATATGCAGCAACGGTTTTATGTCCCCTCACCACACCACTGGTTATCCGTCTGTGTGTTAACTCCGGTCGGAATGGTGCAGCAGACGCTGTAGTAACATACACAGAACATGGGATAATGAAATCGTTGTCAATAAATGTGGGCTGCAGGAGTGATTTTGATGAACTGACCAAAGTCATCCCGTCCTTTTGTATGCACTTTGCATCCACAAAGTGTAAGGTCATGCTGGTGGCCATGCAGTTATTGAAGACGTCACTTAGAATCCAGGGGGAGACATTCGTAGATGTGGAGCGTTTTATATATATTGAAAGTTGCATTAGATCCGACTGTAGTGCGACAGATGAGGTCAATGCACGAACCCACAGGGTTCGGGTCACGTTTGCTAATTCGAGACGCCTATGGCGTCAAAGCGGTACATCGTCGAATCTCAAGGGACGTGTGTATAAGGCTACAATGCGGGCTATGTTGTTATATGGCTGTGAGACTCGGCCTGTTCGGGTAGCGGGACTGCGGCGTCTTCAGGCCTCTGACAACCGTTGTCTCAGAACCATAGCTCGTGTGGTTTGCCGTCGGCGAAGCCGTGACCAGGGGAGTAGAAAGTAAATGCTCGTTTGTGCAACGGTAACTTCCTTTGGAAAATGTGTCTAGCACCGGCAGCTGCGTTGATTAGGTCATGTATTGCGAATGCCGAACTGTCGTTTGTGGAAGAGAGTGTAGTTTACCGTTCCCAATTCAGAGTGGCGGAAACAGAGAGGTGAGCAACATTTGACCTGGCAGAAGGATATGCAGGGGATTACGAAAAGTCTGGGTGCTGTCCGCGCTATTCGCCTTCCAGCATTGGGACCGCGCGGTTCATACTGCCAGATATGGTTGCCAATCAATGTCCGGGGCGCTTCTCTTGGTTTCTATCCAGATTACCTGAATGGGTGACTAGAGGTGTACACACCTCGGAATGATTGTGGCAGGCTTACAGTTGCACACTAGTTAAGTGTGATCCTGTGAAGAACAAGGGCGTGGTGGATGATTGTTCAAAAAGCATCCGTCCAAACCGAAAACTGAGATACACCAGCGGGAGGATAAATATGCAAATGAGTAATCTCCACTGCTGAACGGTTTGCTGTCTGGCGAAAGGTGTTGCAACTCCAATGTCGATGTTTGACTTCCTATTCCGCCCAATATGATGTATCAGAAAGACAAGGTAGCTTAACGCAGCTGTTTATGGAGACAAATGAAAATTATTACGAGTAGAACATAAGGTTGACGGAAACTCGGGGACTGCACCTACCTGATGAGCCCAAGAAGGGCGAAACCGGTCGTGGACTGTCGGAGAATTTTCAGCAACCTTATGAGTAGCGTACTACGTATATTACAAGTGTACTTATAGGGTTATCACAGAAGCGGCGAGTTTTGAATGCCCGATCCTGACGGGCTGATATTCTGCCTAATCAGGACGTGCCTTCGTTCGGTCCTTAGCCCACGCGCGACATATCCGTCCAGTCGATGTGCCGTTGGGTTATTTAGGGCGGGCACCTCCGGAAAACTCCCTCTTGAGGACGCTGTTTGTCGATCGCTGCTTTAATTTGACTTGTGACAGTTTAGAGAGGTACTGTCTCATATCGATCCATCCCTGGGACAGTGGCCATGCTGACGCGCGATCTGGTGCAGATGAGGTGTATTATGGTTATCCGGTGTTTCGTGCCGGAGCCACGGTCTGCTGTCTGAGTTGGATTCCTTGACGTGAATGCACCTGGGAGTTGAAGCATATCAATCTAAACCATGTCTGTATAGTTGGTGAGGTAGCAAACACCATTAAATTGAACCCCATTGAACGACACGGAGCGGTTCAACGTCCCGGACAGTTTGAGGCTTCCACGAGACGGATTACGAACGGTACACTCAGAGCTCAACGTTCCAGGTTCGCTAGGAAATCAGAATGAGGTCAGAATCCGTGTCACATTGAATGGTAACAGGTGTACCGTCAATGCACGAGGCAATGAATTTTCGTTGACCAGGAGATCCCATCCTGAATGTAGCGGTCACGGCCCCTGAGTTCGTCCTTTTGTTGGGCCAATGTTTGCGCGAGTTTCCGAAGTTGCTCTGCAACATTCATTCTGGCCTTTTCCACTGCACTCACCACAGGGATAGTAGGCTAAAAGATTGCATTCGTCACAAAACCAACAGGATGTGGGCGGTTTTCTTGGGGTCCGTTTGGAATTTGGTTGCCTTTTGGAAGTTAATTTACATGCCATGTCAGGCTGAAAGGGCCGGGAATGTTCAATCATCGCAGCATCAGCCTTGAGATTAATAAGATTGTGAATTTACGAAAGGTCAACTGCAGACTCTGCTCAGTTCAATTAAGTATCCGGGTCCGAATATCCACATCGCGTGGTGATTGAAGACCAGCCACAAAGATGAGACACGAATTGATCCTCGATCATAGTGCGACCGCATTCTTTGTCGACCAAACCGGTACACGTAATGAAATTTCTTTTGGTAACCTTGAGATACTGATAACGAATACCGAACAAGGAACTTTGCTCACCGAATATCTGGGCCAGGATCTTGATGGTATCTGCCACGCCAGGGTCACGAGTGAGTTTAGGGAGCATGAAACTGGTGAACCGATCATATTCAGTTGTTCGCAGTTTCCGCACAGCAGTCGAACGTTCCATGCATCATCAAACTGAGCAAAATCGGTTTGAAACATGTCCTCATATTTCTTGAAACAACCTTTGAAAGTGTATCCAGATTCAGCGTCGAAATTGAAATCAGTAATCACATTGACAATAGCATCTGTAGAAGAAAACAGAGGCCCAACTTTTTTGTCGTGCTCATCGACATACCGCGCATGAAAGATTCAATCAGTCTCACTTTAGATTCGCCGGCTCTTTTTTGTTGCTGTTGTGAAATCACTTGGAGTTGCTCTGCCAGAATTGACGCCATAGGTTCGAGCTTTCTTTAATTATGTTTTTGCGAAAAGTGTTGCAACTCCTGTGTAGGTCGTCGGGTTCCTATTCCGGCCAATATGGATAGCTGTTATTATAGAGTGGAATGCGCAGTGACGTCCTGTTATCTAATGATGGGACCAAAACAACCATACAGAAGCAGGCGGATGAAAAACATCTACGTTATACAGTTCCAGCCCAGTGTGGACAGCCGTTGGAAGCTCCGTGCTGACCAAGCTTCATGAAGCCAAAACACTGAAATCAAAACAGTCGTCGGCTGCGGAAACTGTCAAGCTACGTAAGGCACTTACGACACCCCTTAGCAGCAGACCATAAAGTGTCAAAAACGTTCACTTTAACATGCCTGTTTGGCATATTTATCCAGTCGGCCAGACGACAAAATCTCACAGCTGGTTATTCGGTCACGGGTACGCCGGACAACCGAAACAGGAGCATCGGAACAAAAGCGAAAGCAAAAAGAAGCTCACGTCCAGGGATACACCACAAAATAAAGCGAATACTTACCACCACCTTGCATCAGTTTATATATTTTCGCTTCTATTTGCAATTGTGGATGCTTGGCTTTCGTACATTCCAATTTGATGGCTACCTCTTCACCTCGCGTGAGATCTGTGCCTGTTTCAAGCCGTAAGGGTGGGGACAACAGACAGTGGATTAGAATCTAAACAGCACCGGCGTAGTAGGAAAGCAAAGTCCAACTACGGATCACGATTTTGGACCGAACAAGAGACAAAAACGTGTGCTGTAGTGCCTGATACTTGCGAACCATCCATAAATGTATGGTATGCTGGACACGAATTCTGACGAGAAACTAGATGACACTTAGCAGCGAACCAACGTCAACCGGGTGGAATAACCTGACTTGGCAACACTTCACATCATATTTGTATCGTATTGTTACTTAACATTGTGACACAAGTGCATACAGAAATAATCCATACATGTAGTGTACATCACCTACATATCAGTCGTAGAAAAGACGCTTTCGTTATGCAGATGGTGACATCGTCTACATTTCAAGATAGGTTCACAGTGGTAAACTCTCCCAAATCCAAAAAAAGTTATTGTTTGCTATTGAGGAGAATAATGGTAGCTCAGGTAACGTAGATGGCCGTTTGGCTGTTCGCTGAGCTGGACAGTTTGATTGCAGATGTTTCATCACCAATCGAGGTGACATCAAAAACGCACTGAAGATGTCACCTCGATGGGTGATGGAACTTCTGCAAACAAATTGCCCAGCTCAGCGAACAAACCAACGGTCATTGTACCGGACAAGCAAACAGAACACGATTTGGAGCGGAGAAAACGAAGAAAATAAAAACAGCTTAGAGACAGCACAAACGAGAGATTCAGCTGGGTTCCAGGTGAGTCTCCAACCAGAAACAAATTGATATGCAAATGAGTGTGTTTGTCGAAATCTGTCCTATCCGGGTTCAAGTAGAACCTAAGGTCAACGAAAACTCGGGAAATGCGTCTACCTGATGAGTCCCAAGAAGGGCAGTACCGGTCGTGGGCTGTCGAGGAGTTTTCCGTAAACTTATGAGCAGCCTATTACGTTTATACATGTATCGCGATATCTAAAATATCGTGCCAACTGAAACACGAGGCGGCCTGGTGCAGCACATTCAGTTGCTTAGAAACAGCATAAACGAGAGATTCAGCTGGGTTCCAGGTGGGTTTGGTTCCGTACCATGGCCTCCAAGGCCCTCAACTACAAATAGCCGGTATCTTTTGTGCTCCTACCAGAAGGTCGAAATGACCTAATCTGGCTGTTTCCTTCTTCATGTCACTCCTCCATTTTGTTGGTCAACCTCCACAACGTTCCGCCCGGCCTAACTATGGTACTCTGAATAATGCAAGTATTGGTAGTCCTTAGTGTGGTGTACTTGAGACCAAAGCTAATGGAGAGATCATATGTTGGAGTTTCGTTCCTCACTGCGTTGCCCCCATCAAACGCGTGCAGCGATGATCAAACGACGATAACCGCCGCAGATATTCAACAACTTTCACGCCAGTACAATTACACCACCATTGCTGACGCAAAGCACGCTCGTCTTTGACTAAAGGACCGAAGATTTTGGAGAACACGGCACTCATTCTCGCTAGGCGGGATGCGGTTCCGGAATCAAAGTTTCTCATTCCTGATATTTGGCTGCTAAAGTAAGGAAATTTGTTCAAGGATTGCAGATTTTCTCTGGCAAAGGCCAGCCTGGTTTACAGATACATTGCACTAGGTGGCAAAAATGAGAGCAATAAAAGACTCGCTTCTGTGGAAAGTTGATCCAGAACGGAGGATCATGGCTCAACTTTATCTTCCACGTAGTCCAGGTCTAAGACCTGGTTACCAGTCGCTACCATGGGCAACGTTCAACAGGAGAATTCGAGCGGCAGAGAGAGAAGGCGGCGACCGCTGATTATAAATCGGAACGTGACCTAATGAACTTTCACATAGCGTCCCTAAGATGACAAATTTGCTGGGTGCCTCACTTCCCGGAAGGAGCAGTGGTTAGTCGAATCGAAAGTCCTGGTATTCAGAAAAAACGAAACTGTGGAACACTGATAAATCTGGCGATCGGATTACACGGAATTAGCGGCGATGGTTAGTAACAGCACACGTTGGTCTCGTCCTTCTAAAGTAAGCTATCCTGCTTTCCAACAGACTCTGAAGCCGACATTGTACGATTTTTATTTCCATCCTGTGAGATAGGAAAGCTACCATCGCGACTTAGTCGACTGGTAATGGCATTCGTGATTCATTGCCAAATCATGTAAACTTCAGTTCAACCGCTCACTCTGCAAATCACGTTTGCCACATGCTGTACAACAGTCAGCTGAATGTCGAGAAATGCATAAAACACGAAGGGTATTCTGTCAACTACTGCGCTTTCTGGAATATCCACTGAGGCGATGCAAAGAGAATAATAAACCATGACTTAGAGAAGGCTCAAGAATGTAACGACGAAGGGTTTGAATGCCACTTTCCTCTCAAGATAGAGTCGTCTTTACGAGTAACGAGAGAGGCAGTAAAACATGATAGGGAAACAATCTCAGAGGCATCCTTCCAGCTAGTTTCCGTCACATTCTGTGACTGAATTTCGAGAGGCCTGACACACCGGCATGTGTGCAGTATTCTATTGCTAGGGTCTCTTATTAGCATCTTCAAAACCGAAACACAAAGGATCAGCGCTTATTGGATCTTCCAACAGCGTCGTCACTGCTTTTCAATTTATGTGCCATTGAGGTAGACACAGCAACTTAGTTGAGATCACTACAGAAGAGGGAGGTGCATACCTGAAGACATGCTTAGAAAGTCGTGTAGTAGTTTCCGTTAGCTACAACCCGATGTAAAATCTCCCCTTGGAAGAGGCCGTCTTTTTTCATGCGGTTTTTCCTGGAGGAAAGATAATATTCTGTAACGGAACCCAAGCATCAGACATTATAGATACTTCTGCACCAATCAACAAAAAATTCACACACAATCTGATGATGCTACACTCTCACGAATTTGCACTGGACGTTTGTGTAACATCGTAGCACAGATGCAACAAGTTGAGTTTACGTGTCTTCCAAGGTGTTGAATGGCTGCTGAATGGTCACTTTACATGATTGTACTGCGCAGTCGAATTTTGTTGCACATGTTAAAAGACCCTACCTAACAGGGTAGCGGTACGTGTATCACCAACGGATGACACGATGAAACAGGTACGACAGGTTGCTGATACGCGGAAAGAAGAGAAATCCATACACGTAAGTTTCGCACAGTACACGCTGATCGCCACAGAGACTTCAGTGAAGAAGTAATTAGGCCTCAGTAGCCTATCCACGTGAGCGTTCACGTATACGATGTCGATGGACCACCTTACTTCTTTCAATATATAGGATCTTGGTAATGACAGGGATCTCCATTGTTACACGCCTCATCACTACCAGTGTTCTGTTCCTATTGCTACATGCAGACCAAGATCCTAATGAACGCTCATATTTCAAACATCCTCGACAATAGTTAATCAATTGGGTAACTATCACACCTCGAGTGCTAGACCATGATAGTCACTATAGGTTATTTATACCGAAACAACCCTTAGAGTACGCAGGATTCTGTGAGTAGATAGGGTGTTATTGTACTCACCAAGATATATTTCACCAAAAGATCCGCTTCCGATCTTTCGGCCAAGACGATACTTGTTTCCCACACGGAGCTCCATTCACTAGAGATAAAGTAAATGAAAGGAAGCAGGAAAAGTTTAAAAAGCTTTAGTACGGTTTTCTTCTGAAATGACAGTAAGCAGACAATTTGTGCCGACTTATGCAAACGCTTCCAATCAGTCAGACTGATACGGCAAGACAACGCGTGCCCAGATGCTTTGATTCCCTATTGCCATTCAGAAATAGCCCATACCATCACAGGCATATGCAAGTTGCCAACAACGAAGCCTTAAAAACCAAATCTTCCAGCAACGATGCACTTTTTATGCGGCTAACATATAACCTACGTGATGCACGAAGATCGAGATACCACATCGACAAGGGAAACGTATTAAACGAAGGTGGTTTTGAGTCACTGTTCTTACTTGTTAGGTTACATTCTAACGTTATCGCAGCTCGATAATTGATCAGTACACACACATACACTTGGAACTCGTGCAAAAAAAACAATGTCTTAGAGGAATCGCTAACTTCATAACGGCGATATGCTATGGTCGATTGGGTATTGTAGTAGGAAAATGCTGAAACGGGGCAGCTTTACCTTCAGAACTTACGACACAAATCCATATTCGTCAGAACGCATGAATCCTAACTAGATATTCCACCCAAGGAAGAACGCGAGGCTGAGCACTAGGAATAACTGTATCCTGCCGGTCTCCTAAGAATCTGCGCGAAAAATCACGCGGGACTCAGTCGGGAAGTTGAAAACCCTGGTAATCCGTTTAATGTTAAGATTGTTGGTTTAAGTTCGCGCCTATTCACCGCTAACCAAAGCTAAAGTGGCATGAACGTTAGGCCAAGAACTACTAACAGGAACCATACGCAATTCGAATTCACTCCCACTTTATCGACTGTTTTCACATACTCCTGAGTATTCTGTACAAAGCAAGGGTGCTAGGTTTCTTCCACAAATGTTCTCAGTAATGAGAAAGTTCGGTTGGTCTCAGAGCTCATAATTTTGTATGACTACTTTGAACCATGCTGGCTGAATTGGTAAAGTTGATTAGGGAATGTAGAGGGATCACCTTTTGGAACGTGAGGTGATATGATGAAGAAAATTCGTCTAGTCGACCGCTGCATGGGAAATTTACTGGCTACTTTGTGGGGTTAGGATGCACCTTGTACAGAATTACGTAATTTTTAAGTATAGAAACGAAGAACACTCGTCTCTGGTGATCTAGGTGATAGAGCTGATAACCATAACATAGGCAGAGCATGATGTTATCCTACTTTAGCTGTCGGTTGCAGATACCTACAGATGCCAAACACCGGTGGCGTCCACTTCAGTCGACATAAAGCATTGTATCACTCAGAAAAAAATGATGCAAAGACTATAGCTAATTACGTATTTCAGACAATCTCGATCCAGGTATTCCCAAGTAGGAAACGATTTCCTGCAAAAATCAGGGGACACAGACACGTCTAGCGCCTAGCTATGCTGAGATAAGACATTTGGAGCGCAGTTTGAGTGGCTATTTTGGTCAGCAGTACTCGCTCGCTAAATTTGGAGATATCATCTTTCGAAACGTAACATAGGGATGAACCTGCATGAATGGACAGTGGAACGTGAGGGGTTACAGGAAGGGGAGTTTAATCGTCCTGGAAAACATCAATAGCTTGCACATTTGGGCCTCATGAAAGCCTAATCGCGTGGTAGTTAAAATCACGATCTGAATCCCAAGGTAATCGTACTGCGAATAAAAAGACGTCAACAGAAAGTAAAGTTAAATGCTGGTCTTCCAACTTAGTACAAGTTTTGAGAGAGTGACGGAAATCAATGTAGCGGATTTTCAACTGAAGACGTCGAATGAGATGCAGGAAGGTAAAAAAAGATAGCGGACTAATGAGCACTTAAACGGTGTGCATATATGAACGGGATCACATTGTTCGTAATTGGAGGAGGCGGGGGACCAAACTGACTGGTGCTCAAAGTCCATCGGAAGAGTCCTTCCCTAGGGAAATTACACATTTGCATGCAGATGGTGAACGATATGCCAGGTTTCTGGTCATTGTGGTAACCGATAGGATGTGAAAAAAACAGAATGGTGAATATCCACCGGTTTGCCCTATCCAGCGGATCCCCATACTCACCGTTGTCAGTTGTAAGCAGTGTATATGTTCTATGGTAGCTACAGTAATCACAGATCTAGGAGGGTGACAATCGCCACCACAGCTGAGTTCATTGGTAACGGCTTCCAAACTTCCCTATCAGTGAAAAGGAAGAAGGCCTTCGCTGCCAAGTTGTTTATTAGAGAAATACCAACTTAAAAGTTGCAGACTATTGGACAGGGGAGCAGAACTCTCATATGCATCTTGTTTACAAAACTGAATATCCATCTTCTCCTTGAACGCGTCTTCATGAACTTTCCTGTATATTCATTGACTGTTACTCAAATGCAAGCAAATGCTACAAAGCGACTCCACAAATTCCGTAATAGATCTCACTATTCAAGAGACGCGAAGCAGAATTACGAGAAAAAATACTACTCGCATGCCTCATCAATAGTATCCACCATTAACCAGGTCATCGCTTGACCTCCGTTGGCTCGTTTCCAAGCGTTACATGGTTGCGAGGAAAAGACTCACCGAGGAAATCGGTTGAACGGATTATGAAGCACGTGACCAAGTCCACGTAATCAATGGGGTGTGATCAGCTCATCTAGCATGGACGAGTCATTTCCATCGAGAAGTATTTGACGTACATCAGTACCACTCAGACGACTCGGACAATGCTCCGATGGCCAAACACAGGAATTTTAACTTCCTTAGCTAGCAATCGTCAAATTTCTGACCCACACCTCGAACTTTGACAGACAACTTGTCAAGTCCACGCCACAGATGATGCAGGTTGGCAAAAGCCCCTCTGGCCTTCCTGATGCGGAGTAAAATGTCGCATTTAGTCAGGCCACCCGGACTACCACAGCTACCCAGGTAGACAGGTGTCTCTACGACCTAGATCGACCCACTTGCAAGCATGAGATTCAGGTTTAATCCTAATCAGTCCAACAACAGCACTTCTACACTTTTCGGGTGTGAAGTGCATGCCAAGCTGTGAAACAGAATTGTTTAGATTATCTAATGCTGTTTGCACCTCAGTGGGTCAGTTCAACTCAATTTTTTCAGTAAAAAAAACGTACATCGAAATTCAGTGGCTTAAACTGTTACAGCTTCGTTCACCAATCAGTGCATTGGCGTCGACTGATTGTTTGCCCGGTGTGGCATGGATTGAGACCTGTGCATTGAACGTGATATCTTTGATGGACTAGCGACACTGGCTGCGTGACACAGCCATATCTGTCAGGGTCTGTCTTGCCCCACGGTCCCCTTCCGGGCGGACGGCAACAAAAAATGCGCCTCAGCTGACTGGTAAGGGCATTCACGCTTCGTTCTCATATCATGGGCTGAGCGTCCATAGATCGTCTTCATCCGATACAACGGTGACAAAGAGGGTTCTGTGAAGTAAGCATATGAAGTACATAGCTTAACCAGCATAACCTGTGGAGTGTGACCAGCTGGTTTATCGAGGAAGAATGTACGTTCCCGAAAACCATCTAGCTTACCCCAAATGACTCGAGCGATAGTTCAGAGGCAACTTCGGAGTCTTCAAAGATTTTCCGCACGCAGCAGCCACATCTATGGTCCATAAAGTAGTACAGATCGAACTGCGGCATTGTACACTCTACACCTGACAGTCAAGCTGATTTCACGTCGCCGTCACAAATATCGGAGGTTATTAAACGCTGCCCTGGTCTTCCCAATTCAGGATGTGATTTTACTTTGCTCTAATCTGTCGGAACAGCTGTCCTGGCAAACTAATTTAGTCACTACATCGATCAGTTCACCTGCAAATATGAGGTTTGGGTTCAGTCCCAACCAATCTTGTAGTAGCATTTTACAATTTCTAGGTGCGGAACGCACACAGAACTATGCAGCGGGATCGCTTAAGTTATTTAGAATAGTTTCCAACTCTAAAGGGTTTGATTCATGAAGAGCGCTATCATCAGCGCACCGAACATCTGTGAAAGGACGTCCCGAACATTTCTATCTACGAGGTTTTAGAGACAGGTAAAGAAGAGCCAAACAGCACATCAAATACGGAGTTGAAGAGAAAGCGATAAAGGTATCCTTTCCTTCTGGATGCGGCGAATTCAGGAGAGAATTGCTATAGACATTTAAGCCTGCACGGGAGGAGGCATACAGAGCCTTTATGAGAGACAAGAATTTAGAAGGGACATCCTTGGCCGCCAGACAGTAACGATTTCTGACGATCAAGGGAGTCCTAATCAGAGTTCAGATCAAGGAAAATGGCCATTATTGGCCGTAAGAAGGGATGGTGCAGTTTTAACACTCATCACAAAGGAGAGTTACTAACGATACAACCCTGATCAGGACGGAACCTAGTTTGGTCCTCGCGAACCTGACGCTGACAATAATGGATCGGCCTACACAAGATGATATCAGAGAGTACCTTGAAAGACCGATGCACCGGTGGTTTCCGGATGATGTTCTCACACTTCTTGAATACCTTCTTCATTCTAAATATTTATAGTAAAGTCGTCAGGTTAGTCATGAGACTCGCTACCTACTTTGAAAAGTGCGGAATTGAAACCCTTTGGACATGGGGGGTATTGTCGCGCAGAAGCAATGGAACTGCACGCTGGGCTCGCGTTGATGACGGCAGACTGATGCCGACGTTCCATTCGCGTTCATCCGGTCCTTCGCTAACAACCAGCATTCTCGGACAAGTTGGTCAGATTAGCTGCAAAAGTGTGTCTTCCCTGGTCACGGCTTCGCCGACGGCAAACCACACGAGCTATGGTTCTGAGACAACGGTTGTCAGAGGCCTGAAGACGCCGCAGTCCCGCTACCCGAACAGGCCGAGTCTCACAGCCATAGAACAACATAGCCCGCATTGTAGCCTTATGCATACGTCCCTTGAGATTTGACGATGTATCGCTTTGACGCCATAGTTGTCTCAAATTGCCAAACCCTACAAGAGCCTCAGAGATTCGTACACTAACCCCATCTGTCACACCATAATCGGAATTAATAAAGCTTTCAGGATACGTACAAAGCTTCACAACTCCCAGTGCCACTGCTTGGGGTGTAACTGGCGTGTTCAGTGACCACATGTTCAGAAGTATGACCTTATAATTTGTGGGTTAGCTAATGACCTCGGAGGGCAGAGCCACAAATCCGACAACAATGTACCTGAAAATCCTACGTACATTAGCCACACTAATGGCCCCATCCAAGGCACAATCGACCTTGCAGGGCCTCACAGAAACACCTTGGCGCCCAACCGCACCTGGAAGTCCAAGGAACCAAACAAACGCAGGTTCACCACAAATCTTTCAACAACAGCAAATCCAAGGTTCCGAAAGGTGGAATGCGCAAGGTTCAAGCAGCAACCATCAAAAATTTCGACCACGAGGGGGGAAATTGTGTCCCCCAAAAACAAAGGGTCCGCGCAAACCGGACTCCAAGGGGGCACCCCCTTCTGAAAACGGACAGCAGGTATTGGAAGCTTGAAGGCAGGAAGCAGACAAGTACGCCATTGGCCCCCCTTTTGAGCATTACATACAAATACGGCATAGAACTATTAATTCTGCTAACCTCTCTGGTGAAAACTCTCTACTCTCCACCTTCGGACTCAGCAGAAATAGCGTTGAAGTGCTTGTCCACAAAGTGCTTCAGTCTTTACGACAAACTTCTCGATAATAAGCAGTCGGTTTGCCTTGAATAACCGTCCATAATCGCACCCACAGAAACCTGGCTCACACCAGACGTCTCTGAAGCGGAGACATCGATAGACGGATACTCCGCTTTCCCACTTGACTCGAAACGCGGGAGGGCAAACGGGATTGCTATATACTTAGATGAAGCTTTGCCTACCCCGATTGTCCTCTCCAACACCACTCCTGAACCTTTTCGTGATACATTGCGGATCGAAGTTCTGTTGCGTGGGACCGATTCTCTTATCGGTGTCGATTACCGTTGTACCTCAAGTCCGCCGGAAGACGACCTGTTCCTCATAGAAACCCTTAAGCAACTCCCCTCAAGCTACCAATACACGCATGTTTTGATGGTAGATGATTCTAACGCTCCAAGGCCACCTGGATAGACTTCCAGCATATCGGGTTTAGTGAACATTTTGCATCGGCAGTGACCAAAGTCGTTGAACAGACCGTTTGGACTCAGCATGTCGTCGCACCCATCGGATACCGCACAGGCCAACTACCATCCCTGATGGATCTGATTATCACCAACGGAAGACACTTCGTTGATCAAGTGTTAAATAAGGCTCCACTGGGACATAGTGACCAATGTGTGCTGACTCTTGATTTCATCTGCTATTGGGCCAGGAACCCGGAAACACAAACATACATTCTAAATTTTTGCCGTGTAAACTTCTCAGGAATGCCTATCTTCCTTGGTTGGCTTAAACTGGGACCAGCTTCAGTGCAGGAGACATACAGAAACAGTCTAGAAAATTCACGAGGTTGATGCGGTGTTCGTCCCCAAGGAAACCAGCGCGCAGTCGAATGGACCAAAAGCTACCTAAAAGGATTCGGCGCCCTCTCTGAACGAATTCCTAATGATTCTTTAAAAAAGTAAATACATGAGGCACAGAAGATGAGCTGGCTTTTTGTAAGATAGGAACCGCTGCAAATCAGGAATCCGTCAATGAAACATACGAAAAAAGGGCACGATACTAGACTTCGTCCAGAAAAAGTGTACTGTTTAAGCAAATGAGACCTCCTAAGAAAAAAGCCAACCGACTTCTCCTTGAGGAACGGAAATGTGGAACCCATAAGCAACACATTAGTGATATCTGAGCCTACATTTTAAGATCTCTCAAAAACATTCGAGCGAGTCCCACAAGTTCCGTTGCTCCAAAACCTCGAATCTTATGGAATTCAATGGGAAAGTCTATGCTGGATTAAGTCCTTCCTAGCAGGAGTTTCTCAAGACTCCATTCCAATCTGTAGGGTCTACGTCATACCGCTTCTTGAATAAACCAACCAATTTGTCTATTCAGGACACATGAAGGACCTAACCCTCTATGAGGCTGTGCAATGAGCTGCTACACGATTGGTTGCTGGCCTTGAATCCCTTAATTAGGAAAAGCGTCTCGAGGTGCTTGAACTATTTCTTCTGAAGTACCGTCGACTCCGACGGGACATAATGCTTGCTTATGCCCTGTTTGTGCAAGGTTTGGTCGACGAGTTTTTCACCGCTGATCTTGATAATACACAGCAGGGACATGGTAGGATTTTCAAGCTCAGATACAACGATTTTTCTCATTCAGGGCAGTTGGTTTGTTTAGTGGCCTTCCTCCGAAGGTTTTTCAAGCCACACCTAGTACCCAGAACAAAACACTCTTAAGTGCTTTTTTATGTGAGACCTCGCGCTGGCGAGTTAACTAACTCACACGTACCCGGACCTGCAACTTCCGATCTGAACACTTACCGTGAGGTCATGTATCCCCAGCTAAATCAGTAAGGTGTCGTCGTAACCGGCTCAGGATACCGACACCTCGCTCCTATGTAGGCTAATAAGTGCATTATGTTTAGCAGCCCATCCGTTCAGCCGTAACACCCTTTCGTTGCCTAACTACCATGCCACCAGAGGGAAGCACGAGGGCGGGGATACTGCCAGGTTGCCCAAGCCTAGACAGGGGAAGTCGAGAGGCAGAGGCTGTGTTTGAACCACCGTCCCTCCGGTGAGTAAATTCGCACTCTAACCACCGAGCCATCTCGCCCTGCCAGACCATAGGACTACTGGAGATGATAGGAATGCACCGCACGCAACAGTAAAAAAAAATCGCATGAAATTATTGAGTTGGCGACCCAAAAGACCAGCTTGCACCCCTAGAGGCTGTTCGTCCACATGCCATGATCCATCAGAAAGATCCACATTTGAATTCTCCGTTCCGTCGGTTCCCACCAGCCTACACAACCTGGTACACTTTGGTAAATTTCATTACTATTAAGTAAAATGCAGTGCTTCTGGTTGTCAGTGTAAGAGTTACATATAGCACATGTTTCTTCAGGAGTGTTTATGGAACCACAAACCACGCCACGCGAAAACACCCACTCACCACTGCAGTATCGTTGATGTCCGATGGACGCGGGTATTGTGTGACGCCTGGGGCGATTAGACAATGCGACACATGCAAAAATTGTGGAGAAGGTACAGAATGCTTGCGTGCGCGTCCAAAATGTCAAATGTGTGTCAGTGACGCCGTTTATAAGGCTATTTTAGACATTGAATCTTTTTTGGGATATAAGACAACGGTACCAAACTCCGGAATCAGCAATGGAGCCACACCGAGAGCACATTGGTTGTTGAAAATCCGGCTCTTGGATTGGCTGCTAGCACACCGACATGCTGGTCCCTCATTAAGGACTATATGGATTTCATGTTTTTGTAGCGCTCTAGCAAAGCAAGGGATTTGTCACTGCCCGTCGCGCTGGAAAACTTGGTGCCCAGTGCTGCAAATGGTGCCACACCCCTTTTTCATTTGAGTCTTTTGGGTGAATAAACGTTACTAAGCGATAAGAACAACTCCAATCCTCCTGTGAACCATGAGAAAACCCTTCGATCCTATGTATCGGTCGGTGAACTAGAGACAAGGTCTAAATGCTTACTCAGTTGTAGGTACCTTCCCGTCGTGTGTGGGGGCTTCATGGATCCTTGCGGATCCAGAAACGCTGCATTTTCTCCGCGGTTTCAAGGATTCCGGGTAGAACCAGACAGGGTGTAGGTCTTCGATGACCTGGGCTCGACGTCCGGAAGGGTTGGACCAAATACTAATAAGCAGTTTGGTGTTCAGTGGAATTCTGTTGCTCATTCTGAGAGCAACGGAAAAGCTGAAGTGTGGGTTGCAATTTGTCAAGCGTTTCGAACATCTCTGATTGCATCACATGGATACTAACACGAACATCAACAGGACACTTAGTCCACAGTTAGGTCGAGACTGTGATAGCGAAGGAAGTTTCTTGTTTGAGATCATGTGGGTTGTTGCTGGGTTAATGTTGTTGAAATCGGTGCCTGTTTAGTCCAGGGTTTAAGCCACTAAGCTTCTCACGGATGAGGATGCGAATGACGGTTTCATTATTCATCTGTAGTTCTCCTGTGGATCTGCTTCAAACTTTGCAAAATCTTCCGCCCAGAGGGGATTCCCTGTCTAGTAAAAGAATGCAAACAGCGCGGGGAGGCTTATCCCAAGACTTTCGTCACCCACATAGGGACGATAGATTGAGGGCTGTCCGACAGCACAGCTTTGTTTCGGTGCATGCTACCTGAATACTTTCACCGCCCCCGGCCATGATGGAATAAAATTATCCTGGAAGTTCGTCGCCCCCTCGCACATGCTACACCCATCACACGTTGCTCCGTGTGTGTGACGGGGATAGCGTATTTATCGAAGTATGTGGAAATACCTTTGGTTTGTTTAAAATTCTGTTTTATTCCAAAGTGTTTGTTGACCGCCAGATTTCCCAAGTTTGCTTACAAAGCACAAGAACCTCGGCTTTGCACACATCAGAATGCAGTCTGTGATAATCGTTCCTCTGGCTTTTTCATATTAGCAGCAGCATATCAGTTTTTGTGTTCACCTCAGGCCTCATAACAAGCCTGGAAAGTCCAACTGCATAGGCCATACATATTTGGGGTCGAACCTCAATGTCCTCAATATCTGGGATAAAGCCCACTGCAAGATACCTGACTATCTGATTTTACAAGAGTGGAAGAGGCAGTGGAAGACGAGTGTATGCGTGAGATCAGTGAATCCATCAGACAGGTTAATGTGCATTACCACAATAAGGATGGTGCCACCAATTGATAAAAAGGAGACAGGATACCGGTGGATTTGTGCTCAGTATTCTAACGACCAATCGGGTATCGAGTGTGCTAATATGACATTAAAGTACAGGAGGTCTATAGCAAACCGGTATAAGCATGCAGAGGGGTGTTGTGGTTGGGGAAGCAAACTTGTAGGGACTGACGGGAGTGGACTTCTGAGCTGATGATCTAGTTTATCGGGGATTTATTACGTGAGTTAGACAGTACCATAACCTAGGAGAGAAAGTGAATGAAGGAGAAATGGTCACCAGCCCCGAAGCACTGCTATCAGCTTCAGTTAGCAATTGGTGCATGGCGAAAAAAGTCCTTGGGCACTGGTCTTGTATGCTCATGGTGGAGGGTTAGGAATTTCCTATGTATATATATATAATAGGTTTATTTCCCAACTTGTAGGGGACATGCCGACTGAGGCATGATCGGATCGTTGCAACCTGAACGAGGCAGGTAACAACACAACGGGTAGAAAGGTACAACCACGGGACATGCTTATTACGTAAAAAGTTACCGTAGTCGTGTAAACCGGAAAGAGCCAGGACGACGGACATGAGTTACGACTAGTTCAAAGTCGAAGCCTGCTAACATGAAGTAGTTGTATTCAGTAAACAACAAGGAATTTACATTTCATATGTATTCACTCGCTTCAGAGAACAAGGAGAAAAACTGTGTGTTATGTCTGGATGATGAAGTGGACTTGGGATGGTGCAAACTAAATAGGACGAAGGTGGGAACTCCTTGCAGGTCGATATTAGCCGTGAGCATCGCACAGTACCTTCAGGCCGCCCCATGCATATTTTTTTAAATCAAACCAAACGACAATTGTCATTCGTTTCCGGCAAGTGTTGCGTGCCCGGCATTTCATCGGCATTTGAAATTTATCTGCATGCCATATTTATCATTAACAAAGTTGGCCCCTAGTGAGGCATAGAAACGGGGGACCCATAAGTGATCGGGTAATGGTATCTGAAGCCTACACTTAAGAGTACGCAAGTACGTATTGCGTCCCAGCGACCTCGTCATATCCACTCTTATAAAGACGTGACCACAAACGGCCTCGAATCAAACTGTGCTTCACAGTGGAGGACGTTCGTCAGGTGTCGCACAAGACAGACCTATCTAGCATGTTGAGGCCAGACGAGGCCCATCCAAGTATCCTGAAGGAAACTTCGTTCACAGTGGCAAAGAATTTCTACCTGGTGTTTCGTCATCCGCTCGAGGAAACACATTTTCTTCGGCTTAAAAGTGAGCGATTATTACGCCGATCTACAAAATTGTTGACGGCCTGTTTCCCGGCAGTTACAGGCCTGCTAGTCTCACTAGCACGCCGTGCAACACGACTGAAGGCATTCCGAACTGGGTCATCTTAACTCACCCCCGTACCAACGACCTGATGTGCTTCGCAAAACATGAATTCCTCCCAAACCGTTTTTCAGTTACAAACATGCTCGTATTTATGAATAACTTAATCGTAGATAAAGACAATTGACTCATAACGGATGCCGTGTATTTCGGCTTTTCAAAAGCATCCCATCAAGTCCCACAAGTTCTGTTACTCCAAAATATCAAGTCTTACAGAACTCAATGGAAAAGGCTATGCTGGATTAAAACCTGTGAAGGAGGTAGAACATTACGTGTGCAAGCAGGCTCCAACTGGTCTTCTTCAGCACCCGTCTTCATCGGAGTTCATCAAGGCTCCATTGTAGGACCACGCCTGTTTCTGATCGACGGTCTTTCAGCTGCGCCTTCAACTCTAAGTCTGCCTTTTGCAGACAGCTTGAAATTCTGGATTTGCAACGCCAGCGCCCTCCAAATGGATGTCAGCGCTGCAGAACAGTGATCGTCAGACTGGCACCTTCCTCTGACTGACGAAACGTATGCCCGCATGTCGTTTGAAGCAAACGATTTTGTCGCGCATGGTGAGAATGGACCATAAGATATTACGGAGACTAAGTTGTCTGACTCTCTCAAAACATCTCCCCACTCCGCCATGAAGCACTGGCTCAAAGAGCATTCGTCGTTTCACGGACGATTTGGGGCATCTTCTTGGTATTACTCGCATGGAATTTCAACCTTTGGGGTCTACGTTAGACCGCTTCTTGAATATACCAAACAAGTCGTCTAATCAGAACACATGAAAGACAACCCTCTTTGAGGCTGTGCAATTAACTGCCCTGAAGTTGCTTGCTCGTCCCTTATCAGTCAGTAATACCATTATTTTTCGTTCCATGTTGTAGTTGGAATATCCTGGGTATGATCATAGTGGTGCAGTAAGAATAGTACGTGGCTGGTGGGATTTTGGGTACTCATGTTAGCGCGGAAGCAAGTAGTCACGCAAATATTGGGCAATATCCGACGCAGATGCGGTCGTACCCAACTTGGTATGCGGTAGATAACGGAGACGGTGGAACACGATTTATGGGTTTTCCTATATTTTTAGAACCTATTATGCCTAAGCAATTTCGAGCGGTTTACAATTTAAATATGGCGGGAGACAACACAACGAGGGAAGCAAATCTGAGGTATCTCGCTTGGCATGTAATGCGAAAAAAACAAAGTGCGGAAAGCGAGGAACCAGAACAATAGATCTGGTGAAGCGGTTGCGTTGCGGCAATCCCGCCGGTCAATTTGAACTGAAAAACAACACCGTTGCTAGAGCTACGTGGCCTTGGACTGTTGGGTTTATAGCTAGCGTCAAAAAAGCGCAAGTAGGGTTGATGAAGTAAAAAAATTAACAATACCGGCGTGTTGTAGCTTGAATAATAAAACCACAGTATACAATGATACTATATAGACACACTAGTGCATCTTCTGAGACGGAGTCGGCTGTACAGGTTTCCTCGAAACGTGAGCTTGTGCTAACGCACGGGACAGAAGACAATATGTACAGAAAATGATTAAACTAGTGGGGTGCACAAACTGAAAGACCGCAGAGGTTGTTAGTTCCAAACAAAAGGTCCTGTAGATCACAGTGAATTCATCCTGTAGGCTGCTGGGTCCAGGTGAGAAACTTGTTCATAATTACAGGTACGGGAGTAAGTAGACGAGAGGGCACCGTTAAGAGTATTAAAGGATTGGTTGCAGGTGTGCCATCAGACTCTGTATGGCAGTGCCGTGCTATCACTGCATTGACGTGCTTGGTTTGTTGGGCATCCCCATACTGGATGCTATGTTTGAAGTGATCAAAATGCAGGCGTGCGACCCTGTAGGTAGCTAGATTTTGGTTGGCCATGAAGTTTTACGTTAGCAGGAAAAACAATGTAGGATCACAGTTATTTTTGGTTCTGTTTGAGGTCCCCTTAAACGAAAAACACAGGCCAGCTGGAGTGGATACCGATCATTTAGGGCGTTCTAAACTTAAGGTTAGATCAAAAAGGCCTGGTGAGTTTGAAGAGGCATCAAGTAGGACGGGGTCCCTCATGTAAGAAATGATAACTTTCAGTTTATTACAGTTGGAGTGGCGACAACGAGTTCTCAAATGAGAGGGAATAGGAGTAAATTTATGCTTAGGGGCTTAGCAACCAAGAACTGGCTCAATAGCCTAACAACAAAGGGCTGGCTTAGTAGCCTAGCGACCAAGAACTGACTAAGTTTGTCAACATAATACTATTATGATACAGGAACCATGGAGTGATGTGGTTAATTAAGGGACGCCGCACATATAAGGACTGATGTGGATAGAACCTTTGAAATATTGGACTAGGTTATCTGAAATTCGCTACACGAGTTGGACGGTACCATAGGTTGAGAGGAAATGTAAAAGATTTGGGCATCAGTCCCCATAGAAGTGCTATCAGCTTCAACAACAAGTGTTATGGCGAAACCACCCATAAGTATTAGCCTTAAATGCTAGCAGTGGAGGATTAGGAATTTCATTATATTCAATTTGTTGTATGTGACTATTCCTGGGAGCAGCATCGAGGGCTGTGTATGTTGTGGTTGGTTGAAGAAATGGGATTTGGAGAAGGTGGCCGCAGCTCTACACGTCGATGTAAGCCATGTGCGCCAAACAGGATCTTCCTGCTATTACATGTGTACTTTTTAAAAATGTTTAAATCAGAAAATGTCAGTTTTCCATCATTTGTGGCGTATAGCGTGGCCAGATAAATGACAACCGGATAATTCCACCCCAGCAGCCACAAACAGACGGCAGTAGTGCCCTTCTTTGGAGTTCCAGCTTAAGAAACGCATCCCGGGGTGCATGAACTCTTCCCCCTGAATTATAGTCGCCTTTGCTGGGACCTTTCACTGTGCCCTGTTTGAACCAACTTTGGCAAACCGGTTTGTCACCAGTGATTAACTGACACAGAGCGGGAATATGGTAAGAAGATTTTTGAGCTCAAAACTCATTTATTTATTAGGCAACAATTTTTCCCACGTTAACTTGTCGTTGCATGGAATAAATCACCTATAACGTTGCTTGGAATGCCTCTATTACACAGTCTAAAGCACCTTTAGACTCGTTTTATGTAAGTCATCGAGCTGGCAAGTGTATTGCTCTCTGCTGAGTACCTAAAGACCAGCGCTTTACCCTTTTGTCCGCTTGCACCATTCAGGCGGACGGAAACCGGTGAGCGACAGAAACAAATCTTACTCGGGAACCTTGGAGAAAAGCCCCGATCCTGTATAATAATCCATTAATTCGTGAATGTTTTGACGTAAATATTACGCAACCAAAATGTTGTTCCGTACACTGAGTAAAATATGTTTTCGGTATCCGCTTTTAAGGTACATATTTACGCTTGTATTGAAACTGCTTCATCTGCCGGGCGTGCCGGAGTGCTGGACAGCTGGATGTGCCACAAAAGTTTCGAATTATGATCAGTTGAAACAAACTCCAAGAAAGTGAAGGCAGACTGAGATGCTTTTCGTTTGAGAATACGTGCGGAAAATTTCTACGTTTTAACACGATAGCCCCTCTAGACACAAAGGCTTGGGTAGAAACTGAAGACACCCGATAAGAATCATCCTTAGGGGAATATTCTGGTTATAGGGCTCAAGGCGTGCTGGACTTTGAAACGCCCTTAAGTCAACAGACTCGGACAGAAGCTCATCCTTCAGACAAAGGCTAAAGATTTTCAATGTCGCGTTTTGCAACTGAGCACCAAAAATGATATTGGCTTTGTCGTTTCAAAATTTTGACCGTGCAATTCAAATTTCTAAATTTCTTAAACAGTTGCTGTCGCACATCAGAGCGCTGAGTGGTTAAGCTGGTATAGCAAACACCGTTTGTGTTGCTATTTCAGCGCGAACTTGTTGCTAACAATTTTCTCATTGTTGGGATGGACGTCCAAGTTGATTGCAATAGCTGATTCCAGGGCAAAGATACTTAAGTCGGTTTGACTAGTACGCACTAGCATCAGAATTTGCGCGCTAGAATTACGTAGGTCGGAGAACAAGGCGCTCCGGACGTTCTGCTAAATTCAGTTGACACCACCAATCACTAGAAGCAAGTTGGAGTTAAATTCGCCAAAACTGTGAAGTTTTCAAGGTTGAGAAGTTTACAGTGAGTTAGTCTAATCTGGCTGCCCGTTTCGGTGATGTTGCTGAAAGCTTTTTGTTAATGTGAGCGAAAGCTCAAGGTCACCAGTCGCCGTCAATTTGTATGCAGTTGCCATCTACGAGATAATTAACGAAATCACATTCTAACGGATTTTAAAGTTCCACGGTTTTGTTTAAGTAAGAGCTAACAGTTACAGAAATTCCAGCGTAGCTATCACCTTGGTGGAGACTTTCGCAACGTTTGGCTTTATTAACATCGTGGGACGTAACAAGTAAGACGAGTTTGTTCACCGGCCTTAGGCACAATACCGTGGTCTGGGAAGCCGACATTGCGTGCACTAAAATACTCGAGGATAATCTGATGCATTTTGTAGTAATTATGCTAAAATGCATCTCGCTGAATGGCTCTTATTCTTAATTATGCGCAACAGCATTCAGGAAACAAAGCAGAATTTCCAGTCAGCTGCAATTAAATTGCCATCATCCTGGTAAGAAGTCTTTCCCGTCAGAAAGCACAAAGTTACTGAACTTGATTACGTTTTAAAGCGCAGAAACTCTGCTTAAAAATAACCTAAGTAACCGTCGTTCATCATGCCATCTGGACGTTTTACCGCTTATCTTGGCTACCTACCACAACTGGAAGCAACGTGTTTCTCCGCGCCGCTGACTGGAGCTTAAGCTATATATGCTAGCCTGGTCCAACAGCCATCGACGGCCCTTCATGCTCATGACTGTACGCTTGGTTGCTTCGCAATGCCCGCGCCTGAAACTTATAAAACATTCGTTGGCGAGGTGCGTCTTCTTTCATTTTGTGCGCGTAAACACGTAATGGATAGGCACTCCGTTTGTCCTTCTGCAAACCGTTTTTATTTGACAAATAACCTAGAATAAAACCTTCATAGTGGATGTAATATTTTTGCGTCTTTGGTAAAGGTGTTCAGGCATATTGCCGTTTTAAGGGCAAACGTGCCACTGGCTCGGTTACTCCCATTGTCGATAATGAGGGATCCATATGTGCACTGATGTCAAGACATCAAAATTAGGTGAGCAAACGCATTACCGGACGCATCATAGTTAAAGCTAAAGATAAGCGATACAAGATGGTGGTAAGATCGGGTGATATATGCTTGATTTTATTGTTCAAGGACCTCATACGTACCCATGGATGTAGCGGTGGAGACTTTGTGCGGGGGTGTAGTTTTTGTCAACTCTGCCTGTTTAGGGTTATAAACAACAAATTCAGGCCATTTCTTCTTGCCATTACTTACGCTTTGTAGCTTATTAGAAACAGCAGTCCTGACGTCCTCAACATACCTTGTAACTATTTCATACTCAACCGCAGTGGCCATCACACCGAAGAGGGGCTCGCTTATCAAACATCGCTCATCATCCCTGGCACCTGCGTTTGTAAACCAACTACTGCCCCCTTCGACATCCGGGTGTAGCTAAATGAGTTTTCAAATGCAGACCTATGGCCGCCAATATTCGATTCCGAAATACATGGAAGACTAGTACATGCATTGCCGATGCCCTCTAACGGCCTCTAATCATCCTGCTCTAACTAAAGGTTGCGATGTTTCCTAAGTATCACTGGCCCAGGAACAAATTTCCCCTAACCCGTATTCAAGTAACATACCTCACACAAGGCCTCCCTTCTTTGTCCTCTAGGCTGCCGATGAACCCTGACACCCCATTAGCCACCCTCGTGATGCACCACACCTGCCCATCTATATTTGTCCCACCTGGTCAGTCTTTTCAGCCGCTACCCATCTTTAACCACCTATGAACTCCTTCTGTATCGTGTGTTCTCTTTTTGCACTTTCTGGCGTCGATGATGCCACGATGACCAACTCTTTCTTTAACTGCACATAATTCTCCCAGAGACCCTACGTACTCCACGTTGAGCCCTACACTTCACCTTCTGCCGTGAGGCAAGACCTATTTTCTTGTCCCCACTGACTTCCCGGGCTCCAGTTTTGAGTTTCTCTTAAACAACCACGAACCCGCCCAGTTAAACCCGCTTCATCTGCTGCAACTGCTACATCACACATGCCCTTAGCGACTGACCTTACCATAGGAGGTGTTAAGAACTTTCTAATTAGAACGATTAGCTCGCCATTCATCACGTCAATGATAATAACAGTATACAATGAAAATTAAGAAAGCAGCTTATGTCGAACCCCTGTGCCGCTGACTTGAGCTTGCCGTAGCTGTAGCATATATGCCTGGAGATCCTTTAATGAACCCAAGACAAAAATGCTGTCTCATATTCAAATCACCAGAGATTAACCAAACGCCTTCGGTGTGGTAAAGTTGGTTTCGCAACGACTCCACCCCCTTCCTACGACCCTTTGTGCAATGCTAAGGACATTTCATCGTCCTGCCACATACTATGACCGTTCACTTCACGCTTTTCTTGATCCATAATCCCCGCTAGTTCTGAACTACTAAACCCTGTGACTCACCTAACTTTCAGGGTTAGTTGCACCCTTTCGCGCAGCACGTAATGTCAGGTAGCCATCAATATACCCAGTCAGTATATTACCGTACAACGTACACCCTGTTTGGCAGCTTGCATTGCTCTGCTGCTCCCCCACCCAATTTCTTAATAAGCATAGTAAACCCTTCCAAAAACTATTTTAGGGCTTTTCTACCCCGTTTTTCTCTAACGCACCCCAATAAATAATGACGTCCCCCCAACTTCTGCCAGCAGACCGCCCGGTCAAGTTAACTTGCTAGGAATTCAAGTAAGCTTCAAGCTTCTCTACCACCCTTAACCATGTTCGCGAAGGATTGCACGTCTAGATAAGACCATGGTTGAAAAATCATCTAACGCATTTTCTTCATATTCACACATGGTCGCACCCATTTGCATCGAACGCATACTGACATTCCCAATTGCTATCATCTTAAAGCCCACCATCGTTTGTAAAATTAGGTAGCATCGCCCCACTACCCTGGTTGGAAAAACCATAAACGCTTTGGCTGCCGGCTATCTTATGCCCCAGCCTAACTTGAATTAGCGCTGGCTAGCACGAATTTTAATAGCTTTTTCCCGTTTTGAGTAAAAAATCTAGAAACGGTTGATATATTGCCCCCTCCCCTAAGTGGAAGGAAAGAACCACGATGTGCTCTCAGTAGACCCAAAAATATCCTTGTTCCATACGGGCCCCAATTTGTCACGATTCCTTTGCCAATCCTAATTATCACAACATCTTTAGCTGACTCAACCGAGACTTTAGTGTACTGGGATTCAAACAAACATTATTACGAATATACGAGATGAATGCCATACCCCCTCTGAATGTTTGCCCGTAGTTCACCGTACTTCTACTATTTCCCGACCAAGCGTACTACATGTGCTCACAAGACCCTCGTAATTTGCAAAATGTGTGCCAAAACTCTAGAGTGGTACCCTGCTCGTTCGCTCGATACAACCACTTTTTTCATGTCCCTATCAAGGAGTCATGATGCGGGCAAAGGTTGGATCTCGATGGTTACTCGATGCATCACGTGCTGATTGGCATAGAAATTCCACCAAAACTACCACCTAAGACGAATTCCTTGCCGTTGTCCAGCGAGATGCCCGGTACAACGATAGGCAACATTTTCCTGCGAAAGCCTCAAATGGCTGAAGCATTTTGAGTTCACGCTTAAAAAGACGCTTGGGCATTGTTCATGTACTCTTTTAAAATATTTTCAAATCCATTGGAGGGAAAAAGACTCAAAGATACTGGCTTCTCCGCGATTTTTCCCAGCCTCCTCATGGACGGCTTGCAGGGTCGTAGCAGGCAGTACTGATAATAATAATGATAATAATAACGTTTATCTCATATTTCGTGGGTGGCATACCGTCAGGTGTGATGACAAAGTTAGTCGGAATAAAAGCATGATTGGCGGGGATTGCGGGCAGAGAGGGTTAGGAAAACAGGCAGCATCACTAGGGTGGGCATCACTAGGGGTGGTGGGTAAGCATGATCACCATGAAACCAGCACGGGCAGGGAAGCATAGTTACCATGCGTTAGTGGAGAGAATATCAAGCAATTTCAGATAGTTAAGATTTGAAGGTGGCGGGCAAAAAACAAAGCGGGGGAGGGCTAAACAAGAGACTCCCCGTTATTCATAACCAAACCAATCACTCTTTCCTTCACCGATGTGCACCAGTCATTACCCCCGGTGTGATGCAATCGCATA
Source organism: Clonorchis sinensis (assembly GCA_003604175.2). NCBI lineage: Eukaryota > Metazoa > Platyhelminthes > Trematoda > Opisthorchiida > Opisthorchiidae > Clonorchis > Clonorchis sinensis. The sequence goes on along the minus strand of CM030369.1, from coordinate 129,140,378 downwards.
CTTCACATTAAACATACCCCTTGGAAAACTACACAAGCTATATCGCCGCTGGCACATGTGCGCGTAGCAGTCAAGGGGCACCCGTTTCAAACAAGAGCTTACTTAGTCTGCCAAATGTTTCGGCCTCCTCCAGAGCAGCCTCAAGTTCTATCGGGCGCCAAACCGCCCCGGCAACAATGTAGCCATTTCTAAACCAGCCGAGCGTCCAGCTGACTTTTCAAGTGCTGGAACTGACGTGCCATTCCCGGAACCTCAATGCTCCAGCACTGATTCTCTTCCAGACCTTCATCATTCTGGAATCACTTTTCATCTAAACTCGCTAAACTGTGATGCTGATCTGTGTCCTTGAGACACACAAGCCTGCCTGACGACCTCAAGTCCCGCATCTCCCGCTCACGACCATGGGCCATCCACTTCTTTTAGACACCTACCTACGCAGGCTGTGACCACAACCACGCGAACAAAATTCACCACCCATGTAACAGCCTCTACCTGGTGCTGCCATCGAAGGTGAAATCACAGTCACTCGCTCCGGACCCCATCGCCTAGTGACACCCCACCTCTCCCAACGAAAGCCCTCCCCCAGACTTACACACCCGTTGCCAAAGCCTGTTATCATAACGCCCTCTACTGCACTAAATTTCCGCATTCCCGCTCCTTGCCCCTCAAGTACAGACCTGACCATACCCCGCGCGGTACATAAATAAACTTGTGGCCACCACCAGCACTGAGTGCTCACCCTTGGACCCTAAACAATTGCCCAGCGAACCCTGCTTTATTTTTTCATACATCCACCCACCAAGTCCACCTAGTGCCAGACCTCACCGTAAACGAGATTAGTAAATTCCCAATTAGTACTGTTTGCCCGCCAAAGAACTTTTCAAAAAGGTTGTTTAATGCACACTCATTACTGCCAAAAGTCAATGATCTCCGAACAGTTAGCGCTATTGCAAGTCTAAGTTTGATTTGTGTGACTAAAAAATGGCTTACAGATGGAACCCCAGACGCGCTCTGACAACAAAGAATGGAGCGGTGGCTGTGCCATCTACTCAGAATCAGAACTTCGCGCAACCCCTACTGCCATCGACTGGATTCCACAGGACATCTGGCTCTCTACAGAACAGAACAGACGCATCGTACTAGTAGGTTGTACCTGTTTACAACCAACCCCATAATTTGCCTCTACTGATGACATTTCCCGCATAATCTCCACTGCATTTACTCTTCCTCATTCGTCTAAATTTATGCTGAGTGACTTCACCCGGCCGGATAATTTCTGGTCTCTGAATACAGGCGCTACCCATTACGCTTGGCTGATTGCCCAACTTAATCTAGAGGGTTGGCCCGAAATGCCACGTAGCCCACACATGGCTAACATAACCTGGACCTCACATTCTCAAACGGCGGCCATCGGGAAACCGCTGTGCATGATTTACACTTCCAGTGGGCGATCATTGCGTCGTTTTTGCATCCGAGTTAGTTGTGGCCCAAGTGCCCGTCTGAATAATTCCTCGATTCACCTCCTCCATCCAGGGGAGGATAACTTTCGTTTAAATCGGACACAAACCGTCTGTCTCCTTTAGTAAATACGCCATCACAAACTAATATACAAGAACTGTGTTCTTTTGTGGGAGCACTTCAGTGTTATTCTCGGTTTGTTCCTAATTTTGCTAAACATGCAAGTTGCTTGTTTGATGTCATATCTGCCAATCAAATTTCTTGGTTCTCCAACCATAAAAGAACGTGAGGTGCACTGCTTAGTCATCTTTAAACTTCAGCTTTATTGAATGCATTTTCCGCCAGACATCATTCGACCATCATTACTGATACTTTTCCCATTGGAATAGGAGCAATCCTTGAACAGTGTGGCAGACCGGTCTTCTGCATTTCCTGTTGACTTTCAAAAGCCGAACGTGGATATCATCAAACTCAACGAGCGGCACTTGCGGTGTGTTGGGCTGTCAAACGGCTTCATAGGTATCTTTTTGGATCAAACTTTTACTGCTACTGATTACAAGGCTTTAAACTTCATGTATCATCCTACAAAGTCTCCAGCGATGTCATCTGCTGCTATAGTGCAATCGTGGATTATTGTACTGAGTTCGTATAGTTACACGATTGTAGTGCAAAGATGATTCCCCATGCTGATTTATCATCCGAAATTCCATTATGCAACTCCCATTCAAACAAGTCAGACTGCTTATTGGTTCAGCCATTACCAGTCAAGCGGGATGCGCTTGTTTTGGATACTAGAAGATGTTTTGTTCCCATTTTCTCCGCACTGCAACAGAGATGGACTCAGTGAGAGCGACGTCGATTTCCAGCAGTTTGCTGTCGCCGCGAACTCAACCACTACATATTCCTGTATATGAGACTTTAGGCGTATACTTAAGGAAACAATTTTTTCCACGAAATTCATCGTGCCATATATTGGCTTTATTTCGCGTCACATGCCCATATTGCGCAAGTGAATACAGTTAACTCGCCCAGGAAACAGCATAGAACAGGTGGACTTATACCTGCTCTCCATATACTGCTCAGCTGATCACAACAATAAAACATCTAAACTTACCACTCAAAATTGGCTCTGATATTCATATGTAGGAAATTCATTTTCTGGCGACGCAACTCCCAAGAATGCAAACACACACTTCGCTTAACTATATTCTGCACGCGAATCTTTCTCTAATATCCTGGCTTGGGTAGTTTACTCTGATCGCCCAAAAAAATCCGTGTTGCTCGCTCAGGGAACGAGATAGAACAGGTGGGCTCACGGCTGCTTTCCAAAACCTGCTCAAGTGATCACTGCACCGTGATTTATCTCCCTTCGATATCCACTTACCATTGGCTCCACTCTGCACGCATAGGAATTTTAGTTTTGGAGGCAATCAACGCTTAAACCTGTGACTGCACGCGCTGGGATAATTACCCATCGGAAATCACTGTCATATATTGGATCCAATGCGTCTCGTGTCCATACATTGCGCAAATTAATCCCTGTTGCTCCCTTAGGGAACAAGATAAGTCAGGTGGGCTCGGGGTTGCTTTCCACAACTTGCTCAGCGGATCACTACACCACAGCATCTCTTTCCCCTACCCACTCACCATTGGTTCTTTTCTACATATATATAGATTGCACTTTCTGTGGAGCAAGCCCTAGCTGGGCCTTTAGGCGCATATCCGGGGTAACAAGTTTCCCCGTGGAATTCGTTCTACCATATATCGGCTCCCATTCATCTCGTATGCGCAGATCGCGCAAAAAACCACTTGCTTAAGGCACATATCCAAATTAACCGAAGTTGCTAAATAGCCGCTCAACATTATCTCTCACATATTTTTTGTTGACGGACCGGCGTTTATTCGGAGTGATTTACTTTACTGGACCAAGCCAGTGGCCTCCTGCGTAAAATTCCACTCATATTTTCTTCATTTCTCATATCCGGTGTAAGCTCAGGGAGGGCATTAACGGTCTGGAAGAGGTCAGTTGTAAATCCGTTACCAAATAATGTCTTCCCTATTGTCGTCATTTAATGCTTAAAATACCTCCCTGTGAACACATAAACCAGTGGCTATCGGTGGCCAAGCCTTGCAAAGCTAGTAGCGTGTGGTGTTTTGTATCCCTTTTGCTCCCATTATAACATAACGTATTTTGTCAATTGCATAAACGTTTTTTGTTTGAATACGAAAAACTACAAAAACGCGCACTTGTACAATTCCACCCAATACAAACGTGGTCACGTGCTTCGACTCACCCTTCTGGTTTCGCTCGCGCCTACAGTGATCATTCGCGAGTTTCATGTGCTAACTCTGGTAGCAAAACAGTTCAGCCTATTTTCGGATCTTATTATATGTGAGAACTGTTCACCAGAAGACCCCTGGAAAACCACGATTGGATTATTATTTATTCTCTGACCTGGGCCCACGACGAACTAGTTTAACGAGAGCGATTCTTGGTGAGCCCGTTCCATCTGACCTCATTATTATTGTATACTCGATCTAGCGTTATTATTTTTATTTCTTTGCCACAGACTTCTGATGAAATAGCTTTTTGGGTAGCCAGACCACTACAAATTTGGGGAGCCCGAGTCTTTCTGGATATTATTTAACTTTTCCTTCGAAGTTGTCGTAGCTTTTAATTTTGCCCGATCATTATGAATACACACTTTGATTCATCGGATTTAGTCGAGAATCCAATTAGCATCCGTCCACCAGGCTATAATCTCCATAATCTCAGAGTGCGGCTTCACCTGGTGGAGGTTGTTTTTGCTATCCAACGTATAGCTTCCCCAGACACCCGCTCTTTTACGTCGTCCAGCGTCTACCTAGTGATGTAGCAACAGAAGTAGAAGATCTGTTGAAAGATATCCCCAACGAAAATCCCTATGACGCCCTTCGAGCTGCGGTCATTAGCAGGACAGGAAAATCTGAAAATGAGGTGCTGAGGGGTTTATTCACCACAGTCGAGCTTGGTGACAGGTCGCCGTCACAACTGCTTCGCCATATGCGCAGCCTTCTCTGCGGCCGTAAGCTGGTGGCGGAAATCATGACACCACCATGGCTCGATAAACTTCCACCCTCCATGTCCCGCGTCATCCGTGCTTTCGTTGATGACAACAGCCTGGAGCAACTAGCTCAAGTGGCGGACAAAATCCACGAGACCTACCCCAGTCACCCTGTTAGCTCCGTCTCCCACCCTACACCCGACGCCTCCACAGATTCCGATCCCATACTTTCTGCCATCTCACAACTGTGAACTGGCTTTGATACCTTGACCGATCGTCTACAACAGTTGGAGATCAACAGGCATGGACGCTGTTCACGATCTCGATCGTTGTCACATTCCCTTCCTTCTTGGTGTAGGTATCACCAATCGTTTAGTTCCAAAACACGCAAATGCCAACCGCCTTATTTCTTCAAGTCTTGTTCCAACAACCCTTTAAACACCCCGGCCAATCAGTGACGGCGACGACTGTCTGTGGCCCTCCACGCACTAGTCGCCTATTCCACATCACCGATCGCTCAAGTGGTCCACGTCTCCTTGTAGATACGGGAGCTGAAGTTAGTGTGCTACCACATAAGAATCCACTTCCTGGGTCCGCTTCTTATTCGGTACAAGCCGCTAACGACACTCGCATTGCTACATACGGCAAACGTTCCCTCACCCTTGATCTCGGATTACGGCGTGCATTCAAGTAGATTTTCCTTTTGGCCGACGTCCAAACACCCATCCTTGGTGCAGACTTTCTAACCCGCTACAACCTGTCTGCCGATGTGCGACACAAACGTCTCTTGGACATGCTAACTTCCCTCTCGGTCAACGGAATTAATGCCCCAATTTCATCCACAGGTATCCGAGTTTTCCTGCCTGATTCCCATTTTGCTGATATTCTTAGAGAGTTTCCTACCATTACTCATCCATTTCAGCACACTCAGTCGGCCACGCATTCCGTCGTTCACCACATCCAGGCTAGAGGTCCACCTGTCCATACCAATCCCCGTCGACTTCATTCAGATGAGCTCCAGATCGCGAACCACGAGTTTGAACACGTGCTCGAACTCGGCATCACCCGCACTTCATCGAGTCACTGGTTGTCATTCCTGCATGTGGTACCCAAGAAATCCGAAGGTGATTGGAGGCCTTGTGAGGATTTCCGTTCCCTCAATGACGCCACTATCCCAGACAGGTACCCCATCCCACATATCCACGATTTCGCAAGTACCTGATGCCACACAAATATTTTCTCCAGACTCGACCTAGTACGCGCATTTTATCATATCCCCGTAGACCCGGATGACATCTCCAAAGCAGCTATTACAACAACTTTTGGCCTTTTCAAATTCACGCATATGACTTTTGGTTTTCGAAACGCAGCCCAAACCATCCAGCATTTCATGGACGAAGTTCTGCGTGGTTCGCCTTTTGTCTATGCTCATCTGGACGACGTTTCAATTGCTAGCACCTCCTCAGCTGGGCATGCAGATCATCTCAGGGCAGTAGTTCAACGTCTTTCTAGCTACCAGCCTAGAGTTTCTTGGCCACCGCATTGATCCTGACGGCATTTCACCATTGTCTATTTGCATTTTGGCCTTAGAATCTTTTCCCATACCCACCACTATCATCCAATTTGTTGTTTTATTGGTATCATCAAACATTATCGACGGTCCATCCCCCATCGTGCAGATAGTAGCTAGTAGCGTGTGGTTTTTTGTATCCCTTTTGCTCCCATTATAACATAACGTATTTTGTCAATTGCATAAACGTTTTTTGTTTGAATACGAAAAACTACAAAAACGCGCACTTGTACAATTCCACCCAATACAAACGTGGTCACGTGCTTCGACTCACCCTTCTGGTTTCGCTCGCGCCTACAGTGATCATTCGCGAGTTTCATGTGCTAACTCTGGTAGCAAAACAGTTCAGCCTATTTTCGGATCTTATTATATGTGAGAACTGTTCACCAGAAGACCCCTGGAAAACCACGATTGGATTATTATTTATTCTCTGACCTGGGCCCACGACGAACTAGTTTAACGAGAGCGATTCTTGGTGAGCCCGTTCCATCTGACCTCATTATTATTGTATACTCGATCTAGCGTTATTATTTTTATTTCTTTGCCACAGACTTCTGATGAAATAGCTTTTGGTTAGGCAGACCAGTATAGTCACGAATCGCTAAGGTACTGGATGGAGGAATGCATCAGGATACGAATGAATTTTTTGAGTGCCGTTAAACGGAAGAGGTTCGAACCTCGTTTAAACAATACATTCAGAATTTCGTGATTTGAATGCATTGCTGTTTCACTTAGACCTTTACTACAAGAAGTCCGGCCCAAGTTTCCCCAGTCATCGCATTCCATCTCATTGTTCTCGTTCAGTCAATTTTACTGCAAGCGTTGTAAACCAAATGCGTAGCAAAATTTTCCTAATGGTTAAAATTTCCAGTAGACTTATAAACGCATTGAGGCAAAAATGGAGACTTCAGTGTTTTAAAAGTTTGACCTACTTTTTCTGAGATCGGGGCACTATAAATGCGAGTATCCTTATAAGGGCGATATTTTTGGAACCATAGCCCGATTTCATGACAGTCAGGCGAATCGCTATCCACTTTGTCAAGGATATGCCTACATCTCCTAACTAATTTATTTGCCAGAAGTCTTTCTACAGCGCCTGGACTGATACCCTTGACGGTAAATCACTTTTCACGGTGTTCCATCCCAAAACCAAGCATTTATTTTCTCAGCGGGTGTTGAGCTAAACATTTCCATTTAGACGAAGCTCCTCTATTTTTTTGGTAAAACTTTCGTCTCACTCGTTACAATCCTACCGCGGGTAACCACTCACCACTAAAAACAACCTGCAAATGCATTCCACTGTCTCTTGTATGAACATCACTCCAAATTGCTGAAGGGTTGTTGGACTCCATCTTTTAATTTAGGGTAGTCAGATTTGCAAGTAATTGGCGGGTGGCACTAGTTATAGGGCTAGATTTTGCAGGCGTCTGCAGGAAGCCTGGCATGCGACCAGTATACGCACACGACAAACGTTGCCGAATATTGTGTTTAGCGTCAGTGTCGAGCGCCTGCATGGGTCGTCAAAAATGGATCTTACCGATCTCAAATGCTTCCAAATCAACAGAACGGAGACCACTTGTTGCGGGTGTATTTTGGGTATGTACGAGCCGCTTGATGTTAAAGCCTGTGTCGAGAAATGACCAGTGAATCGCAGCTGGTTCTGAGTTCTGGCTTTTTGCGCCCCAGAGATGGAAGATGTGTACCTATTCATCTATTGCGATCGTTTGTGTCGGTTTGGCAGGGCGACCTGCAAAAAAGCCATAGGAAAATTTGCATACTATGGATGTAACAACGGCGTAGCCCCTATAGTTGTCCTGGTAACAACAAAGACCGCTTGCTTCTGGACAGAAGCGTAATTTTTTGTTAGGAAATAAAGCGGGACCTCGTATTTGTGGAACTACCAAATAACATGATCGAGCCTTTCCCTATTGATAACTTGAGCATGGTTATGACGCGTATGCCGGAGTTCTGAGTTAACAATCCAGCAAGTCTATCATCTCACGCAGTAAAGATAGAATTCAAGGTGGTCATCTCTACTGCAAGCAATCACAGTTTCACCCAGTTCCGGCTTCAGTGTTGTCTTCCTGAGGCCGATGGTCTCTGGAAAACAACAGAGTTTAGACAAAGTTTACCGGAGGTAGGACCCGTTATCTTTGGAGTCCCACGTGACCCTATCGCTTTCCGAAATTCTTAAATCTGCTTATTGCTGTTAAGATATTTTCGCCCTGCCTTAACTTGTCCTTATCTTGATTCTTCTAAAAGCGCAACAGGCGTAGTTGTGTAAGATCTTCCAGGCATATTTGGATTGCAAGCTGTGGCCTGCACTAGACATAGCTTGTTACATTTGGCAAACGTTGTAAAGGTACATGTTCCATTGGACTGGATTTTCACATTTTTGCTTTAATCATTTTAAGCAAACTGAGAAAGGATATTAAAGAACCGCATAATCTTTTCGTCCAGATACAACCTTGGATTGCTGAAGGGCTATCAACAGGCCATGGGGACACGTTAAGCCATCTGTAGACGGACGACCCCGAGGGTGCCTCTCTTTTAGTAGACGGTACAGCTTGAGTAAGGCTAACGATCAATGTGTTGAAACATTGGTAACTCGGGCGAGTTTATTGGTTGTTGATCAGGCGGCTGTTGATCTATTCGCCGAGCTTGGCAATCGGCTCGCAAACGTTTCGTCACCACTGGTTATGTCTTCTCGTATGGTGACGAAACGTTTGCAAGCCAATTGTTAAGCCCGTCGAACAGATCAACAGCCACCTGGTCAACAGCTGCTAACAATCAATGGCTAGGCTTGGCAGGCGGATGAACGTGCTGACGCTTAGCTCATCCCCTTTGTGAGTTGAGAGGTAAAGAAATAGAAATGTTAACAACCAAGGTACTGAGGAAAGTTTTTGCTCTTGGATCATCCGGGTCAAGCATTTTTTATTGAAGTAAATCACCTTGAAAGCCTACCTCATACGCTTGATCCACAAAGTAGTGATATAAAAACGCTTATTTTGAGTGCCTCGCGCCCAAAGCTCTGAAACATTACAAAGGTCTGAGGGCGGTAATACTCTTGGAATTTTACCCGTGGACGATGGCTTTACAAGTTGACTCACTAGGCTGCATCAGCTGATCTAGCCTGAAGGCGTCAAGAATAAATCATAGATTCCCACCTTCCACCACTGCGCATAACAGATGCGTTGGTGGCCGCAGCACGCTCCTAATAAATCTGTTACTTTGGTTCTATCATAACGTGCAATTCTATACCGTCGCATTTGACCGATGAAGGAAACATGCGTTTAGTTTTAACGGCTAAACATTACCGATTGGGACTTTTCCTCACGGACTCGCGAACTCGCCCCTTCGACGTACATAAACATACTGGTAGCCTGCGGGATACACATAATTTATTTCATAACATTATTGAGGAAGCCAATGAGATTTGACGCTCATGCTCCATTGGTTCTTTTCTTCATATATATAGATTGCACTTTCTGTGGAGCCCATGCTCTCTCGTGATACAGTAGCTCGTGGTACTTCGCTTGCTTATCTCACGACCTTCTACAGGCCACTCACCAGAAGTACACCAAAATTATTCTCGTCAAAACTACAGGAATTTTACGGAGATTTAGTCTAGTCCGCTCGCACGTTTCAGTGATACGTTGATGGTAGCTTTTGTCTAAGTGGGAAAAAGTTTAAGTTCACCGACCACCACCGGCTCGTATGCAATTACGATGAGATAATGCATGAAATCAAATCCAAACTTATTTTGACATTCGACGGTGTTCTTCAGATAGAAGATGGCGTCTACAGAATACCAAATGTAATTTCATGGAGGCGGATATCTAAATAACGTTTTATGCGTTGTACCAGTCCGATGTACCAAATTAGACGAGTTCTCCCACCGACTTTTGGCACAAAACAGTTATTGGAAGGCTCATCTTGCCTTCATTACAATAATCTGAGCCATTTTGATGCACTGTGCAGTAGTGATGTGGGTGTGCACCTTTGTGGAGGATCCCTACTCCCGGATAAACACCACTAGTCAGAGGATAATGCAGCATCTCAGATATCTGCATGTAAACTAATGGCATCCAGATAAAACGTCCTAACTATTTAAAGTCGTGATGTCACTTAGCTGGATCATGTCACAAAGCGCAACGACAAAACCGAAAAATAAGGCGGTCCATTGCTTTTGATCATAGTAACCTTAGGCACTTTCGCTAATCTTAACTAACTGTGGTAACTGCCAGACACATGTGTAGGTGCGACGCCGATTACCAGGCCTCGAATGTGCACGAAAACTTAATCCAACGACCAATGATGGACTTATGTTCTCATAACCGTCCAGGATGTCACTTATTTTGGCTACTTATCGTAACTGTTTGATCCTTGTCTATATGCAACCCCAATTATGAGTCCCCGGTTATGCATGAAAGCCCAATTCAATGGTCAACTTGAGATCTTCATCGTCCTAACCGTACGCGTTGTCGCTCCGCCAACTTTGTGCCCGAAAATTTTCAAACAACCATTGTCAAGATACTTTAATTATTAGATAGACCGGTAAAGTTATACAAAATGACAAAAAGTTTCAGCTGCATCACTCTCGGAGCCTAACGGCTACGCCACCCAAGGGAAGCACTAGGGCAAAGATACCATCAGTTCGCCTAGGCCTAGATAAGGGAAGCCGATATACAGAAGTCGGGCTCAATTCATACACCTTCCGATCAGTGAGCTCACGCCTAAACCACCAAGCCATCTCGACTCCATGTAGCCATACTGGGTAGTCACTCCGTTTATCTTTTCGCAAACCAGTTTCACACGCCCATGGACGTGAAATTCAAAATAAGCATCCGACTTACTCTCGTTCATAAACTGAGTAAAGCTATTCAGACGTCTTACTGTCATGAAGACAAACTTTCCACCAGCTCACTTAGTCCCGTCGTCCATGAAGAGGGATTCGCAAGCACACCGATGTTGAGAAGTGAGGATTCAGTGAGCAAACGCACAACGACTTCGAAGGTATTAAGTTTTGCACCCTGCCACTTCTACCCTGCAGCTTACTAGAAACACCAGTCCTGTCGTCCTTAACATAACCTGCAACCATCCCATACTCAACCGCGTTAACACTTATTAACTTGAGGCACCATTCCTGGACACCGATTATTAGCCCTAATGCTTGCGTTTGTATACCACTCTCTCGTGATTTTTAGCATCCGGTTATGGCTAAAAAACCCTCTCATCTAAAACACTCAACACATAAAAAGCCACTCGCCATTTCAGGATAACCTTATGCTCTTTTCTGTGGGCACCATATCGGTTTTGGCCTCCTCAAATTCATTGTTCATGCCAACTTATTGTCACACATCATCACTTCCATAGTCATGTCTAAACCAGCCAAATACACGGCTGCCCCAGGGAAAAATGACTGTATTCGATGACGATGATCTAACTGTAAGGTTTATAAGTCCAACTGCCGCGGGAACAAATATCCTTCAAACTACATTCAAGTATTATACACCTTCGCAATGCCACCAAACTCATCTTTGTCCTTTAAGCTGTCCATGGACCCTGACTTTCAATCACCCATTCCCTCAAAGAGTCTTGCTTTCCCATTGACATTTATCTCACCTAGCCAGTTTTTTCAGCCACTACCCACTTTAAACTTTCACCAACACGATGTGCCATGTCGTATCATTTTGCTAACTCCGGCCTCGACGATGCCCGGGACTGCAAGGTTGACAAAATGCACCTCAGTTTTCCATCGATCTCTTGTCCCTGTATGCTACCAATTACCAATGTTTGTGACTCATACAACTTTCAGGATTAGTTGGCAATTCTTTCGCGCAGCATCTGATACTGCAAAACTATCCGAATCCCCAGTCTATACGCTACCGCTAACCGTAGCTTCCAACCAACGTTTTGCCATCCTTTGCTGCTTTTTCACCAATCCTCTGAAAAGCATTATTGGACCGTTCCAAAAACTGTCTGTCATGGATTTCTAAAACCCTTCTACTCAAATACATGATGATCCCACCTCCTAAAACGCCTGCCAGCTAGCCGAGCTAGACATGAAGGCACGTAGCTTGACGACAATTTTTGAATCCGTCTATTCACACCTGTGTTCTTCTTTTCCAGCTGTATGAATAATCACACAATTAGCTTACACCAGTTGCGCACCCTGTAAATGGTGCACGTTCTTTATGTTCACGCATGGCCACATCCGTTTGCATTGAACGCATATCGACACCCCTAATATCTCCGTCTAATTCTGAGCAACGTTAGTTCACTATAGTCGTTAGAAATTGTAACTACTCTAGCAGTCTGATATTTTTGGCCGTAGTCTGACTTACATTCTAGTAGACCCTTGCGACACTTCATATTTTGAGTCACTGGCCTAGAAATGTTTGACCTGTTGCCCTGTCTCAATAGCAGCAATGATCCACCCTCCGCTCTTGATGAACCCAAGGATATCCTTTGTCCACGCTAATCTCAATTCTTCGCGATTCCTATGCCAATCTTAATTACCCTGGCAACCCCAGCTAACTCAGCCATGATGTTCATCTATGGGGCCATCGACGAACTTAATTATGTCTTTGCAAAATCACAGTACCAAGATTGCCATATCCAGTCCGATTCCTAATCTGCAATTCGCCGCTCCCCTACTGTTTCCTTACCGAGCGTGTTACATGCGCCCTAAAGGTCATTTTAACGCACTGAATTTGTGTCAGAACCCCGATGTTCAAACTGTTTACTCGCGCCAACTACAGGTTCACTCATTCTGCCCATGGTAGCAGTAAGTCTTCCGTATATCGGTGACGATAAAACCTTGCCGTGCTCCCGAAAGGACATGTGCTGGCTACCATTAAAAAGTTCACCAAGCGTACCATCTGCGACAAATTCCTTTTCGATGTCTAACGGAACGTCGGCTGTCAAAATAGGAAACTTTTCTGCATAAATCGTGATTGGATGCTCGCCAACTTCGATAGGAGAGAAAACATTTGATTGAACAAAATTCTCCACAGCACGTTTCACATTTTTCAAAGGCGTCATGTGGAGTCCTGGCGACCAATAAGCTGACGGAATCCGTGCCCAAATTAGACCATAAGTACGCCTAGACAAATTTGAACGAAACTGCTATTGTCTGGGGAGATTTTATGACGACGAAGAGATACCGTCAAATGCTAAAATTTCACTTAACAGCTTCCTTCTTTCGAATTATGATTTCGAAGAAATTTGGGGTGTGCGTTTGAGGATCGGCCCCTCAGATACTGGTGCGCGTAGCAAAGCAAAACTGACGCGTAAAGAAATTTAGAAGGCGGCCAAATAGGCTAACAAATTGGCCAACAGCCCCGACTGGATGCTTAGCAGCAGCATTCTGCACTCAATGCAAGCGTCAAGTAAACAAACATCTGTAGGCAAAATCCATATTGCTAAAGTATAGTAATTCCCTCACCTTCAAACTCATTCAGTTCTGCTTCATCTTGGCCAAAATGCTGATCGGAATTTGCTGAAAGGAATCAAGTTCCTGAAAACTACGATGGTTTCAAGGCTACCACTTAGTTAAAAAATAGTTAAAAATGTTTATGCCTGTTACGTTTTTGTGCAAATTATCCGTATTCTTGATTTTTTTAAATGAGCGAATCCTCAAGGTCAAAAAGTTGCCCTGAATTGATAAACACTGCCTAGTGAAATAGAATATCCCAGCTTGTGGTTAAAACGTAAATTGCTTACACTAAATGATCCCAATTAGGAACAGTCAATGGTAGACCTTAGACGGAAATAAACGGTAAGTTTTATTGGGCGTTTTGATTATTACATACGCTCCACCACACAGTCATTTTTTAACGCAGGACATCAAAAAGAGATGGTGGTGGCTTGGGAACAATGTAAGGGGCATACCTTGCTCCGGCAGGTTGTAGTCAGCCAACCACCATCGGTGCATGGGGAGACGACCGAAAAATACCTGTGAATAATATTTCTTCCTTCTGGTAACGGGCTGGCCTTTGAACACTCAGAGCTATGGGATGCGGGTAAACCACATTGCCTGGTGAAAGGACCACATACATTTACCAGGGCACAGGTGTCAACCGTCCGAGAGCATTTGATCGTTTTCACTAGGAGCCATAAGTTAGTTAACGCTGATTCATTTCACCTTGTTTGTTTCACCAGGATGATCGTACAGCCCTGTAGATTGTTGCGTCAGGTGCCTAAAAACGAGAGGAGACGCACTCATATTGACTCGAAAGACCACGCTTAGAACGTAGTTATCACCCTCCGTAATTTTCTTTCGGTCGCAGTAGTATGACGTACGCGTATCATATTCACGCATGAGACACTGGGCGTGCCGGGACACCTGAATGGCCTCTTCAAGTGTGTCTGGGAGGTGTACCCACTTTTTTGGGCAACCGCTGGCGTTCACTATAAGATTGTTAGCCACATTGTCAAAGTGGATCGTCCCAAATGGTGCGTGCACAATCCATTTGCGGGTGATATAAAACCGGTGGGCCGTGTGGGGAGAAACCAATCTTGAGTCCGTGTGCCGCAGTGCTTGCAGTTCGTGGCAAAATCTGTGCTAGTATTGTGATGAACAGAATACCCACTGTACGGCACTTCTTGGCAACCCGTACGGTGTAATACGTGTTCGCTGTTGGCAGAGTTTCTATTGTTAAACTACACGGATGTTGTATAATACTAGGTTTATTTCCAAACTTGTAGAGAACATGCCAACTGAGGCACGATCGAGTCGTTACAACCTGAACGCAGCAGGCAACAAAATAACGGGGACAAGGGTACAACCAACGAGATATGCCTATTACGTGAAAAGTTGGGGCGGTTATGGGAACCAGGAGAACGATGCAATGGCCATGAGGTCCGACCAGTTCAATGGTGAGGCCGGCTGACATGAACTAAAAGTGAAAATCCCGCTGGCCACGAGTGACCTTGAGCGTTTGAGTAATGGGCCAGGGTCATAGAAGGCAAAGCTGGAGATGGAGATGGAAGAATTCGAAGAAGAGACAAATGGTAGGTTTTGTCTCAAAAAATGGATTAAATTGAAACTAAGTAGACTCACTGGCGTCACTGTTGTAGGGAAGTCAGACGTAAAGGATAATTTCGATAGGGAGATAATGCTAATGCACAGGGTCGGACGAACTTGTGGAAGGGGCAAATCTAAATTGCAGCGGAAAACCAGGTAGGGTTAAATCCGAAGGAGAGGTTTAGCGGGTTAGAACGCACTCGTTCCACAGGCTGTTGGGGCCAGGTGGAAAACCTTTTCGTAGTTATAATTACAGGCTCAAGTGGGCGACAGTTGACGGTCAAGGGTAGGAAGAAAACAGTTGGGGGTCTACCATCGGACCGGCTTTGGCGATGCCAGGCCATCATTGCACCGACGTACTTCGGTTTCCGGACAGCCCCTTAACGGTCGTCAGTGCTGCCACAATCGTACAGGGGACACTTATCTCCGTGGCGGTTGGATCCGGGTTAGACGAAGCAATTGACATAGGTATAGTCAGGTCAGTGTAGACTCACGAGAGATTTTGATTCATTTAGAGTTCCATGTGGGTTTGTAACAGGAGCCAGCCAGATTGTATAAATGACAGCTATACGAGGCGTTTGGATTAACTGCAACCAAAGCTTGAAGCTTGGGATGAGGGGGCAATGAGGAAGTAATAGGATGAAGGCAGTAACGTCTGCTGAGCTCCGGAGGACATCAGATATGACGGCGTTCAATAGAAGAATCTAAAGGGAGGTGACAACAAGCCAAATGAAGCAACAAAAAGATTATTTTTGTTGGGTGACGTGGCAGCCAAGGGCTGGCTTAGGTTAAAGCGTATTACTAAGACATAACAAACCATTATTAGTTGGTTTCTGCACGGCCCATATGCAGTACCTTCGCGTAGCGGTGTAAGAGACTACCGTTGGTGGTGAGGATTGTGTTCCGTTTTTTTACTGAGCGTCAGTCGATGAGAAGACGTACGGCTAGGGCGAGAATAGATGCGCAATTTTCGGAGGGTAAGGACTTAGCCACCGAGGTAGGGAGCAGGGAGGCCGGTTGTTGAACTAGTTGGAACGGGTGACTACACAGCGAGTTAGACAGGGGACGGCGGTAGTTTTTAGCTCAGAAAAGGAATATAATCATGGGACCTCATCGCGCGAAAAGGGAAGGAGATTAAGGTAAACAGGGAGAGCAGATAGATAACAAACGGTTGAGTCACAGCTTCCCAGATAATGTCCAAGGACTGTCGTTTAAATGGAATCCACTACGTGAACTTACCAGGAGGGTAGAAGTGTGGGTCGCTAGTTACCGAGTCACTGCTGTCAGCTTCAAGAAACGAATGGTGCATAGCAAAAACAGCCAACAGGCGTTAGCCGTGGCCGCAGGTATTTAGGTAACACTGGGCCTTTACATTTACATGTATATGCTCGCTTCGAAGAACAAGGGGAAAGGCGTGTGCTATGTCCGGCTGATGATGGGGTGCTGCAAACCAAAGGAAGACAGAGGTGGCAGCGCCTTGCATATCGATGTTAGCCGTGAGCCTCACAGAGTACCTTAAGTCTACTGCATGCATATCTTTTTTAAATTAAACGAAAGCACAGCTGTCATTCGCTTGTACTTCTCGGTGTTGCCAGACAAATAACAACCAGGAGAGGTCCAAACCAGCTACAGACAAAAAAAATGATGCTCTTTTATGGCTTTCCTGCGTTAAAGGCCAGGCTCAGAACTACCGGCGATGGGCGATGCAATTGTGCTGCTGTAGGGGTGGCGAGTATACGAACGCATCACGGTGCAACATAACAGAGCAACCCACACTGCGGTGTGTACCCGTCCAGCACATATGGTGTTCATCCCTCGTACATGCTACCAGATCTGGAGGGTGGCAAGCCATCAATCATTCATAAGTGCGGCTTGTGCATTAACAAACAACTCCAGCTACAAGATATTTTATCCGGTCGGGGGAGGGGAAAGCCAGGCCAAGAAAAAACCAGCTTAGTCATTTTGAACGGCCAAACGGCAAACGGACACTGGAAGGGGCAAATCGCGGAGGCAAATGAAGTGGCGCTAACGTTTGGGCCATGAGAATAGGATAAATATGCTCAGAGCCTGTGCACTATGGCTCAACGACGACAAAGCGTTGGTGTGGTTCGCCACGTCAGATACAGGCGTATCGAAGTGTTATGTATGTGTGGATAAGTAAACTGTTACACCAATCAGGTAGTTCATTCATCTTCAGAGGTGCATGCACTGCGCGTGATCCAAGGATGCGGAATGGTTCAGAACAATGACAAAACAAAGCTTCGGTTTGATTAAAGTTGGTTAAAACTAAGCATAACGAAGCACCAGATATTTAACAGGGCTGATAGAGTTATTCATCAATGTGAACACGCTTAAAGAAACAAGGAATAAGTTGTCTGGGTACAGAAGCTTATGGCTTGGAGTAAGAAAATATAATGGGGCCAACGGAGACGGGCATAAAAAACAATTACGTTGGCAGGCGCTAGACACTCTCTGCAACATAGCTACGCTTGAGACAGCAGGTACAGTTGTGAAGTGAAACGTTTACATAAGAAATAGTTATGATGGTGATTTATGGACAAGAACCCTTAAGATGGTAACTGTCTCACATGTGAGTTAAAGCTAGGGGGTTAAAGCTGGTGAATATACCTACTAGGACCAAGTAATAGGACAACTGGGATGAGAAAGCAAATTAAAAGGGCTTAGAGCCTATTGCAAAGGACCTGTGTAGTGTAAGTTGTGGCGCGAATAGAGTTTTTTTGGATGTGAAAATTACACAACACGATGTCACTGTCAAACGCAAACCTGGCCGCCGCATTTGTGCCACCGAATTCCCGGCGACAAGGATCTTCACTTGGTACCGCTCATCCATCATATCTTCAAACAAGCCAAACAGTTTACTGTCCAGTTTTTACAAAGGCAAAAATAACCGGATCTTCGGTACCCATGACATCTGTGCGTAGGAGCGTGCTAAGCTTGTACCTAATAATAATAATGTTTATTCTCAACGAGTGGGTGGCATACTGTCAGGCACGAGCATTCGGTTAAAGTCAGAATAAAGCACGACTTGATGGTTGGCGGGTGTTCACGGATTAACGGATTGATACACAGGATCGAGGCTTTCGCCCAAGTTTCCCGGGTCGGTTTTGTTCTTGTCGTTCAGCAGCTGTCGTTCACCTGAAAGGCACAAGTGAAAAAAGGATGTAGCACTGCTCTTTAAGTTCTCAGCGCGGGGCAGTATGTTTGCCAGCGCGAGGACTCGCGTAAATAAGTGTCTAATAGTGTTTTGAACTGAGTTCTAGAGGGAGCGTGGACAACCGTCTCAGGAAGGTTATTCCACGCAGCAACTACCCGAAATGAGAAAAAAGTTTGCCTAATGAAGGTGTGCGCTCTGAGCTTAAAAATCTTCTTACCGTGTCCCCGCCGTGTGTTTGCTGGGTCAACGGTGAAAAACCTGTTGGCCAAGCCTTGTTCAAACAGGGCGTAAGTAAGAATTAAGTCCCCTCGGAGGCGACGATACTCCAAGGGAAAGAGGTCGAGCACCACGAGACGCGTTTCGTAGTCCATGGACTTGAGACCGGCAACCATTTTCGTAGCAGCTCGCTGGACACGCTCAATGAGGATTACGTCTTTCGTGCGTCCTGAGTAGACAACCGGGTTGGCATATTCAAGGAGCGGTCTGACATAGGCCCCATAGAGTATTTGGAAGTCCGTGCGAGTAATACGAGAGAAGGTACGCCGAATCATCCGTAGAACAGCGAATGCCTTCTGAGCCGATTTCTCAAGGTGCAGTGAGAAGGACAGGTTTGGAGAGAGCCAGATACCCAAATCTTTTTTGGCATCTATCCTCGTGATGTCTTCTGGTCCTTTCTCACCATGCATGACAAAGGAGTTCGCTGAGTCTCCTCCAAATGACATATGGACGCACTTTTCGTCATTCAGAGGAAGGTGCCAGTCCAACGACCACTGCTTTGCGGCGTCTACATCAATTTGGAGGGCACTGGCATTGGAACTCCACGATTTCAAGTCGTCCGCAAAAAGTAGACATGGACTTGAAATAACATCTGGAAGGTCATTGACGTGTATCAGAAACAGCAAAGGTCCCAAAACGGAGCCCTGAGGGACTCCAATGGAGACCGGCGCCGCAGAAGAGTAGGTCGAGCCTACTTTCACTCGGAATGATCTGTCTGATAGGTACTGGGGATATCGGAACAAGAGCACTGTGTCATAAACAGTGGGCAGTATCTAATGTAGACTTGGTCACGCCTGAACCGGTGTGGAAAAAGAAACACAATTACCTGGAGTTTATCTCACTTTTGTGGGAAAATATAAAGCTCAGACAAGGGCAGATCGTTAAGAGTTGAAAATGGCAGGCAAAAACGGAAGGACGGAGGGCAAAAAGTAGGCATCCTGACTGGCGTTCAATAAGAAACCTTCAAATTTCAAAAAGTGAGAAACCAGAACAATGAATCTGGTGCGGTGGCAAGATTGCCAGGATCTGCCAATTCGAAATGAAATATAAAACCACCGGCGGAGATTTTTCGGACTTGGGTTGTTGGGCTTATGGCCAAACTTACAGAAAGCGTACGCGGGGATGATGAAGTAAAGGAATCGTCAATAAGTATAAATGGTAATAGTAATCTTATAGCCACGGTGTACATTGAAACTCTATGGACTCACTAGTGTCGCTGTGGGAGTAAAGTCAGGTGTAGACTTTCCTCGGGGAGAAAGTTGGTGCTAACACACAAGACGGAACGCAAACTGCATAGAAAATAACTAACTTTGTGAGGAGCATAGAATGAAAGTAAATGAGACTTTTACACTCGAACGGAAGGCTAAACAAATCAGAATGAACGTTTCCCGGAGGCGGCTGGGGTCAGGTGAGTAGTTTATTCGCAGTTGCGGGTAAGGGAAAAAGTGAGCGAGGAAGTTTCGTCAAAAGTAGGAAGTGAATGGGTGCGGGTATGCTACCAACCGGGTATGGCGGCTCCGTGCCATCACTGCACCAACAAACTTCGGGTTCTGGAGAACCATGTGACGGACTCATGTTAAAGATGTTTGGGCTGGGATGTGCGATTCTGCGGGCACCGTGATGTTGGGTTATAACATGGAGTCCGCAGATGTAGAGCAAAGCCAATCTAAGAATGCAGGTATTATTTTGTCCGGATGAGGATCCCTTTCAGTGTAAAACATAGATCAGATGGGGTGGATAACAGTAAAACGAGACGTTCAAATCACGTGTAGCCGAAGGTCAAAGCATGGGACGGAGGGACTGGAATGAGATCAGTAAGGCATGCTGAGTTGCGGGAGGCGAACTTGTCTGACTACCCGAAAACCTATTTCATCAGAAGTCTGTGGCAAAGAAATAAAAATAATAACGCTAGATCGAGTATACAATAATAATGAGGTCAGATGGAACGGGCTCACCAAGAATCGCTCTCGTTAAACTAGTTCGTCGTGGGCCCAGGTCAGAGAATAAATAATAATCCAATCGTGGTTTTCCAGGGGTCTTCTGGTGAACAGTTCTCACATATAATAAGATCCGAAAATAGGCTGAACTGTTTTGCTACCAGAGTTAGCACATGAAACTCGCGAATGATCACTGTAGGCGCGAGCGAAACCAGAAGGGTGAGTCGAAGCACGTGACCACGTTTGTATTGGGTGGAATTGTACAAGTGCGCGTTTTTGTAGTTTTTCGTATTCAAACAAAAAACGTTTATGCAATTGACAAAATACGTTATGTTATAATGGGAGCAAAAGGGATACAAAACACCACACGCTACTAGCTTTGCAAGGCTTGGCCACCGATAGCCACTGGTTTATGTGTTCACAGGGAGGTATTTTAAGCATTAAATGACGACAATAGGGAGGACATTATTTGGTAACGGATTTACAACTGACCTCTTCCAGACCGTTAATGCCCTCCCTGAGCTTACACCGGATATGAGAAATGAAGAAAATATGAGTGGAATTTTACGCAGGAGGCCACTGGCTTGGTCCAGTAAAGTAAATCACCCCGAATAAACGCCGGTCCGTCAACAAAAAATATGTGAGAGATAATGTTGAGCGGCTATTTAGCAACTTCGGTTAATTTGGATATGTGCCTTAAGCAAGTGGTTTTTTGCGCGATCTGCGCATACGAGATGAATGGGAGCCGATATATGGTAGAACGAATTCCACGGGGAAACTTGTTACCCCGGGTGTTGAATCCAACTTGACCTCATGATAATTCCCCCATTCATTTGCTTACTCCGCCTATGTACTTTTGATCTCCAGTTGTTTTGCTTATTCGTACCCGTCACTCACCTTGCCGCAGAGGCCATCTCGTCCGACACTTGTGTATTGGCATGTGCGTCTGTGTGTGTGTATGCGCGCAGCTGACCTACTTACCCATGCGCGTTCATGTCCCGTTTGCTGAGCCTGCCTTGACTTGTTTTCTCATGACTTCCGTGTGATCGCACGTCCAATGAGAATCACGAGACTATCGTCGAAAGGGACGACCGCAACCCACGCTACTGAGCCATCATTCCGCTCGCCGTTGTTTGGTGTGCGGACGTTGACACTGCACTGTGCCGGTCAGTGACAGAGCTGTGAGCCTGTTGACGCTACGAACGTGAACAATTGAGGTTTGTTGTACACATTCGCTTACCCTTATGTAAATAGTACCGTAGAATTACGAACCCAATTCTTCCTTTTGATATTCGGGATTGTCGAACCTACGCGTCACTCAAAGTTCCGTATCGGGAACCGTAACACCGGGTATGCGCCTAAAGGCCCAGCTAGGGCTTGCTCCACAGAAAGTGCAATCTATATATATGTAGAAAAGAACCAATGGTGAGTGGGTAGGGGAAAGAGATGCTGTGGTGTAGTGATCCGCTGAGCAAGTTGTGGAAAGCAACCCCGAGCCCACCTGACTTATCTTGTTCCCTAAGGGAGCAACAGGGATTAATTTGCGCAATGTATGGACACGAGACGCATTGGATCCAATATATGACAGTGATTTCCGATGGGTAATTATCCCAGCGCGTGCAGTCACAGGTTTAAGCGTTGATTGCCTCCAAAACTAAAATTCCTATGCGTGCAGAGTGGAGCCAATGGTAAGTGGATATCGAAGGGAGATAAATCACGGTGCAGTGATCACTTGAGCAGGTTTTGGAAAGCAGCCGTGAGCCCACCTGTTCTATCTCGTTCCCTGAGCGAGCAACACGGATTTTTTTGGGCGATCAGAGTAAACTACCCAAGCCAGGATATTAGAGAAAGATTCGCGTGCAGAATATAGTTAAGCGAAGTGTGTGTTTGCATTCTTGGGAGTTGCGTCGCCAGAAAATGAATTTCCTACATATGAATATCAGAGCCAATTTTGAGTGGTAAGTTTAGATGTTTTATTGTTGTGATCAGCTGAGCAGTATATGGAGAGCAGGTATAAGTCCACCTGTTCTATGCTGTTTCCTGGGCGAGTTAACTGTATTCACTTGCGCAATATGGGCATGTGACGCGAAATAAAGCCAATATATGGCACGATGAATTTCGTGGAAAAAATTGTTTCCTTAAGTATACGCCTAAAGTCTCATATACAGGAATATGTAGTGGTTGAGTTCGCGGCGACAGCAAACTGCTGGAAATCGACGTCGCTCTCACTGAGTCCATCTCTGTTGCAGTGCGGAGAAAATGGGAACAAAACATCTTCTAGTATCCAAAACAAGCGCATCCCGCTTGACTGGTAATGGCTGAACCAATAAGCAGTCTGACTTGTTTGAATGGGAGTTGCATAATGGAATTTCGGATGATAAATCAGCATGGGGAATCATCTTTGCACTACAATCGTGTAACTATACGAACTCAGTACAATAATCCACGATTGCACTATAGCAGCAGATGACATCGCTGGAGACTTTGTAGGATGATACATGAAGTTTAAAGCCTTGTAATCAGTAGCAGTAAAAGTTTGATCCAAAAAGATACCTATGAAGCCGTTTGACAGCCCAACACACCGCAAGTGCCGCTCGTTGAGTTTGATGATATCCACGTTCGGCTTTTGAAAGTCAACAGGAAATGCAGAAGACCGGTCTGCCACACTGTTCAAGGATTGCTCCTATTCCAATGGGAAAAGTATCAGTAATGATGGTCGAATGATGTCTGGCGGAAAATGCATTCAATAAAGCTGAAGTTTAAAGATGACTAAGCAGTGCACCTCACGTTCTTTTATGGTTGGAGAACCAAGAAATTTGATTGGCAGATATGACATCAAACAAGCAACTTGCATGTTTAGCAAAATTAGGAACAAACCGAGAATAACACTGAAGTGCTCCCACAAAAGAACACAGTTCTTGTATATTAGTTTGTGATGGCGTATTTACTAAAGGAGACAGACGGTTTGTATCCGGTTTTAAACCACTGTTTTCCACAATGTAGCCAAGACATGAGGGTGATGTAGCTGCAAAAGTGCATTTACCAGGATGAACTGCTACGTTGAACTCAGAACATGGATTTAGTAAAGACGATAAACGCATATTCTGGATAGTCTTATTGGCAGCGGGCACTATGATATCATCTTGGTAGGTCTCAATACCTCCCAAAACGTTTGTAGTAATATTCATAACTTCATGAATTAAATCTGGTGAGACATTCAAACCAAGGGTAAGGAAAGTATATCGGAATAACCCAAATGGTGTTTTGGTCACACTAAGATACCCAGATGCTTCATCCAGTGATAGTAGAAGATTGGCATCTTTTAGATCAATTTTCGAAAACATACTTGAACCTGATAAACGATATAGTACTTCTTCGGGCACTGTTGTATTGCGTGTGCGTTGTAGTAACCGCGTATATAAGGATAGCCTGCATTGGTTACTCACTAGATCACCCGTCACAAACACTCAAATCACGTAAAAATTCCTGTCCCACTTGCGACCTTATCCGACAACATGTACACTACAATTTCTCATCCATTTTTGTTTACGCGGCTGCCACCTGCGTCAGGCGCCAGGATGACGAATTTCAACCATATCTGGTCAGTTTGTATTCATGTTTGTGCAATTATCAAACACAAATCGACACCTCCTCTTCACACTGCATACAAAAAATAGGCCTGCAACTCGGCCCAAAAACATACCTAAATGTACATGACAGGGAGTCAGCCGAGCTCAACAAGTCTCCACGACCAACTGCAGAACACGTGTAGCAGCTACACTGCAGAGAATACAAGTCCCGCGTCAGGGACTTCACTCAGGGACTCTCAACACTTGTCCTCAGAATATAAGTCACATTTTGACACATTCCTTTCCTGCATTGTATTTATTTTTATCAAGAGCGCATAACTTTTGTAATCGTCATTCTGATAAAACAGACATTTGGTGGTGTTTGTCACCTTAATTACGTCACAACCAGATCACCAATAAACCGGTAGTCTCCACAAATCTTCGGAATACTACCATCTGCCTTTGTGAGGTAACTATCAGAGTTGCCCAATTTAATCATTCAACAGGAGTCGGTATTCCCTTCTCACACATTGAATTTAAGGCTTAAAAAACAGGTTCACTTAAGCCAAATGGAATACTTCGTCTCTTGAGCAATATAGGATCTCCTGTAGCTTCGAGTTTCACTTTGGGTATTTGCTTGCCAACCGTACCCTTAGAACATTTAAGTATCAGTTGTTTGGGTTCACTTTCATTTGCAGAAATCAGTAAGGTGATACAACTTCACAAAGGGCGCAAAACTTTGAGCCCAATAATCGATGGTCCTGAGGTTGAAACTAAAAAAATTAGCATCGATAGTAATACCTTGGGGGCAATCTCACAAGAATCGTGGGACTACCAACTGGTGGCATAAAATATCCAGTGGTACCGCGAATGTTAACTTCTGTAGACACTACCACAACACTGGGTTGAAATGCAGTTAGAGCCGACTTTGGAATAAGGGACTCAACACTACCAGTGTCAACAATGAAAACACGTTTTTGACCACAAGTGGCTGTAAAAGTTTTAGAAATTGTGGCGAATTTTGTGGAAACCAGTTAGAGAAACGGTAAAGATGTCTTCAGTTAGTGGTTTCAGGTCAGTACTAGAACCTGACGTTAAGTGACATTTTTTGAACTTATAGGGAAGTTGAATGTGTCCGGTTTTCCCGCAGATAAAACACTTCGTTTGCCTGTGAGGGCATAAATATCTGTAATGATTCCGTCTACAAGATTCACATTTCCCAAATTTTTGAACCGCCGAATTAGAATTACGATCTGTGAAGCAACGTGCTGATGGATTTGAGACACGAAAATTTGTTCCATATTTCCATGTGTTGTCTATCTGCATCCTTGGGTAACTTCTTTTAGAGTAATTTAACAAAACTGCTTCATCAGTCTTCGGTACATGCTGGGATATTTTCCAAGCAGTTTGAAATTGTTAATCTGGTTTAAACAAAAGCTTCTGTTGTGATTCGGGCAACTGAATATCAGCAATGAGCCTATCACGCAGTTGGTCTTCGAGTTGGGCACCGTTGTCACATTTGGTTGCCAGTGATTGTAACTGCAATACAAAACCACAAACCGACTGAAAATGGGAACCCATCAACATATTGAATCTAACTCTTTTGGCTGCTACTATGGTGATCTGTTTGAAGTGTTGCAAAATGTTTTTTCAATGCATTACCGATTAAAGATTCAGCATATACTAAATTCTTTATCAATGTATATGCCATCTTGCCAAAAAAATGTAGAAAATACGCTGTGAGTGTCTTATCATTCATATCGGATTTCGTAAGAGAGTAAATGTCAAACATTTTCGAACAATATTCCACGTCTCGCGCAGTTGGATTAACATTTGGTGGTTCCACTTCAGTACGCATGATGAATTTTTCCAATAGTGACGACAAAGTGTAGTAATTGCGTTTGGCACGTATATCAGTATGACAAAACAAACCAGATGTTCTAAGTACAACACGGCGCAAAACGTAGCACGTATATATTTAAACTGAATTATGTATAATACTCCTAGAAACAAGGGGATAATAAGTAAAACGATGAATAAAGCGTCAATCATGTTCATCATAGTAGAGCCAATGATGAGTGGATGTGGGAGAGAGATATATTGCGCAGCAATAACAATTGAGCGGGAGGTAGAAAGCAGACATGAGCCCACAAGGCTTTCTTCGTTCCCCGAGCAATAAACGTAAAATTATTTGCGTGATGTGTGCCTACAAGGCAAATTGGAGCCAGTTTATGTGAATAATTCCCATGGGGAAATAATATCACATGAGTTGCGTTCACAGGAATTGTAATTTATGTACGTGAAGATAAGAGACAATGATGAGTGGAGATCAGAATGGTATACAGCGGTGAAGTAATCAGCTGAGCGTGTTGTGGAATGCAGCCGTGAGCACACCTGGCCTATCCAGTTCCCTGAGCGAGCAACACGGATTTGTTTTGGCAATCAGCATATACGGCCAAAACTGGAGCCAGTGTATGAAAGAGTGACTTCCGTTTGGCACTTATTTCACCTTGTGCGAGCGCAAGCATACGCAGTGCTTGGATCAAATTCTGAAATAAGAAGAGTAGAGTCACTGCTGAGTGGGAGGTGTATTACGGTGCAGGAATCATTTCAGCGGTTTGTCGAAATAGCCCTGAGCCCACTTGAATTATCTAGTTTCGTGGGCAAGCAACACGAATTTATGGGCGCGACGTGAGTGTACAACTTAAAATGGAGTCAATATATAACAAAATGATTCGTTGCTTCCTTGTTTGTTGTATCTTGTTGCTTTCCTGAGTATGCGTTTGAAGGCCCAGGCAGTGCTTACTCGGAGAAATTCATTTGCGTGTACATGATAAGAAGTGCCAATGGTAAGTGGATATGGAGGAGATATATTGCATTGCAGCACTAATTTGAGCTGGTTGTGGGAGGCTTTCTCTGAGCCCATATGGCCTTTCTCGTTCCCTGAGCGATGAACGCCAATTTGTTTGCGCAAAGTGAATCTGCGAGGTGAAATACAGCCAACGAATGACAGAATGATTTCCGCGTGGTGTTTATTACACCGGGTAGGTGCGTACAAGCATTGGCAGCGCCAGCCTCGCACAATATGGATTGCCTACATTTCGAGAGCAGAGCCAACGTAGTCTGGTTTTTAGGGAGTGAAGTTTTGTAATGATCACTTAGGCCGGATGTGGAAATTGGGAGTGAGCCGACCTGGCCTATCTCGTTTGCTGAGCGAGTAAAGTGGACTAAGACGCTCCAAACGTTCGTTCGGGGCCAATTGAATCCAGTATATGACAATGAATTCCGATGGTTAATTTTTTCGCCGGGTGCGTCACAAGCCAAAAGTGAAATTGTTATATCTGCAGAGTAGGAACAATGGTGAGCCAGTATCTGAGGGAGATAATTAACGATTCAGCAATCAGTTGGGCGGGTTGTAGAAGGTAACCCAGCGCCCACATGTCTTAGCTCGTTTACTAAGCGAGCAACCCGGATAGATTTTCGCGGTATGAGTGCTTGCCTCTAAAAGTGAGATTCCAATATAGTTAGAGCAGAGTCAGTGATGTGACAATATCAGAAGGAGATACATAGCAAGGCGGTAATCAGTTGATTGGATGTGGAATGCAGCCGTTAATCCAAATGCTTCGCTCTTTCCCTGAGCGAGCAACACGGATTTGGTTGGGTGATCAGACAAGAATTGGAGCCAGCATATTAGAAAGTGATTTTGGTTAGGAATATTGTTTAACGGCGTACGTTCTTACGTTCCGGGGCATTGCGATGAGAAGTATGTGGAAGGCAGGCGTAAGCCCACCTGTCCTATCGTTCCCTGAGCGAGCAACACGGATTTATTTGTGCGATATGTGTCTACGAGTGGAATTAATGACAACTTATGGAAGATTTTTGTTTAGCAATTACTTCATTGGGTATGTGCCTATGAGCGTAGCAGTGCTTGCCTCACGAAATATGAAATCCAAATTTTTCAAGAGTGGTGACAATGTTGAGTGCACATCACAGAGGGATGTTGTGCTGTAGGGATTATTTGAGCAGGTTGAGGAAAACAGCCCTAGCGCGGGGTGTGGGCTTACATGCTTGCCCCATGGGACACGAAATGCATCTATATGACGAGAGTAGCCAATGGTGAGCGGATAACGGAGAGAGATTATATTGTGAGAGATCCGCTGTGCTGGATGTTTCAATGGACCTAATCAATTCTAACCTGCCTCTCTTCCTTAAATGAGCTATACGGATTTGTTTGAGCCATCGGAGTATCCGAGGCAAATTGTAGCCAATAAATGACAATGATTTCCTGGAGAAGATATTGTTTCCCCGGGTATGAGCTCGAACTTCCAAGAAGTGCTTCCCCTCAGAAATTGAAATACCCCAACATGAAGCTAAGGTCCAATGGTGAGTGGATATCAAAGAGAGGCATATTGAGGTGCAATAAGAGGTTGAGTGGATTGTGGAAAGCAGGCCTGAGCCCACCTGGCTATTTCGTTCTCTGAGCGAGCAACACGGATTTATTTGCGCGATCTGGGTATATGAGGCGATTTGGAGCCAATATGACAGAATGACTTTCGTTAAGAAACTATTTCACCGGGTGCGCGCTTACAAGACTAGGCAGACTCTGCCCAACATTTGAAGAATAGAGCATTAAATGGGTGGATATCGGATAATGATTTTGTGGTGAGGAATCTGTCGAGCGGGATGATAAAAGCAGCCCTAAGCCTTCATTACCTATTTCGTTCCCTGAACGAGCAACACGGATATAGTTGCGCGATATGAGTATACGAAGCGAATTGGTGCCAGTGCACTGGAGAGGAATTTCAGTGCGGAAATTATTTCACGCGATACGGGTTTACAGGCCTGGGCTGTGATGGTTTCAAAGGAAATGGAATACCTACATATGAAGAGAAGAGCCACTATTGAGTTGATATCGGACGGAGATAGTGTTGTGTACTGGTCAGTTGAGCGGTTATAGAAGGCAGTCATGAGATGTTTTGTAGTGATGACTTAGGCGGGAGGTGGAAATCGGTAGTGAACTGACGTGGCATATCTCGTTCCCTGATCAGGCATCACGGAATTATTTACTCGAAGTGAGTATACAAGACGAATTGGAGCCAATAAAATGTCACATATTGGCTCCGTGGAGAGATGATGTCACAGAATGTGCTTACCAAGCCGAGGCACTGCTTCCTACAGACGATCATATATGAGGATTATAAAGCTGTTAAAATGTATTCTGGGCGCAGAATTCAGATTTTAGTGGCTGCTAATGGTGTTGTAGGCGGTTTGCCAGTTTGAGTGATTTATATGTAAGTAGTGATAATGTACAGTCTTGCTCACTGGGCTTCGGCTAATGAGCTTTTTTCCTGCTTTCCATCCAGAGAAATTGTGAATATCCGTCTTCGGAGAATCACTGTCCCCTGGTGCTTTCATAGCGTGCACATTACAATGGCTTCGCATGATGTCACAAGAAATCACATAACTATAAGTGAAGAATGGAGTAGTAAATTGCTCATTTGAGCGGGTTGAAGAATGCAACCCTGAACCCACCTTGCTTATTGTTGCCTAAGCGGCAACACGGATTTCTTTGCGCGATCTGGGTATACGAAGCGAATTCGTCCCAACATACAACAGAATGATTTCCCTATGGAAATTATATCACGGGAAATTGTCTTACATGTCTAGGCATTTGTTACCTCACAAAAATGGAACGGCTCTTTGTGAACAGAAGAGCTAATAGTGAGTGGATATCGGAGAGAGATTTTCTGGTTTAGTGATCAGTTGAGCGGGTTCGGCCCCGCCTAGTGTATCTCAATCACTGCGTGATGTACGCAGTTTTATTTGCGCGATCTGAGTGTGGAGACGAATTGAAGCCAATATATGACAGACTGATTTCCGTGGAGAAATTATTTCACGAGGTATGGTCTTACAGGTCTAGGCAGTGCTTGCCTCGTAGAGCATGAAATTCCCATATGTGGGGATAATTTCGAATGATGAGTGGATATCTGAGAGGAATTTTTTGGAGTGATCATTTGAGCAGTTGTTTTGAGAGCAGATAGAGACCAACCGGCCTTTCTGGTTCCCTGAGCGTGCAACACGGTTTTAGTTGCGTGCGTGGTATAGAATAGCCTATCAGACATGATAATTCGTGGACGATAATTGGGCTTTGGGCCCAACATAGAGAGTACTTGGATGTCAAAATGTGAGAAGCACATTTATGGATAGCCAAGGGCTGGTAAGATTTTGGTGGGAGGGGACGTGTATTGAGTGTACTCTACACATGTTCTGATAACGTTTCTAGTGTTGTGATACCCAGTAACTTTGTCTGTGCGGTGTCAAACTTGCAGCATTCCATGTTCAATCGAATGTCGGTTTCAGATTCGTGCAGGTCTGACAGAAATTGTGCTGTGAACTTCTCCCAGATACCTGGTGCATATAAAATTTCGATTTTAAATAACGTTGCAGTGCAGCGAGTTTTGAAAATAGCCTGTCGACCTTGTGAAATGCTCTAATAATTAAGTATTGTTGGATTTTTTGGCAAACACATACAAGAATGAAGCTATTCAGCGAACCACGAAGCTTTACAAATCGCAAGCGGATCAAAGATAATAGCGGAAACCTGTTCATCATTGAGCCACCCACACCAAACTGTATCATGTCCCACTTGATAACTGTATAAAGGCAAGTGGCCAAAAGGTACTTACTCACCAAACCGCGCTCCGAAGATGCCCCCTATTTCTGAGAGGGGTCTCTTCTAAGCTAATGGACAAGCTCAGGTCAACAGTCATCTGATGAACAATCAACATTGTGTATAACACAAGATGTAGGACGACTCGGTTCACCACTTATCCGAATTCCAGCAGCGCAGATATGAACTAAGCTGGGCGTGAGCAGAGTGGGAAATGCGGTTGTGCGGTGGAGTCGCACAGAGTCTGTCAGCTTTCAAACTTTTCCACTGTATTTGGTACAATCGAAGTGGACAAGCGAATCTTTAAATTCGGCAATCTCGCACGACACTGTGGCGCATATCGTTGGCTGGCACACTGATGATCGGCTTTTCATATGCCCATCCCTAATTTCCAACATGCTCCGCGGGGAACCTCGTAGGAGAAACGAGTTATTTTTGTTTTTCACCCGGCCATTGCATCCATATTTCTCCACAACTTCTTGAATGTGCCTTTGCATTGCTGGTAGCATTTAATCAGTAATCGTATCGAACCAAACCACAGCCGTATGGCCATTGTAACGGCAAGATTCACACACCAATACTTTCAGTACTTGGTCGCCCAATGGCAGACCAAACCGGCCCATACTATCACGAATGAGCGTATTTCGCCTGGGATAGGTGTTCAAACCTGTGGCAAGAGGTTCAGTTCTCAGTTTCACCATTTCTGCTCGGCAGCAGCAGGCCCATCTGCTGTCCAACCGATACACTGGTTAAACTTGTCGAACATTTCCCGAACCCTCATGCTGCAATCACGCCATCATAATCATCAGTAACAGCTGTAAGGACCGCGTACTTGTCGTAATGGTTGTAACTGCCACAATTTCGTCCATCACGCGCTCAAGGTAATATTCGCTACCAACCGACCGCACACACAGAGTATCTATCACCGGGTGATCCATCGACCCTCAGGTTGTTCAGAGGCGCGCAGACTGCGGACACCAGTGGCTTTTTATTGAAGAGACGAAGAATTTCCGTCCTAACAATTCATGATGTTGCCAATAGTGACTATATATTCGACTACTTATCAGTTTAAATTCCTATTGGAATGACCTCGCTTGAATTAGTGAATAAACAAGTGGATGAATGAAACTTAACCACTTCAAACAAACAAACTTAAACGTCGTCCTCCGCATTCGGGTCGCAATTCGCTGAATTAAAGAGCTTGGTCTTCAGACGCACAATTGAATGGCTCCGTAGTTACGCCGCCAACTCACTAACCGGAAGGTCTGTGGTCCGAACCTAAGCCTGGCCTCTCAATTGGTCCTGCCTAGGCTTGTGCAGGAGCTAGGCACAAAAGGGTGCCACAACTGAACAATTACTTCCTTCATGCATGAATTCACGCAATTTATAATTATCACAAATTCATGACATGAACACGGAATCCGTATGTCAAACTTTCAGTCGAGTGACGATGGCGACGTAGGCGGTTTCTTGAAGTAACATCACCTCACTCCACTCGAGTATTTTTGCTGTGCCCCAGTGTGCGGACGCATGCGCTCGCGCATCCCCAGTAGGTGAGGGGGCTTGTACAAAATAATACAATGTTCTGGTGGGTGCACCTGGGTGACGGATATCCATCGACCGGTCGATGGTGTCCCAATGTTCCAAAACTAACGACTAGTCCTAGTTTCCGCTGCATTGTTGACGAACTACCAGCCCACTTGAAGTTGCGCCGTCGGCTCATCACCTGTGGCAAATATAAACCGGACAAGTATGTCATGTAAAATCAGTCAACTGGGGTCCCACCAGGGCATGTCGTTGTGTCCCAAAACGATTTGAATTTTCAATTGGGTGAAGGTAAGAGGCGCCTTAGTCTTATATTCAATTTGCTTATTGTTCCATCGTGATATGGGGAAATTAGTTCTTGTAGAGTATGGTCAACTGTAAGGTATTTTCGTCCACAACACTCGCTTCTGAAAGCGCACTGCAAGAGCTGAAGAGCTACCAACATTGCAGATGATACGCACAAGAAACCTAACTTTGGTGGGGTGAGTGGGTTCGAGACCTTTCCGACATATGCACACACACAACCCATTCGTTCTCTTCACGTGTGAATACCGTATTGCATTCAGAAGCTAAGCTCCGCAGTGCAAAATTAACTAGATGGGGATAATCGGTATTCTTTAGTCTAATATCTTAACGTTGTCCCAGTTTTATATGTTCGGATATGATCCACCCAATTTGTCCAGCCAACAATTGTCAATAATCACTACTGAATAGTTTGCCAGATACATATCAACACACGCACCATTACCTTAAACATCCCATTTGCAGCTTTTTCGTCAGCCTGCACCACTGCATCTTCGGTTTGAACTCAGCGAGACCTACATCACAGAACTCCACGTGTTGTGGAACGTTGCGAGCAACCCGGTATCTTTTGGTATTCAACCTTCCTCCATCACTCAGCTTTCTAATGATAAATCAAAATTGTGCGGCGATGAAGCAGTGATCTGGTGCATACCTAACTATCTAAGAATCAGATGCGATAAAGGAGCTCCGTCACGTACACAGGGACCAATTACCGTATAACGCCACAGACCAAGTGAAATACCGGATATCGCAGCATCCTGAGAGTAAGATATTTGAATCAGGAAAAATGAATACTCAAACTGAGACACCTAGCACCAGGTTGTCTTGATTTGAGGGCGTGCAACGCAACCTGGATAACACGGTTTCACACACGGACTTGCTTCATCAAGGCAAACCGACTACATTCACACTTACAGAGTAGCGCTGATTGGTGTAGTGAGAGCAAAGTTTCCATCAGCTTGGACCCAATCAAACTGTTTGTTTTCATATTCAGAAGTGTCAAAAGGAAGAAAAACCGATGAATTTGGACGGACTTATAATGCAAAACACAAGAGAATCCTCGCTGTTGTATCTGTAGCAGTGTGTGTAGGAGAGTAAACAGGACACCGCTATTTGATATTTCACCTATTAC
This sequence comes from Clonorchis sinensis, assembly GCA_003604175.2. NCBI lineage: Eukaryota > Metazoa > Platyhelminthes > Trematoda > Opisthorchiida > Opisthorchiidae > Clonorchis > Clonorchis sinensis. The sequence continues at coordinate 129,106,668 of CM030369.1, read as the reverse complement.
GAACTGACCAGAGCTGTGCTATACGCACGGCTTGTGCTCCCCAAAGCGCACCGGGACTACAGCGGCTAGTTTCATTCAGATTACAAGAAATCGAAGTCTACTACGATTTTCCTAAAATAACGGGGCGGGGTATCAACAGAGCGCTAAACCCAGGTCAGCCGCTGTTAACTTGTATTCCCGCCGGGCTCGCCAACACATTTGCAAACATTCACCATACAGTGTACAGAGAGTGGCCATGCTTGTGTCTACATACACCACACACAATTACCCTGCTCTCACTCAAGCAGGAGTGTCCTCTGTCGCGGCAAAAGATGTGCCGCTTGTCTCTAACTACTAGGGAATCAAAATACTCCCGGGGCGCTCACCCATAGACATTCAGTACGCCGATGAGACTGCTCTGCTTGGATCAGATCCTTTAGAAATGTAGACTATTTTAAATAGCCGACCGAAGTAATTCTGATGCGCTTCGCACTGTAAAATCCAAAGTTTATTTGAAGACTGGGTGGGAGCAAATCTAAGCTGATAAATTGAATTGAATGATTGAAGCCCAAGGCTTACAGGTGAGCCAATCGATGCGTAGATAACCTTGTCTACCTGGACAGATGCGTAAGCTCCGAGGGACTGGTAAAAGACGAAATCACTTCCCGAACTGGAGGTCAGAGCAACCCTTGTCAACCTCCGACACTTGTGGCACCGAAGTGACATCAACCTGACTGTCAAGAGTAGAGTTCGCAATGCTGCGGTTCGATCTGTACTGCTTCATGCGTCAGCGATGTGACCGCTGTGTGTTTGACCATCAACGCCTCAAAAGCATTGCGCGGGTCTGGTGGGAACATACGATCAGTAGTGCTTGAGTACGCCATATGGTTTTCGGCGATAGATCAGCTAGGCACACTGCACAGGTTACGTCGGTTAGGCCATATACTTCGGGTGTCCGAGGATCGTTCACCTCAACAGGTTACGTCGGTTAGGCCATATACTTCCATTGAAGAACGTGTCCGACACCAGATGCTGCGTTGCTTAGGTGGCGTGTATCGGATGAAGACAAATCGAGAAGCGATCAGTCTATGACTTGACAACGGAGAACGAAAGTCCTCTGATTGAGGCCGCAAGACACTACAGACCAGTGCTTAGTGACCCCGACAGACATGGCTGTGTCATATAGGCAATGACACTCTTGCCTTCATTGTCCTCAATCCTCACCATCCACGTCATCGCACCGGACAAACAGAACCATTCGATATCAACCAACTGATTAGGCTATCGCCTCCAACGCGTAGCTGTCATTCCCTTATTCTTGTTATCCTCGGTGAACGAAGCTGTAGCAACTAGAACCACTGTTTCGACGCACGGCCTGTAAGCTGAAAAATTGAAGTGAGAATTATGTATGCACTTGACGGTAAAGGTGGACGTCAGGGAATGATTTACCGATGAGAATTCGACCAACACACTCTGGGAAGCGAGAATGCCCACAAAGCGTATTTTGTAGTGTTTTACAGGAAAAAGCATAAGACAACCATATTCACAAGTTTGTGCACCGACATTTCACTACATCAACGTAAAAGTTAGGTGAGTACTTTGCACATGGTACAAACCAAAGGTGTTAATGTTTGGAGCAATCAAAACTTTGCGTATGACCGCTACGACGGAGATCGCGCACGTCTCCTGTGGACAGAAGCACGCATTAGCGAGGCCAACGCACGTCTTCGCAAAGCTTCTTCCGCGGTTTCCTCCTTGTGATCACCATGAGATCTCTGCAAGAGGACAGGCAGAATTCTGAAAGGATCTACAAGCAAGCGTGTATAACATGGTGTAACAAAATGGCAAACAAAGATATGGGTACTTCTTGTGTGGAAAGGCATCCAGCAACATAACAAGTACGACGCCAACCGTATGCTAGCCCAACTGTTAAACAGAATCTATCCTTGCGAATACATACCATGTCACTATGTACATCTGAAATGCCGACAGATAAATTGGAGCTCAACTCTCTCTCATAAACAAATCAAGCGGCTGATCGCATGTCTTAAGACCCTGTCGAAGGTCGCTTGCGATTACCAATACCCAGGATAACGATGTTATGCCAAACGGTCTAGAAAATTAAACGGATTCTCCGTAGTGGCACTTTCCATTAACGCAAAGCTGATACGGTTTGTGACGGATATAATTGTAATGTCACCCAGTCGCTCCACCAAAAAGTGGCTATTGGATGACACGTACACATTCTCCATAGACAGGTAGCGTCACACTTGAAACCTAAATAAACAACTTACAACATAACGTTTTGGAAAGGCAATGCCATCAGTTCACAGTGACTCTTGAGTAGGGAGAACTGACTGGCGCTAAAACGACGTGTTTGCGACTGCACAAAAAAGATGTCAACATACATTTGATGAGTGCCATCTTTACTAATATTCATCCACCCCGCTACCAGCCTAGTAGTACCATACGCTTTTTGTGAAACCTCCAATAGAATTCAAGTCAAAGCAACAGGCCAATCAACCCGAAAGAAAAACCAGCTCTTAGCAGTGTATGAACTGAAGCTTTGCCCGGCCAGAACATTAGCTTTACATGACTCCGAGACAACAAACTTCAACAGGAATCGTTGCTGACTGCCAAAGTAAGAGTCAGAAACTTGATTATAACTGATTCATACACTCAATCGGCAGACAAGGCGCTTTTCAGAATTCTTCAGCGTTACGAAGATACCTAGACGTATATGAGCGGCCCAGTTATAATCTATTTTCATTCTGAAAGTAAGCAGAGTCCTGTTGACTAAACTAGGTAAAGAGTTCAACCCAAGAGGAACAGTGGTCAGAGTTCAGAGTGGAAAATGAATAGCACAAAATATATTTTGGCCATGATAGATTTAATTACTTTTGCACATCGTAGAAAGCCAGATGACTTTTCTCCACACGACCCATACCTCCAAGGTTCATAGTGGGAAAACTGTGGAAACAGCTCTCAAGATTAGCTGGACTGTGATATGTCAACAACGGGAACTGAGGTTTTTCCGTCATCCACACTTGCTTTTAAAGTAGCTTGAAAGATCGATCTTAACTATTGGGACTGAACTAGCTGGGGAAACCTCGAAAAAAGCCTACGTTTTGGTCCCACTTATCGATCACTTTTGTATGTCCCAGCTATAGCCATGTCAGTCTTGCACCCAGGGAAGTGACTGACAGCATGCTGCTTCCCGGCGCACACTCTTGACACTGCACCAATCGACATTTTCCGACTAAAGCTTAAATTCGGCGGAAGATGCTTTTGACGGGAAACGGTACAGTTCGGTTTCTCAGCTCGAAATGAGGTAGTTCCAGGCTGCTACAGCTTCGTTCACTGAGGATAACAAGAATAAGGGAATGAGAGCCACGCGCCGGAGGCGACGGCCCAAGCAGCTCATTGACGTTGAATGGTTCTATTTGTCCGGTGTGGCAAGGCCTGAGAGCTTTGATGCAAGGGCGCCATTGGCGGCGTGACATATCCATAACTGTCAGGGTCATTAGTCGAGAAATGACCTGAGTACACTAGTAGGACGTGTCAGCTGATCCGTTAGTTTGGACTCAAAAGATAATGAGAATGGCAACAGCCTCTCAGCTTCGTACTGATCATAAATTACTCCATGACAGCAGTGGACATAGACTTACTAGATGTGGTACCACCTGCCGTCCTCTACTGACACCCAGTCGTGGAACCACGATAACCACAGGCGCTAGTTACCGATGGCGAGGTTTTATCCTCGACTGTCGTCCTTTCGGGAGTCTTCACGTCGACTGAGACTATGGTCTCGTGCACCACGAACTTTTGGTAATTTGGCCGAGGAAATGCAAGACAAACTGTCGCAACAAGTTAAATAAGGCTAACAAACGGGCCTACGTAAAGCCCCAGAAGTAGTGTTCTCAGGAGACGTCAGGCGTAACTGGTATAGCGCCGGAAAATAGCTAAGGGTTTCTGTAACAATTATCCCGAGCAAATTACCGTTCCTAAACATACCACGAAGGCGGGTAATGCTTGTGGATATTCTTCCGTTCTTTATTTTCACACTTCTGGTCACCTTGGGGCTTACAGTGAGTTGTCCAAATGTCTCCCTACAACTGATGAGTGCTTCCCACTCATCGTGATCGAAGTCGCCGTGTAATGTGCTGTCTCCGAGACCGAGAAGTCGAGTGCTAAAATCACATCTGGAGAAAGAGTGGCAGATTATGAAGACGAAATTGTTGTGCCATTTAACAGTCGCATAAACTACTCTGTACGGACATGTGCCCAACAACTTCAAAGTGCGAAGTGTTACAAGGTTTCCCACCCCTTGCACCCCTTTGAAACCTCTGGATGAGGACCTTAAGTTCATTGGTAGGTTTCTCCTGGCAACTGTACTACACTGTGATCGACAAAGTCGTCATCAAGGTACAAACAGTATCATAAAAAGACCGATGAGGTCCATCCATCGATTCGAATTGGGCTTCAATTCATAGAAATACAAAGTTACGGTTTTAGGCTAGCTAATTCACGCGCCCGAAGTTGAGGAGATTCACATACTTGGGAGGACGTGTGAGTAGCATTGGTGGAGATGCGTACTGTTGAAGCTAGGGCTGTATAGGTAAATATTCCTCATGACATCATGATATCATAATCTAAGAAACGTCCGAAAAATGATACGCTACCATCGCAAGGATGTGAAACTTGGAATCTTTGGGTTTCTGCCTACAAAACAATGCTCCTATTTGATGGAATACGTGGATGAGTGCTTGGTAGCACAAGTCTAACCCTCTATGCTCAGTATCAGCGAGTCACCTACTTGTGATGAACCCTTCACTGAGACTTAGTTCAGCTGATATTTTGGCGGGAATATTTAAAATCAGCTCTTAAGAGCCTACCATAACATACCACTGCCGAGACATATATATGTGCTATCCAAAGTTGCGGAATCGAAGTGTCAGTCCAAAAGGCATCCAGCTCACTTAATTCATCTGAGGACAGGTCTTGCAATTATCATCCCTTAGGTGATTTAATATCGTGTAGGAGCAATATAAAGAGCCATTAAACGTGGAGGGAAATCGGACACACGAACAGTGACAAAAACAAGCGCTGTGGACACAATCCCAACGACTAGGGAAGTCCTGAAATGTCACGAGTTTTCCGGAAGCTCGATTAAATAACACGGAGAGATAAGAGACAAAGGCTGAACAACCGCTAGGAAAGCTGTTCGTATTAACTTCCAGTTCGAGCGGTGTATTGATTGATCTGTCAGGTAGAATTTGTAGTGGGTGATACACATCCTGGGATTGGCATGCCGCTTTGTACTGTCAAAAACAAACGTACTACGAATGCTACTTTACCTGGAAATCACGAGATTGCTCATGCTTGGAATGAGAACGCCAGGGTTCTATAGCAATCGGTGGTAATTCTGGTCCTTCCGTAGTCCGCAAACAGTCTGAATGGTAAGACCTATCAACCCTCTGGCACTCTTCCTGTTGGGACTCTTCACTACTGCTGCTGTCAGAGGAAGAGCCACTGACACTAACACCACTGCTGCAACCATCCTCGCAGCTATTTCCTGACGCAGAAGATGAGCTGTCCGAAGGACTGGTAGCCTCAATCTTGGGAAATTTCGTCCATTCAGGCGCTGGAAGTGTTGGGGGGAGGGATGGTCCCTCCGGCTCGCGGGCTGGTGAGTGAGATGGAGGGAGAGGCGGACCTTCCGGGATTGGCACAGCCTCCTCCTCCTCCTCCTCCTCTGAGGTCGAGTCACTGCAACTGCTGGAACTGCTGCCACTACCCGAATCACTGCTACTGTTGCCACTGGACGAACCAGAGCCCCCACTTTCTTCGCTTTCCGAAGAGGATGGACTCGAAGTCCTTCCCTTAGAGAATGTGACTGTGGGAAAAAGGAGAATGCGGGCTGATAAAACGGATGGAAAAGGGGTTGGAGTGGATACGAATATAGGACTACTCGCTCTATTAGTCGACACAAAGGTATTTAGGTTGTGTGGAATACCAGTCAAGAAGTCCACCCAGTTTAAAGTTGGAGCGACTAAATAAACTGTGTTAAGGAAACCGCTTGACGATTCAAACAGCAGAACGATACTGATGATAAAACATCTCTGCATCCGCACATTACTGAATGGTCAAGAGCGTGAAGCGAGTAGACATAGTGACTTCGCCAGAAATAATCAACATCATGAGTGACAGCAACAGCAGATGGAAACATCGGGTTCTTCACTGCCGTATAACCACGTCGATCTATTTGAATAAAGCCCTATAACGGAATGAAAAAAATGGGACAGTGAAGAGGTCATAAGGCTATTATACTACCTCTAGAAAGAAAATGACAGCATGGACGCCAGGAAAATTCCAACAACAAACATGAGTTGTAAGATAAACTTCTGAAACCCCGAGTAAGAATAACTCAAAGGTCCTTCAGAACTTGTTGCATGCAGGACCTAGGGGGAACCGGGCAATGTATCAGCAACAGAACACACACACCAGTTGCCGAGATCCACATCTAAGACAACACGGACCAGCTGATGCAGCTCGACATTGTCATGGCTGTCCACATCCAGAAACGACGACTGAAATTGCCGGGGCACGTAATCCACAAGCCGGATGAAGAATTAATAAAGATCCTCAATCTTGTCCTCCGTTGTTGCCCGGAGAAATGATGACCGAAGGACCCGCTTAATCACCGATAAATAGGACAATTGGTTTGGTCCCCAATAGGTCTATGGTGCTGGAAGAAGACTGAATTGCCACAGACCTATGGACATTAGCAGCTTCAACACGTGGTATTGACGGAGCATGAAAATACTAATGCAGAGTCAGCCGCAACATAACAAAGCGGCTTGAAAAAGTTGCGCGCATAGGAAGATGTGACACTATTCTAGCACCATGCATTTCCCCTAGTATAGGGTTAGTCGTCACCAGTGGACAGGATGACATAATTGATATACTCAAGTGGAATGTTGCTGATTTCAGGCAGTTTGCAGTACTGATTGAATGAAAAACGGACACATGGATAAAAGCAGCGGGGCACAAGGATCGAACATAGCTGCTCAATTACAATTTGCTTGTCTGATTGAGCTCCACAGGCGTTAGATAGGACCAATACAGTAAAAGATCATATTCGATAGAAGAGAGCTCATACCATGAGCTCAGGTTACCGGATACCCATAGAATAAGAAATGAATCTGGGTTAACTGAGTGGGGCCGGATGTCTGGCCGTGATCAGCACCTGTACTGATATGTCACGCTAAAATAGAGTTCAAGTAAGAGATTTCTCATTAGACAGAGAGTACGGATGTTGATAAATGCCGCATAGACAGGTTCCACCGAATTTTAATTTTGGTGAGCAGTACTTTGGGAGTGAAAGTAGCTAACAATAAACCAACACTAAGGTATCCGAGAAGAATTAGTTAACAAGAATAAGTGCTAGTTGTTTTTACGAAGGTCTTGTTTAAAAGCAGTGACTGAATAACCTGGCCGATTCGACTGAGCAGACCTGGCTCAGCTAGAGAACACGGAGTATGACAGACTTCAGACTATTGATGCTGCCGTGCACAAGTGAAGAATTCCTAGATCCAAGTGTCTCTTGGTCAAACATCACTTTACGCTGGCGATAATGCTGAGTTATGGTAGCTCTTCGAAAATGATGGATTGGTGTACTTCTTGCTGACTTGGGGGGACCTGAAGGAAAATGAACTGTTAGATGTGCACGCACCATGGTGTGATCGGAAACAAATTGTGCGCCTGAGAAGCAACAGGAGTCTTGAATTGTGGCTCTCTACCGGTGGCTGATGGCCACGTAATCCAACGGAGCCCACGGCTGTGCATTGGCTGGGATACTTTCAGAACACTTAAACCCACATAAGAGGACGACTACACTGAGTCCAGCTGCTTTACGGCGTCTTTGAGGTCGGACTAGCCAAAACTCCGCCAGCGATGATTGAAGTTTATCGTCAACATTTGGCGCTGTTAGGTTTGTACACTTATTTTGAAACACACCGACTGTCAGTTTTCCTATTGTTTAATTATGCTACCACACCCATCCAAAACCATCCTCTGACAGGATAGCCACAAAAGAATATACGGTTTACGCTTGTCACTTGGAAATGTTAGACTGAACCCGGGGTAAGGATTTTGCTCATTGGGTGATCCAAACAACACAGCTTGAACGCACTAACACTACGTTCACAGCGCGTCTGGTGCGAACGGATAAAACCAGAGGTGATCAAATGCAAATTCCACAACAGCCACTCTTCAATAATCACTTTAGAGTAAACCGCGCAACTGTACCCATGCGTCCGACCGATCTGGTCTTACACATTTAAGTTCGCCTGACGAACTTTTAGCTGCGTCCCAAGCTCTTCCATATGAGGTTATTGTCACCTCTCAAATTGTTTATGTTTGAAACACCCCAATTGAAAACACGAGTTTCAAACTAGGTACTGCACCAAATCACTTCTCATACACTGCTGGATCACTTGTACATTGAATCTGGTTCCTAAGAGCACAAGGATCTGCACCAGATACTAGATCACGTATTTTCATACCTATGCTTGATTCGTTGTTTGGTGTTGCCTTCTTTTTCTTTTTCGTCGGTCAGTACAAGAAGGATAATGGTTTCTACTGATCTCGCAGCTGAGTCCAACATATCTACCAAACATTGTACACGACAAATGTATCCATATGTTTATCCTAAAATGTACGGGACTGGGCTTCCTCCTGATGAACGGAATATAAGGAAGGGGATCCTCTCTCTATCTGACAACATCGACGAGGGCTTCGAAACCTTCTATCCTGCTGGATGATGTCGCCACACAGTGTCGGAAGTACCTCAGAGAGCACTATAGGATCATCAAACAATTTCAGGTAAGACCACGAAACTCCACAAACTATCACACACTCGTAGGTCAAGCAAATCACTGTCGGGAACACCCATAAGCCTTATTGGCCAGTCACCGCGACCGAGCTGAAGGTTGTGTCGAATCTAACAGAACAAGCGAAGTTACATGGTCTCTGCCCAATAAATTCTGTGTTCTCCGTGAGGGCAACCCATGCAGCGTGGTCAGTTCATCCATCGAGGGTAAGTAATTTCTCCCGAATACCATTCGACGTACTTCAGCAGCGCTGACCCAGTGTTCCCAACACACTCGGGCAGTACTCCGAAGACATCCATGGTCAAACACTGAAAGTCTCTTGACGTATGCATTGAAGGCAATAGCTTGGATGCACGAGCGCCATTGAGGGCGCGACTGAGCCATGTCTGACAATGTCTCTAACCATTGATATGGCCCGTCTCGGGGTCCCCATCCAGGAAGACGGCAATGACCAGCGCAGCTGAGTTTGCTGGTAATGGCTTTTATACTTCGCTGCCAAGTCGTTGTTTCACCTCCTCTGGCTCGTTTCCACCCTTCACGTGGTTGTGCGAAAAGGACTTTTCGAGGAGGTCGATCGACTGGCTTTCGCAGCACGTGGCCAAGCCAGCGTAACCTATGCAGTGTGATCAGTCCATCTATCGAGGGTGAGTAATTTCTCCCGAATACCATTCGACGTACTTCAGCAGCGCTGACCCAGTGTTCCCACCACACTCGGGCAGTGCTCCGAAGACATCAATGGTCAAACACTGAAAGTCTTTTGACGTCCTCAGCGCGCAGCGGCCAGGTTTCTGATCCGTATAGTAATACGGAGCGCACCGCAGCATTGTAAACTCGACCCTTGACGGATAAGCTGATGTCACGCCTACGCCACAGGTGACGCAGGTTCACAAAAACTGCTCGGGCATTCCCAATTCGGATGGAAATATCATCTTTCGCGAGACCACCGGGACTAATACAGCTGCCCAGGTGAACAAATTTGTCTACTACCTTAATCGGTTCACCCGCAAGCAAGAGGCTAGGGTTCGGGCCCACTCAGTCTTGCAGTAGCACTTTGCACTTTGCAGGTGTGAAGCGCATACCGAACCGTGAGGGGAATTATTTAGATTCTTTAATACTGTTTGCATTATCACGGCGTCAGATGCAAGAAGAGCTATGTCGTCTGCATACTCGATATCTGTGAGCGGACGCCCCGGGAGCACTTCGACCCCACAGGCAGTAGAGGCTGATAGTGAGTCTTCCGTAGTCGTATCAATGGCGAAATTGAAGAGGAAAGCCCTGTCTGACATCACTTGATGTGGTGAACTCAGAAGAGAGCTTCCCGTAGACCTTCACACGGCCGCGGGAGTTGGCGTACAGCGCCTTAAGGATTATCAAGAATTTATGGGGAACACCTTTGCTCCACAGACACTGCCATAGTGCCTGGCGGTCGAGAAACACAACCATTGTTGGTTCCTGGAAGCAGTGTCGCTGTTCAAGAATCTGTCGGGGGGTGAAGATATGATCGATGCATCATCTTGCAGGACGGAACCCAGCTTGGTTTTCACGGATCTGTCTCTCCCTGTGTTCAGTCAACCTTCGAAGGATAAGATCAGAGAGCAACTTCGATGCCACAGCTAACAGGCTGATGCCACGGTGGTTTTCGCACAGGGTCCGCGTACCCTTTTTGAAAATAGGGATAACTGTCAACATGCCCCGTTCTGCAGGCATCTTCTCTGGGTCACCAGGGATTCTCCGCCCTCTTTGAAGAGGGCTGGATAGAGACCGTCCGGTCCTGGTGCCTTCTCACGTTTTAGTACGGATAGTTCGTACTTTATTTCTTCTTCCGAAGGGCGATCGAAGTTTACATTCCATTCACTCGTATGCATTATCTCCACAGGCTGTGTTGCAGGAGGCCAGCTGAACTGTTCTTCGAAGTGTTCGGCCCATCTTTCTAGTCGACGTTTTTGCGAGTGAATTAATGAGCCATCTTTTTCACTCATCGTTTCGCTGACCGTTGCTTTCCTGGGACCATTAGATCGTATCAGTTGATATAGGGCACGGCTGTTTCCCGTAGCAAAAGCCTTCTCCATCGCCCGAGCTTTCGGTTTCCACCAGAGCTCTCGGTCTATCCTTAGACTCTTCACTATTTTGCGTTTGCGCCGTCGTACTCGTTGCCTGCTGGTATGGATTTTCTGGCATCAATCATGGATAGCGACCTCGTCGACATCCAGTGGTCTTGTGGTCGAATCGAAGAGATCGGACAGACAGCACTGAACGCCTCTAACATGGCTTCTTTCACATTTTGCCACGCTTCATCCACATGCTCATTGCCAGTACAGTATTGGTTTACTGTGGAGAGTTGGGCTAGCTCAGATCGGTACTGTTGAGCTATGGGCGATTTTCGAAGATAGTGGATTGGCATGCTTTTATATTATTTCCTAAGGATAGCTGCGTGACATGAAACCGTACCACGATTGGTCCACTGTACTTACTGTTCGGAGGATGAGATCTACAAAACGACGTTGCAACATACCACACTTGCCACCGTACTGGTGAGTTCATAAAGGAAGACGACTTAAAAAGGTACTTTCTAACCCCAGAATATAACAAATGACTACCAAAAATTTGACTCCAATCGCCAATGGCTGAATAAAATCATCTCGGATTACTATCGGCCTACTGAAAACCACGTCTGGTACGTACTCGTTCGAGTGTCACCAACCTTCCAGATGCGCAACCGGTTACGTCGGACATTATTTCGTTGCACCATATGTGCATGTTTGTGTCATGACGGCAGCTACTCTAAGCGTCAAAGATCTTACATTTTTCGTGATTCCATTATTAAGAAGGGATTACTGGACAACTGTCCACTCTTCCTTGATCGAGCAATGGAAGACCTTTTGACAACCAACAGCCGATTTCTTCATTTTTGAAGTTCATCCCCGAAAATGAACATCAAATAGGGGTACGCGAAGACTAACATATAGGTGTAAATTAGGGTGTTGTTAACAAGACTTCACAGCGTCCTTCAACTGAACATGTTGTACATAAGCTGCCTAATGTTGCAGTTGGAAATATATTCAGATCGAGGCATTTCCCTCAATGTGACACTACTTATAAGAGAATTCGCAGTCCAGCGACACCCCGTTGATTTTTCTAACCGTCAAGATTCCATGGAGATCGAATTCAGAAAAACCACTAAACTATAGTGGGAAAGAAATGCAAAGGAATACTATCATAAGTTGGATGACTTCACTGTTGCTCAGCCTAGTATTTAGTTGAAACTGTTTTTTAGGATGAATTCGTGCATCAAACAACCCAAATGATTACCTGGCATTCTTGTTTTGGAGAGTTCCGGGGGTAAAGTAGGACCTTCAGGGCTGGGAGACCGACGCCGCTTCTGGGTGGAGTGTGGTGATAATGGGTGGTTCTGCCTTTTTATTTTATCGTTCATTTCTGGAAACTTTTCCTTGGCACAGGCTACTTTATAATGCTGGCTGTCATCTTTCAATCTTATCTCCCCAACCGAATATTTACCAGTGACCATTCGCTTGGAATCAGAGTTGGTTGGATCCCGGTATTTGTGCCTAGCTTTGCGGTGGCGCTTTTCGTCATCCCCAATATAGTCAGTCCGAAGGTTTTCTCCACGATACAAACGATGTTTCGGTTTTGGTCCTTCTTCTTCTGGCGAGTGGTGATGAACTAGTGCTTCAGAACGTCGTTCGCGATTACCATCAAAACCAAGATTCGGGCGATCATGAACAGATTCTCGTTCGTTAATACGATATCGGTCCCTGGAGCGCTTTCGGGATTTGTGTTTTTCGTAACCATAGTAGCTGTTTTCTGGCATTTCTGGAGGGCTGCGGCGGCGACCTGCCATGAGATCCTTACGCCAGTCAGAATCCGGGGGCCTGCAAAAGTGTAAGGTAGTCACATTGGAGCCGATAAACAGGGATGTGATAAAAACGAGCAATTCACCCATCGCAAACTGAAATACCAAAGCGCCAATCGAATCCATTTAACCCAAACAAGACATAAATAAAAATTGATTCACATTTACAAGGATTAATAGGATTCCATATTCGATTCACCCTTCTGTATAACTCAGCTTTCTAATGATAAATCAAAATTGTGCGGCGATGAAGCAGTGATCTGGTGCATACCTAACTATCTAAGAATCAGATGCGATAAAGGAGCTCCGTCACGTACACAGGGACCAATTACCGTATAACGCCACAGACCAAGTGAAATACCGGATATCGCAGCATCCTGAGAGTAAGATATTTGAATCAGGAAAAATGAATACTCAAACTGAGACACCTAGCACCAGGTTGTCTTGATTTGAGGGCGTGCAACGCAACCTGGATAACACGGTTTCACACACGGACTTGCTTCATCAAGGCAAACCGACTACATTCACACTTACAGAGTAGCGCTGATTGGTGTAGTGAGAGCAAAGTTTCCATCAGCTTGGACCCAATCAAACTGTTTGTTTTCATATTCAGAAGTGTCAAAAGGAAGAAAAACCGATGAATTTGGACGGACTTATAATGCAAAACACAAGAGAATCCTCGCTGTTGTATCTGTAGCAGTGTGTGTAGGAGAGTAAACAGGACACCGCTATTTGATATTTCACCTATTACGAACTGACCAGAGCTGTGCTATACGCACGGCTTGTGCTCCCCAAAGCGCACCGGGACTACAGCGGCTAGTTTCATTCAGATTACAAGAAATCGAAGTCTACTACGATTTTCCTAAAATAACGGGGCGGGGTATCAACAGAGCGCTAAACCCAGGTCAGCCGCTGTTAACTTGTATTCCCGCCGGGCTCGCCAACACATTTGCAAACATTCACCATACAGTGTACAGAGAGTGGCCATGCTTGTGTCTACATACACCACACACAATTACCCTGCTCTCACTCAAGCAGGAGTGTCCTCTGTCGCGGCAAAAGATGTGCCGCTTGTCTCTAACTACTAGGGAATCAAAATACTCCCGGGGCGCTCACCCATAGACATTCAGTACGCCGATGAGACTGCTCTGCTTGGATCAGATCCTTTAGAAATGTAGACTATTTTAAATAGCCGACCGAAGTAATTCTGATGCGCTTCGCACTGTAAAATCCAAAGTTTATTTGAAGACTGGGTGGGAGCAAATCTAAGCTGATAAATTGAATTGAATGATTGAAGCCCAAGGCTTACAGGTGAGCCAATCGATGCGTAGATAACCTTGTCTACCTGGACAGATGCGTAAGCTCCGAGGGACTGGTAAAAGACGAAATCACTTCCCGAACTGGAGGTCAGAGCAACCCTTGTCAACCTCCGACACTTGTGGCACCGAAGTGACATCAACCTGACTGTCAAGAGTAGAGTTCGCAATGCTGCGGTTCGATCTGTACTGCTTCATGCGTCAGCGATGTGACCGCTGTGTGTTTGACCATCAACGCCTCAAAAGCATTGCGCGGGTCTGGTGGGAACATACGATCAGTAGTGCTTGAGTACGCCATATGGTTTTCGGCGATAGATCAGCTAGGCACACTGCACAGGTTACGTCGGTTAGGCCATATACTTCGGGTGTCCGAGGATCGTTCACCTCATGCAGTCCTCCTCGCCCAGGCGTGTATCGGATGAAGACAAATCGAGAAGCGATCAGTCTATGACTTGACAACGGAGAACGAAAGTCCTCTGATTGAGGCCGCAAGACACTACAGACCAGTGCTTAGTGACCCCGACAGACATGGCTGTGTCATATAGGCAATGACACTCTTGCCTTCATTGTCCTCAATCCTCACCATCCACGTCATCACACCGGACAAACAGAACCATTCGATATCAACCAACTGATTAGGCTATCGCCTCCAACGCGTAGCTGTCATTCCCTTATTCTTGTTATCCTCGGTGAACGAAGCTGTAGCAACTAGAACCACTGTTTCGACGCACGGTCTGTAAGCTGGAAAACTGAAGTGAAACTGAACTTTTAAGGATCAAGTCGCCGTACCTTTTCCAAGTTTCAATCTTGAGAAACAGGACTCTGTGATAGAATAACAGAAACCGCCACGCTGCAATAAGAAATAATCTCTTGTCTGCGGAAATAATCTAACTGGAATACACTTTCAAGGAGTAGCTGGGATGCCACTCGAGGGAAGCACGGGGTTGCCCAACCTCATCATCATCAGTTGAAGTTACAAAAACCCGATAATTTTATTTTTTCAAAATAATTTTATTTACAAGTTTGTCATCAGTACGCAGGGTGCACTGCTCAGGAATGCATTCGCTAAGTATGAACTGGAATGTGGTAAACAGTAATATCTGCCCTACTGAGATCCTAGTGGAGCGTGCGATATTCGGTAGCTGTACAACCTGCTTTTTGAATTTCCGTGGACGAACCTAACTGTGATTCCCTTTTTTCCGGCCACGCAATGCAGTCAGCCGGATAGCAACCCTACACACTCTAAATAAGGTTGGTTTCTGGTGACCCAGTCATGCAGGAGCACGCAACATGCGACGGGAGATTGTAAAGAAGGCAATTGTTCCACCGCAGTTTTCACATTACTGAAAAACCACCATTGAAAGTAGCGAAAGTTCACGCCGGAAAAGTGAGCCCATTGTGTCGAGTTGCCTTTATCTTTCGTCCCCATCTACTCTACCCATCTACCACTCAACGCAGTTCACTAATTAAACTATTAGAAAACTTTCAACCGCACTCAGGGGAAGTTAATCTATTATTGCGACGGAAATTCTGAGATAGCGAAGTCCAGCAATAGGTAGATGCCGTTTTTGACGAAGAATTGTTTGGACATCAGTATAAGGTTTTACAAGTGCAGGTTGTGTCTGCACTCGCGAAGGAATTTAAACAATAACGATCCTGTTGCGAGCTGCACAAAAGCAACACTGTCCGCTTCTTGGTGGCTTCCACTCAGCAAACGGGTTGGAAAAAAAAGCTCTGTGAAGCAGACGGTCTTCTGGCACCAGCACAAACTATGAAGCGTGAGTGATTCATCTATCGTGGGAGAGTTCCTTTTTCCCAAGACCAGCTGGCGTACCTCAGCATTGCTAATCCGATGTTCCCACCAGACCTGACCAATTATTCGGAGACACCGATGGTCAAACACTCACATCTTTCGTATATCCTCTGCGCGTAGACGCCACGTCTCTGATCCATACAGCAGTATGGATTGCACCGCCCCATTGTAAAATCTGCCCTTGACATAAAGACTCACGTCACGACGGCGCCATAGGTGTCGGAGGTTGGCAAAAGCTGCCCTGGCCTTTCCGATTCGAGAAATGATCTCATCTCCAGCCAGTCCACCGAAACTTAGACAACTGTCCAGGTAAGCAAATTTATCTACCACCACAATCAGCTCGTCTGCAAGCATGAGGTTTCGGTTAGATCCAAAAGTCTCGTAGCAGCACTTTACACTTTGCAGGTGTGAAGCGCATGCGATACCGTGCGGCAGTTAGTCAAGTTAGTTAAAATCGTCTGCATATTCATTGTCTGTGAGGGAGTGTCCCGGGAGCACTTCGACTCCCGTGGTTTCAGAGGCAGGCAGAGAAATTCCGAGCAGCATATCAGTAACAAAGTTGAAGAGCAAAGGAGAAAGAGGACAGTCTTGTCTTACACCACCGGACGTGGTGAACTCAGGCGAGAGCTTCCCATATACTCGTACGCGCCCACAGGAGTCCGCATAAAGCGCCCTCATCAGGGACGTAAATTTTGAAGGGGCATCTTTGACCGCTACACACTGCCAAAGTTTCTGACGATCGACGGAATCAAAAGCAGCTTTCAAATCCAGAAAAACGACCAACGTAGGACGTCTGAAGGAGTGGCGCTGTTCAAAAATTTGTCTCAAGGCGAAGATACGGTCGATGCATCCTCGACCACGGCGAAACCCAGCTTGATTCTCACGAATCTGTCTCTCCCGATAATCCAGCAACCTGGATGCCAGAGAGCACCTGAGATGCGACGGATACCAGGCTGATACCACGATGGTTTTCACATGGCGTTCTTGCTCCCTTTCTGAAAACTGGACGGTCAAAGAGCTCCATTCGGGTGGTATTCCGTTTTCGTTCCAAAACGCCTGCAGTACTGTTGTTAGACTGGAACTTTCTGTTCCCGGATCAAAATTAGGGGTGGGACACGTGAAGGATGTAGTGGTTACATCATATGGTCACCGGGCCCTACACGAATGCAACACATGACGGGCAGTTTGACGACAAGACGAAACCGGATCAATTGATAACACATCAACCACGAACAAAAAGAAGAGTGACAATAGACGACATCAATGACGAACCATACTAACAGCATATTAATATCTGCTGGTTCTGAGTTTGTAACCCGCTCATTTGTTAGTCATTTGATGAGCAGGCCACATCAGGTGATCGAATGAGCGAATGGATAATATGAATAAATTAGTTATGCAACTTTCATAGCAGTTTCTTCCACGAATAAGTTCGGGATGAACTGTGTGCGAAATTCTGGCGCGAACGACCATTTAACCCTTACAAGTTACAGCAGCAGCAGTGGACGGGGATTAATTAATACCTCGAATTGGAGGCCCACATGTACAATCGCATCGTTTGTGGTTCCACTTATGTTGTGTACCCAGGTCTTCAGCCCCCAGAGAGCCATAGACGTGTTTGTCACAAAGAAACCTGCAGACTAACCTCCACAGTAGCACTTATGATCGGAAAAGACACTCATTTCCTTAGCACGGGCCTTACTGGGCTTTGAGATTGGGAACTACTGTAAACAACCGGCTCAGCCTGAAAATAGTGATTCACATACCGTTTGATTGAAACCCGCTCGCCACTCTCTGACGTCCTTGACCGATGGATATTTTGAGATTTGCGGTGCTTGGTTGCGGTATGTGTGCTTGAAGATGAGCTCGATGGTGTACGGCTGGAACGCCGCCGATGCCTGTGTCGGGATTCATCATGGTGCTTTACATAGGAGACAAACAAAAGTACGGGGATAATAAACACTAATATAAAAAAGGAAAAATACGTAAAAGTATTCAGGACAATCGGCTACCCCGAGTGAAACAAAGGATATCTATGCGAAAAATTTACAGGGGAAAAATACAATTTGCTCTAAATTATCCTAGGTCTGAATTTTTTGAGATTATCAAAACCATTCGGGTTGTTTTGAAACTTATTTGATATTTAAACTCGGGCATTTGAAATCAACCTCCATACACAGCAGAGGAACCATAAATACGTAAATTGAGGAATCAGTCGTTTGTTTGCGAACATGATTCACAAGTTCGTCAACCGAAAGCGTCAAACAGCAGGAAACTCCATGCTGTATTAAAGCTCAAAAATAGCGAGATTTTCCCGCTAACCATTTTGAACCAGCGTCACAGACGATCCAACACATTCGAATGTCCAAAAATTTAATGACGTGAGAACTCAATTACTTATGCGCAGTTCGGGAAATGAAGAAAACTGCGTCGAACTTGACAGCGAGATTCTCTAGCCTCAGCTTTCAAAAGGATGGGTCAGTATTAGTTTCAGCACAAACCATACGCTAAAGGTGCATTAGTTCCAGACGGTAGTTTCGGCCACCGGAAAAAATAGGTCGAGGGAGATACAGCCAGGCATTGGAGGCGATGGCATAATCAATTCTACCAGTCTGGCGAAGCAGGTAATTGGGCGTATAGGCACTGAAGGCGATCAGCTTTGCGGGAAAGCCACTGACTGAGAGCCATGCTCCCCAGTAATTGCAACCGTTTAGCTGTAACACGGGTTCCGTTCCGAAGAGGCAGCATCAGAAACGGCTATCACCGCGAAGTAGGGCGGCAGGCGCGCAAATTACCCAGTCTAGGCACGCGGAAGTAGTGAAGGAAGACACGAGCATGAACTACAGAGTAAGTCTGGCACCTCCCGCAACAGGCGTATATTAAAGTCGTTTCAGTTGAAGAGGTCTTGAGTTCGAGCTACCTCAGTGATTAAGGTGTGAACTTATCAAACGAAAGGTCCGTGCTTCGAACGTAATTTCGACATCTCGACTAGACCGTCGAGAACTCTGCAACCTGACAACACCTCAGCCTTCAAGCTTTACTCGAGTGGAGTGGAAGCTACGCCATGAAAGCGTTAGAACTGAGGCTCTGTGAGGCTTCCACTCAGCAAACGGGTTGGAAAAAAAAGCTCTGTGAAGCAGACGGTCTTCTGGCACCAGCACAAACTATGAAGCGTGAGTGATTCATCTATCGTGGGAGAGTTCCTTTTTCCCAAGACCAGCTGGCGTACCTCAGCATTGCTAATCCGATGTTCCCACCAGACCTGACCAATTATTCGGAGACACCGATGGTCAAACACTCACATCTTTCGTATATCCTCTGCGCGTAGACGCCACGTCTCTGATCCATACAGCAGTATGGATTGCACCGCCCCATTGTAAAATCTGCCCTTGACATAAAGACTCACGTCACGACGGCGCCATAGGTGTCGGAGGTTGGCAAAAGCTGCCCTGGCCTTCACGATTCGAGAAATAATCTCATCTCCAGCCAGTCCAATCAATCAATCAATTTATCAGCTATAAACCGTGTACAACAGGCACATTGGTTCCAGATGCTACAGTTCCCATCACCGGAATGTGGAACGTAAAACGAAGCCTTGGAGGCGAAGGTATGTTCAGTTTGTTCGAAAATTGAGTAGCTACGCATTGAAGGCGATAGCTTTGATGCAAGAGCACCACTGACTGAAAACCAGTCCACCGAAACTTAGATAACTGTCCAGGTAAACAAATTTATCTACCACCTCAATCAGCCCGCCTGGAAGCATGTGTGGGTTTGATCCCACCAAGTCTTGTACAAGCAGGTGTGAAGCGCATGCCAAAGCGTGCGGCAGAGTAATTTAGGTTATTAAAATCGTCTGCGTTTGGGAAGAATCTGAACCAAGGAGAGCAATATCGTCTGCGTACTCAATGCCTGTAAGGGAGCGTCCCGAGAGCATTTCGAGTCCCGAGGGTTCAGAGACAGGCAGAGAAATTTCGAGCAACATATCAAAAACAAAGTTGAGGAACAAAGGTGAGAGAAGGCAACCTTGCCTTGCATCACTGGACGCGGGGAACTCAAGTGAAAGCTTCCCGTATACTCACACGCGTCCACAGGAGCTTGCATACAGCGCCCTCATAAGGGATAGGAATTTGGACGGGACACCCTCGATCACCAATCTGTCTCTCCCGATAATCCATCAACCTGCACAAAATAATGCCAGAGAGCACCTTAGATGAGCTGATACGAAGCTGATACCACGATGACGTTCATGCACTTTTTTTGAAAACTGAGATGACGGTCAAGGAGCTCCAATCGGCGGACATTCTGATTTCACTCCAAATCTTCTGCAATATGGTTGTCAGAATGTCCACCAGGACCCTGCCATCTTCTTTGAAGAGCGCGGGGTGCAGACCATCCGAACCAGGTGTCATATCACGCTTCGGGATTGATATCTCACGCTTGATTTCGGTTGCCGATGGTGGGTTGGTGTCAATGTTCCAATTGGATCCGCTGGCAACTGTGTTGACGGAGACCAGTTAAACTGTACTTTGAAGTGCTCAGCTCATCGCTCAAGACGACGATTTAGGGACTGAATTGCTGTTTCACCTTTTTTGCATACTGTTTCGCTGACATCTGCCTTTTTTGACCAATTGACAGAATTAGCTGCGCGACTGTTGCCTGCAGCGAAAGCCTTCTCCATCTCCTGGGCCTTCAAAATCCACCAGCGTTCTCCGTCATTCTTCAAGCTCCTGTTATCCGGTGGTTGAAAGATCTGCGTGCTCCATCACAGTCGCTATTTCCTGTTATGGCCTTTCTGGCAGCAGTAAGATCTGCTGACCTCGCGGTATTTGGTGATCATTTAGTCGCGTCAAATGGCCTGGATAAACATTTCTTAAAGCTGAGAGCACTGCTTCTTCAATCTTCGGGTTAGCTTACGTTAGTAACATGTGACACCATCAAGCTGCTGTGGAACGACCGTCGAAATCGATGAAAGCTGTCCAATGGTGACTAACAAATGCTTAATCATTTCACGGATAGCTGAACACAGGCATGCTGGAAGTGGCTGAGTATTTGCGTTAGGTGATGTGGAGTACGAAGGCGAGTTCAGTGTTCAGCTTTTTCATCCGAAGTAGGGAAATCGTGAATGTGGCAACAAGATGGAATAAATCAGTTAGTTTTCCGCCAACCCAAAGAACACGCTACCTTTCATGATCCTGGATGTTCATGTGCCAAGTTCCACTGCCAGAATCGCACGCACAGTTTGCGCAAGTCCTGCCCGTTTATGGGATTGCAACGATTCATCGGCAGCGACCACTGTGTTACGTAATGTTCCAACAGCAGCC
Source organism: Clonorchis sinensis (assembly GCA_003604175.2). Taxonomy (NCBI): domain Eukaryota; kingdom Metazoa; phylum Platyhelminthes; class Trematoda; order Opisthorchiida; family Opisthorchiidae; genus Clonorchis; species Clonorchis sinensis. The sequence goes on along the minus strand of CM030369.1, from coordinate 129,085,474 downwards.
CAAAAACCAAAAGCACCGATGAATGCTATGCAATCGGTCTAAGGATATTGGTTTCGATGAACGATTCCAAATAGTGAGGGAGAAACCATTGTAGCTGCACACTTTAAATTTCAAGTGTTGGTTTCAGCCAGTAGGATTTAGTGCTCCAGCGCAGCGACCGATCGGCAACTATGAAAATAATCCCATCAGCAAGAAAACTAACATATCGCATTAGTTTGAGTACACGTTAAACTATCAGGCCAGAAGAAATGGAACACACGCTTACAGATCGCGATTCGTGTTTAGCATTAGACTTCCGACGATGACGCGGTGAAGGCGATGAAGAACGCCGACGGTGAGAAGAGTGCACTGAAAGACAGATGTTAGAGAATCCAGAGTCACACAGAATGAGCAAAGATATATTATGGAAATACCAATAATATGCTGTGTTCGAGAAACGTGGTTCACACTTTAACATCTCAAAACATTGCCTGGTTGATGCCTACAAGGTCATTAGCGAACCAGAGGTTAATAGGTCAAGTCCCCGCAATTGGAAGGATGTATATATTGTCCAATAGTTTGTCAAGATAAATGAAACGCAAACTGCAATGGCACCAAAGGACTAGTGATGCGATCGTGAATAACAGAATGCGGATAACACGGTATAATAATGGTAATGCCCAAGATCAGTTTTCGGCCTGATCCTTTCAAGCTAGCGTTTTCTGCGACAGAACAACCAAGGGTGCACAAAATGTATTATTAAACGTCCAAAACTGGATCCAAAACACGAACATGGGGAAGTATTCGAATTATATGCGGTGGCAACATTCTGGAAGTCCCGACAGATTTTAGACGCGCCACTGGCAACCGGCATTTAGCATAAACTGAATTACACCTGAACGTAGGGCGGCTGCTCCAGTTGTCCGCTGACCATTGACTGCTTCTGGCCAGGATGAATTTTCAACAAACGCTCGCACCGCGTAACCTGGTGACCACCTAGCGCAAGCAAATTGAGGACCCAATTAGATCACGCGGCTCCCAGTCAATGATGGAGAATCACGATTCAACACTACCGCCTCTTCTGGGGTACACAGGTTGAAGCTGGACAGCAAGTGTCAGTGGTCTCTCTTAAGTTGAAAGCTGTGTTGATCCTTTGATCCCAAAGGTGCCTTCCCAGAATTTTGCGTTCTTTACACCAACTCCCATGGACGCGTGAAGGTATAGGGCAAGCTCTAATCTGAGTTCACTACATCCGGTGGTATTAGACAAGGCTGCCGTCTTTCACCTTTCCTCTGTGGGTTCGTCATCTCTGTCTGCAAAGCCCATCGAGTTGAAATGCAATCAGGGCGATCACTCAAAGACATCGAGTACACAGACGAACCCGCAAACAATCCAAATGTTTCTGCATCACAACTGTCATGCGCAGAATGCTGCTGCAGTATTGGTTGGGATCAAATCCGGATCTCATGCTTGAGGGGCATGAAACAAATTTATCTACTTCAATAGTCGTGTCAGTCCCAGGTCAAACTAAGGACTCTACTGCCTCTGGGTCGGGAAGGCCAGCTGCGCTGGTCACTGCCATCCTGCAGGAAGCGGACCCCAAGAGAGAACACATCAATGGTTACACATTGACAAACGGTCCAGTCGCGCGCTCAAGGGCATATATGCCTACTTTTTCCTCCCGATCACCCTTATGAAAGGTCTACTATCAATCCCGGATTCATGCGTCAACAATGTCGCCTCCAGCCTCCAGTGTATGGCTATCCACTCCCATTTCCCAAAATCATCGGTGAACTAAGCTGTGGGGACAATAACCACCGAAGAAAAACACGGTTTACAGCTGATGGTAATAATGATGAGGAATAGGAATTCTGGGGGATTATACCACATTTTAGTACGAGGCTCCATCTGAGAACCCGTCTGAAAATCCATCCTGTTGAGAAGTACAAAAAACATCCTCCTCGAACGCCCGATAGACGGCTGTCATTATTTGGCGCCATCACCGAAAAATCCGGAGTATGACCTGTGGTGCTCGATGATGTCAATACACAACGGCTGCGCATGTTAGGTGTTGCTACTACCCAGCTGGAACCTACGTTACTTCGACACACCGTGACGACGCAGTTGTCAAATAGGACTAACGATGCCGGATTGTGAAACAGACCAAACTACATCCAACACCGTCGCCAAGCAATTCAGTCTGACAAGAATAACCAAAATCACTATTGGACCGGCAAGGCGACCAGTATCGGAACTGGGTGAGTGTGAAGCAATTTCGCATTGTGCGATAAGCTTACGGAAATCGACTACCTGCTGGGTCCATTCTTAGCCCTTAGAAAAACCACTACCACAGTTTTTGACGATCATCGGAGTCGAACACAGACCTGAGATCGAGGAAGGTCGGTCACTGTTCGTCGTCCGAAGGAGTGCCGCAGTTCCAGTATTCATCGTCCGGTGATATGATCGAGAAAACCACGGTCAATGCGATACAGCCTGAAATTCGCGAACCTTACTCTCACCATGATGGAGGCTATGGACAATAGACTGATGGCCCAGCGGTTTCCGTGTGTTCTGTAACAGTTTTGAAAACAAGAATCACTGTGGAAGCGGTGCATTCTCTCATTCTTTCCTCACCCCAGATACCTCGCAGCGGTCATCAGGGTAACCACGATAGACTTATCACCTTCTATGAAAGCACAATGCAAAAGAATTTGGAGCAGGTGCTTGGTTGCGGCAAGGTAACGAGATTGCAAGCTGGACTTACGTCATCTATGGCGGACTGGTATCGATGCTGCAATCGCGTTCGTTTGGTCCTTCCAGAGGTTTAGTCGAGGAGAGGCTGCTGACTTGTCCTTCAGTGTTCAGCCCATCATTCGAGACGTCCCTGCAGATGAATTGAGGGAATCGTTTCACTCAGACCCACTCACCTCGGAGCAATCGACCACATTAGCTTGAACAGGGTACGGTTTTCTCCCGTTAAAAGGGCTTTCTTCGTTTCTCGGGATTTTGCGATCCACCAGTGTTCTCTGTCAATCCTTAGGATCTTCCCGTGCCATCATAGTCGTTTGTTGCTGGTATGGTTTTCATGGTTTTAATCAGAGCTACTGATCGTGACGAGATCCAGTCTTCATTGGGGTGTGGGTGAGTATACAGTATCAAAGGCTTCGATTATGACCTCTCTGTTTTCCCCAATCGTTACCCGAAATCCTCATTGTGCCGGTCGAGACTTAGGAGCTTCTCAGCCACCTCAGCTCGATATTGCTGATCTACAGAAACGCTTTGGTGGTGAAATGCCTTTGCATTAAGCGACGTGTTCGAGAGGCGGTGTACCCCAAAATGAATGATAATCTTCTGTCGAAGCTTTCCACCAGTAGCCGTGTCATATGGTTCAAATAAGTCCACAGTCGGCGGTGTCCAAGTAACACCTTGCGAGCACCTGTGCTTGCAACAAATAAATGTTCCGCACATAACTGAGAAGTTTGTTCCCCATTATCCGTGTAGTGAGCATCAGTCTCGGATCGGCCGCCAAGATGGGCTTCCTCAGGACTCGGTCGACCAAACTAAGGATCGATACCAGCTGAGAGAATCTAGATATCGGTACATTCCACTGACGGAAACAATCAATGGAAAATCTCGATAGAAGCTGTCTTTCGCAGCTTTAAAGCTACCGTTTGTCGCAGCGTAGGCTAGCACAACAAACAAACATGGTTTGCCATGCTGAGATGCATTGATTTCGATTGAACTGGTTAAACTATTAACTGGAATCCAGTCCAGTAAACTGCACTCAGCCCTGCAGCTAAGCACAACCGCACGGTGGAGACCACGAGCTGTTGCATTAGAATGACCAGATAGTTGAAAGGTAAGGTACTAGAAGCCTGGGTTTATCTCGAGCGGTTTGAGATACATAACCGAACTGGAGTCTCGCAAGCGTGCTTCGAGAAACAACATATAAAATGGGACATGGTTTAAGCAAAAGCTACCTGTTAGCCAATTTGACAGAGTAAGGGTGTTAAAAACAAGAATGCGGGACAGATCTCTTGAATTTAATTGGGATTTAATTTGATTTATTTTACCGAAAAGCTTAGGCACGGAGTGACGGTTGGGTGCTTGACAGCTAAATGAGCCAGGACTTGGGTGAATGAGTAGAAAGGGGTCAGTGAATGAAAAGCTGCAAGGGTGAATGGAACCTCTCGGTTGGCCAGGCCGAAGACGAGGCTTTGGTTCGATTGACCAACCTTGAACCAAAAGGTGGCGGGAAAATATAGGGTTTTGTTGAGAGACCCTTCCAGGAGCCAATGACTTGTTGATTTTAAAGGTACTTCGACCGTATCGAATAATGTGCCGGTGGTCACGATTAACCGTTCGGTGATCGGAGTGTGCAGTTTATACGACTGACCTTTCTAACCTGTCCTTCCTGGGAGGAAGGTAGCAACACATCTTCAATTAATATGGAAACTTTGGTGGCTTGAAGGAAACACTTCACTGCCTTCACGCTCTTATGTCACAGAACAGAAAGGTTTTACTGTCAGACCACCTTTAACACGGCTTCTCGCAGTACAGGGACTCGCTGTTCTTCACCGGGCTGTTTCCTCTTGGCCTTCCTGGCATGACTGAGCCTTAAGGAACTGAACTCCAGCCAGTATACCCCGCGGGACCACCGTAGCAATGAAGCCCGATCACCACGGCAAGGTGAAAGCTTTTGATCAGGTAGTAGGTGTGTGATGGTATGTCAAAATGAACAAGATACGATAACTCACCAGGAGTTTTCAGTGAAGAGCTATCGACTATACCAGACGCCATGGCAGTGCTTTCCTCGATTTCCATCGGCGTAGTTGAGGAAATTCGTTGTGAAGAACCATTTAGCTGTGTAGCAGGTGCAAGTTGGTTGCAGGCCACGGAAATGTTGGAAGTTTTATTGTTAGCCGCGGCATTCTTTGTACGTACGTCTTCCTGACGACTAAGTTCCTGCTGTGCACGTTTATCTTCTTCCTGACCAAAAAGATGGGAACCCACCGGGAAGATATGTAAGCACGTATAAGGACATCAAGACTAACTGTATCTGACTAGCGACAGATATGGTCCTACGTGCATGAAGCACAAGTTACAAAGTCGCCTGGCACATTACGCATAGTGACGAATACAGTGAATGTTATCAACAACTGTCTCTCCTCTTCATATGTACCACACAAGCTTCGAACTTAATGTTTGTGGGGTGGACGAAACACTCGATGCTCACCGCTGATACTTGATAATGCAGGGAACTTGGTGGGATACGTGCCTCTACAGGAACCGTGAGATCGTAACATACCTAGAGGTTATCATCATCATTGAACTCAGGCAATGAGTCTGGTTGAACTAGATTCCTTAAGTGACTAAAATTCCCGAGGTCCACAGCGTGCTTAAGGAACCAATCAGTCAGCATCAAGGCGGAAAGCTGACAGGAAATTCGTGAAAATGTTGTTACCCAAGCATTCAGAATTCATTTTCGAAGACTCCGTGCACCTGGATATCCTTCTGGAGGACTGAAGTGTCAAGCTAACCAGTTTGGGACCACACGCATCTTGATTTGGACAGTTCAGCGTTTTGGGGATATCGGCCAATCGTATACGGAACAGGGAGCGTGACATGTTGTGGGTCGCATTTGTAACTGAAAGGTTTCCAGAAGATCTGGGATCCAGGAATGTTGCTCAGCGACTTGGACGTAATAGTACATGTCAAGATGCTCGAGCACGATAATTCTTCAAGATGAATCCAACAATCCGATTCCCATGACTTTCGAAGACCAGAACATGACATAGCTGCACAATTAAACTGACTAGACTGAGCTACCTCAAAGCGACTGAATACTACCAAACCGTCAATCGCGCGTGCCCGCTGTGTCAAACAGTAACCCAAACACGTCATCATCATCATTATGGACAGCATGAAAGTGTTCAACACTGATGCTTCGCTGCCGTACAACCATCATTTATTAGAAATCCTTATTGTGAAAAGAATAAATGTGGACGAGAAGGGACTAAGTGCCAGCTTACTACAAGCATCTCTCCTACATCTCCAACTCAGTCACACAATCTGGATAGAAACTAACAGCATGAGCGCTATTGACACCGGTTAGCTGTCATATCGTTCAGTGTTTCCAGCTAAGCACAGGCAACGTCACATGGACCTAATCCTGGAAGGCGAGTAGCACCAACAGCAACCAAACTTAGTGTCTTGCGGCCTCAATCAGAGGACTTTCGTTCTCCGTTGTCAAGTCATAGACTGATCGCTTCTCGATTTGTCTTCATCCGATACACGCCTGGGCGAGGAGGACTGCATGAGGTGAACGATCCTCGGACACCCGAAGTATATGGCCTAACCGACGTAACCTGTGCAGTGTGCCTAGCTGATCTATCGCCGAAAACCATATGGCGTACTCAAGCACTACTGATCGTATGTTCCCACCAGACCCGCGCAATGCTTTTGAGGCGTTGATGGTCAAACACACAGCGGTCACATCGCTGACGCATGAAGCAGTACAGATCGAACCGCAGCATTGCGAACTCTACTCTTGACAGTCAGGTTGATGTCACTTCGGTGCCACAAGTGTCGGAGGTTGACAAGGGTTGCTCTGACCTCCAGTTCGGGAAGTGATTTCGTCTTTTACCAGTCCCTCGGAGCTTACGCATCTGTCCAGGTAGACAAGGTTATCTACGCATCGATTGGCTCACCTGTAAGCCTTGGGCTTCAATCATTCAATTCAATTTATCAGCTTAGATTTGCTCCCACCCAGTCTTCAAATAAACTTTGGATTTTACAGTGCGAAGCGCATCAGAATTACTTCGGTCGGCTATTTAAAATAGTCTACATTTCTAAAGGATCTGATCCAAGCAGAGCAGTCTCATCGGCGTACTGAATGTCTATGGGTGAGCGCCCCGGGAGTATTTTGATTCCCTAGTAGTTAGAGACAAGCGGCACATCTTTTGCCGCGACAGAGGACACTCCTGCTTGAGTGAGAGCAGGGTAATTGTGTGTGGTGTATGTAGACACAAGCATGGCCACTCTCTGTACACTGTATGGTGAATGTTTGCAAATGTGTTGGCGAGCCCGGCGGGAATACAAGTTAACAGCGGCTGACCTGGGTTTAGCGCTCTGTTGATACCCCGCCCCGTTATTTTAGGAAAATCGTAGTAGACTTCGATTTCTTGTAATCTGAATGAAACTAGCCGCTGTAGTCCCGGTGCGCTTTGGGGAGCACAAGCCGTGCGTATAGCACAGCTCTGGTCAGTTCGTAATAGGTGAAATATCAAATAGCGGTGTCCTGTTTACTCTCCTACACACACTGCTACAGATACAACAGCGAGGATTCTCTTGTGTTTTGCATTATAAGTCCGTCCAAATTCATCGGTTTTTCTTCCTTTTGACACTTCTGAATATGAAAACAAACAGTTTGATTGGGTCCAAGCTGATGGAAACTTTGCTCTCACTACACCAATCAGCGCTACTCTGTAAGTGTGAATGTAGTCGGTTTGCCTTGATGAAGCAAGTCCGTGTGTGAAACCGTGTTATCCAGGTTGCGTTGCACGCCCTCAAATCAAGACAACCTGGTGCTAGGTGTCTCAGTTTGAGTATTCATTTTTCCTGATTCAAATATCTTACTCTCAGGATGCTGCGATATCCGGTATTTCACTTGGTCTGTGGCGTTATACGGTAATTGGTCCCTGTGTACGTGACGGAGCTCCTTTATCGCATCTGATTCTTAGATAGTTAGGTATGCACCAGATCACTGCTTCATCGCCGCACAATTTTGATTTATCATTAGAAAGCTGAGTTATACAGAAGGGTGAATCGAATATGGAATCCTATTAATCCTTGTAAATGTGAATCAATTTTTATTTATGTCTTGTTTGGGTTAAATGGATTCGATTGGCGCTTTGGTATTTCAGTTTGCGATGGGTGAATTGCTCGTTTTTATCACATCCCTGTTTATCGGCTCCAATGTGACTACCTTACACTTTTGCAGGCCCCCGGATTCTGACTGGCGTAAGGATCTCATGGCAGGTCGCCGCCGCAGCCCTCCAGAAATGCCAGAAAACAGCTACTATGGTTACGAAAAACACAAATCCCGAAAGCGCTCCAGGGACCGATATCGTATTAACGAACGAGAATCTGTTCATGATCGCCCGAATCTTGGTTTTGATGGTAATCGCGAACGACGTTCTGAAGCACTAGTTCATCACCACTCGCCAGAAGAAGAAGGACCAAAACCGAAACATCGTTTGTATCGTGGAGAAAACCTTCGGACTGACTATATTGGGGATGACGAAAAGCGCCACCGCAAAGCTAGGCACAAATACCGGGATCCAACCAACTCTGATTCCAAGCGAATGGTCACTGGTAAATATTCGGTTGGGGAGATAAGATTGAAAGATGACAGCCAGCATTATAAAGTAGCCTGTGCCAAGGAAAAGTTTCCAGAAATGAACGATAAAATAAAAAGGCAGAACCACCCATTATCACCACACTCCACCCAGAAGCGGCGTCGGTCTCCCAGCCCTGAAGGTCCTACTTTACCCCCGGAACTCTCCAAAACAAGAATGCCAGGTAATCATTTGGGTTGTTTGATGCACGAATTCATCCTAAAAAACAGTTTCAACTAAATACTAGGCTGAGCAACAGTGAAGTCATCCAACTTATGATAGTATTCCTTTGCATTTCTTTCCCACTATAGTTTAGTGGTTTTTCTGAATTCGATCTCCATGGAATCTTGACGGTTAGAAAAATCAACGGGGTGTCGCTGGACTGCGAATTCTCTTATAAGTAGTGTCACATTGAGGGAAATGCCTCGATCTGAATATATTTCCAACTGCAACATTAGGCAGCTTATGTACAACATGTTCAGTTGAAGGACGCTGTGAAGTCTTGTTAACAACACCCTAATTTACACCTATATGTTAGTCTTCGCGTACCCCTATTTGATGTTCATTTTCGGGGATGAACTTCAAAAATGAAGAAATCGGCTGTTGGTTGTCAAAAGGTCTTCCATTGCTCGATCAAGGAAGAGTGGACAGTTGTCCAGTAATCCCTTCTTAATAATGGAATCACGAAAAATGTAAGATCTTTGACGCTTAGAGTAGCTGCCGTCATGACACAAACATGCACATATGGTGCAACGAAATAATGTCCGACGTAACCGGTTGCGCATCTGGAAGGTTGGTGACACTCGAACGAGTACGTACCAGACGTGGTTTTCAGTAGGCCGATAGTAATCCGAGATGATTTTATTCAGCCATTGGCGATTGGAGTCAAATTTTTGGTAGTCATTTGTTATATTCTGGGGTTAGAAAGTACCTTTTTAAGTCGTCTTCCTTTATGAACTCACCAGTACGGTGGCAAGTGTGGTATGTTGCAACGTCGTTTTGTAGATCTCATCCTCCGAACAGTAAGTACAGTGGACCAATCGTGGTACGGTTTCATGTCACGCAGCTATCCTTAGGAAATAATATAAAAGCATGCCAATCCACTATCTTCGAAAAATCGCCCATAGCTCAACAGTACCGATCTGAGCTAGCCCAACTCTCCACAGTAAACCAATACTGTACTGGCAATGAGCATGTGGATGAAGCGTGGCAAAATGTGAAAGAAGCCATGTTAGAGGCGTTCAGTGCTGTCTGTCCGATCTCTTCGATTCGACCACAAGACCACTGGATGTCGACGAGGTCGCTATCCATGATTGATGCCAGAAAATCCATACCAGCAGGCAACGAGTACGACGGCGCAAACGCAAAATAGTGAAGAGTCTAAGGATAGACCGAGAGCTCTGGTGGAAACCGAAAGCTCGGGCGATGGAGAAGGCTTTTGCTACGGGAAACAGCCGTGCCCTATATCAACTGATACGATCTAATGGTCCCAGGAAAGCAACGGTCAGCGAAACGATGAGTGAAAAGATGGCTCATTAATTCACTCGCAAAAACGTCGACTAGAAAGATGGGCCGAACACTTCGAAGAACAGTTCAGCTGGCCTCCTGCAACACAGCCTGTGGAGATAATGCATACGAGTGAATGGAATGTAAACTTCGATCGCCCTTCGGAAGAAGAAATAAAGTACGAAATATCCGTACTAAAACGTGAGAAGGCACCAGGACCGGACGGTCTCTAGCCCTCTTCAAAGAGGGCGGAGAATCCCTGGTGACCCAGAGAAGATGCCTGCAGAACGGGGCATGTTGACAGTTATCCCTATTTTCAAAAGGGTACGCGGACCCTGTGCGAAAACCACCGTGGCATCAGCCTGTTAGCTGTGGCATCGAAGTTGCTCTCTGATCTTATCCTTCGAAGGTTGACTGAACACAGGGAGAGACAGATCCGTGAAAACCAAGCTGGGTTCCGTCCTGCAAGATGATGCATCGATCATATCTTCACCCCCGACAGATTCTTGAACAGCGACACTGCTTCCAGGAACCAACAATGGTTGTGTTTTCTCGACCGCCAGGCACTATGGCAGTGTCTGTGGAGCAAAGGTGTTCCCATAAATTCTTGATAATCCTTAAGGCGCTGTACGCCAACTCCCGCGGCCGTGTGAAGGTCTACGGGAAGCTCTCTTCTGAGTTCACCACATCAAGTGATGTCAGACAGGGCTTTCCTCTTCAATTTCGCCATTGATACGACTATGGAAGACTCACTATCAGCCTCTACTGCCTGTGGGGTCGAAGTGCTCCCGGGGCGTCCGCTCACAGATATCGAGTATGCAGACGACATAGCTCTTCTTGCATCTGACGCCGTGATAATGCAAACAGTATTAAAGAATCTAAATAATTCCCTCACGGTTCGGTATGCGCTTCACACCTGCAAAGTGCAAAGTGCTACTGCAAGACTGAGCCCGAACCCTAGCCTCTTGCTTGCGGGTGAACCGATTAAGGTAGTAGACAAATTTGTTCACCTGGGCAGCTGTATTAGTCCCGGTGGTCTCGCGAAAGATGATATTTCCATCCGAATTGGGAATGCCCGAGCAGTTTTTGTGAACCTGCGTCACCTGTGGCGTAGGCGTGACATCAGCTTATCCGTCAAGGGTCGAGTTTACAATGCTGCGGTGCGCTCCGTATTACTATACGGATCAGAAACCTGGCCTGCGCGCCGAGGACGTCAAAAGACTTTCAGTGTTTGACCATTGATGTCTTCGGAGCATTGCCCGAGTGTGGTGGGAACACTGGGTCAGCGCTGCTGAAGTACGTCGAATGGTATTCGGGAGAAATTACTCACCCTCGATAGATGGACTGATCACACTGCATAGGTTACGCTGGCTTGGCCACGTGCTGCGAAAGCCAGTCGATCGACCTCCTCGAAAGTCCTTTTCGCACAACCACGTGAAGGGTGGAAACGAGCCAGAGGAGGTGAAACAACGACTTGGCAGCGAAGTATAAAAGCCATTACCAGCAAACTCAGCTGCGCTGGTCATTGCCGTCTTCCTGGATGGGGACCCCGAGACGGGCCACATCAATGGTTAGAGACATTGTCAGACATGGCTCAGTCGCGCCCTCAATGGCGCTCGTGCATCCAAGCTATTGCCTTCAATGCATAGCTCCCTTCCCAATCCCCCCACTTAACAGTCCATTGACAGTGGTGCATTTACGCACCAATTTATCAGCTCGCGCCTCCAATGCGCAGCTACCTACCTCACCTCCCAAATCATCGGTGAACGAACTGTGGCAGCTACAACCAATGTACGACAAATACACGGTTCTTAAAGCTGACGATGATTGATGATGTCACTGCTGGCCTCTGGATGCGTTTTGTGTGTTTACGGTTGACTAACTGCGGTACTGCACCGTCGGATTATCACAGGATTTCATATCATAAATGTTGACGCACGTAATTAGACCGATACCAAAAGATAACTTAGAGTAGCAGCTCATTGTTTTATCAATTCACAAACAATGAGCTGCTACGGCAGTGAAGCATCAGTGTCAACACTGATGTTGCTGTCTTTGATGATGATGAATTCACAAACCGCGTGATTACCGAAAAGTCAAGGTTTACACACTGGTCCAATAAGAAAACACAGCATAGACAGAAATGGATTTTCTGATATTTCTGCCAGTTGCTCACCTAATCCATTTTTTCAGGTGAATACAGTGAACGGAAAAGTGCGCTGAGGGAAGAACGCGCGCGACAATCTTCCGTTAACGAACTGACACATTGCATCTTCGAACTCCAGAAACATCTCAAAAAGCCACAATCCCTGCAGCTTGAAAAAATGCAACAGATTTGATGAAAGCGTTTTCGTTTTTCGTCTGATTCATTTTACTCAGTGGGTCCATGTGCTAGGCTTGAGTAGCAGTAAACCGAATGTGCTCAACTGTTTTAGCCATTGCTGAATGACCGAACGAATCACATCATGTGACCAAGAAAGGAATCCATTTCATCTTTTTGCTCATCTAACTTACCGGTAGAAGTTGAAATGTTGACCAAATTAACCGTTTCAATATAAATGTCTGTCGGAATTGGATTGGGCATATATCTTTCGCATCAAGCCTCAGCTCGACCTTGCAAATCGGGGGTGAATACCTTTTCGGTCACTTTGATCTATTTTCAACAAGCGAATGTCTTGTACTCAGAAGTATAGACTGATGTGTCTCGCGTATTCGCATATTGGAATCACATCATTTCCCTTAGGCGACTAGCTAATAGTCATAGTCCATTTCGTCACCAATACTGATGCAACTGCCCGGATAAGTAAATCTTTCCATTACCTTTAGTGGTCCTGATGCCATAGCCAGCTTTACCAGTGCGCACTCGGCCTTGCAGTGTTTAGCGCATTGGAAGCACAAAGCGCATGCTAGCACTATTTAGATTGGTGTAGTTTGTGTCCGGGTGGAGTCTAAAACAGGAAATTTTAGTACGGGGGTTCCAGATATAGCAAGGGTTTTTCCGACAATTTGATGACGAATTTGGAAAAAGTGACAAAGGTAAGCCCCGACGGGAATTACTTCTGATGACGAACGCTGGGAATATTCCCCATAGACTTTCACACAAATACGGGTGTTGGCGCACAAGGATAGGAAAGTACGGTCGTTAACGATCACTAAAAGTCAGTTTTCGCCTGACCCAAGGAGAATTAAGCAGATCTAGTCTCTGGATAAGTACTTGGCAATCCTTGGATAGGGCTGTAGCGGTCACTCTCTTTCCTTCAATTTCGCTTAATTTGTCTAGTACTTCTGCACTCACTAGATCACGCGTCTCATTTGTTCCACAAACACAGAAATCACGTACCAAAATCCTGTCCCACTGGTAACCTCGACCCACAAGTACACTGTTATTTCCCATCCATTTTGTTTACGCCGCTACCACCATCATCATACGCCAGACTTACGACTTTCACCCACATCAGGTGAAGTTGTTTTCGTTCGTTCATCTGTCAAACAGGAATAGCAGCCCCTCTTTCCACATTGCACACAATAAATACGCATGCAACTCGGCGCAACACACATGCGCACAAAGGGCAAGCAGACAACCGAACTCCACACGTCCACGGACGATTAGGGAGAGTTGGATTGAAAAGAAAACACGTCCCGCGTCTGGACTTCCACTCAGAAACTCTCAAGCGTTATGCCCAGACGGCAAGTCCCCTTCTGACTTATTCCATTTTTGCATTATATTTATATTACACATGGTTCGCCTAGTAACTGTAAACTATTGTCTACCACAGTATAAACCGTTATTTGTGCATACACCTGAATCTTATATGACCATTCATAAGCTGTGCACTAATAAAGCAACAAATCATAAAAGCACTCGAAGAAGTCGTTCAGTTGCAAAGCCAACGGATTTGTAAAAAAAACTATCGGTTAGAGAACATATCCAACCGAATTCTCAGTGCGAAAGAAAAACACCGTTGTAATGCTCACGAACAGTCTCATCAGCAATCGACTCAAAAAAATGGAGGAAATTGTAGCAACTAAAACCCAACATGCGCAACCCCATGATACAGATCAATGCAACAAAAAATGCTACCTGGCGTTGAAGGATCTCAGCCTTCTTAGCATCCAGCAGAAGAGAAGGCACTCCCTCAGGGTTTTCCATTGCTGAGAGAAGAAGATCCCACAGTTCGGTGAGGAAGACTCTGGCGTTCTTACTGTTTAGAAAGCCAGTGATGTTGATTTGGATTTCCTTCGGATCAGGATGCTAAACGATGAAAAAAGGGTTTGACAGTTTTTAACTGACACAAACGGGATGAATTAAAGATAAAGCGCGGTAGACATTAAAACAAAGTGAATTTGATACCGCAGCGCACTCAGTGCGTCGCTCGAACAATTGGATCCACGTTCGCAAGGAGGTCATGACGAAGAACCTGAAAATCCAATCAAAACTCGCTTTAAAATTGCGAATAACAATAGGAACTGCAAGAAAATAAGACGAATGTGTCATGTGACGATACAGCTGTAGGTTGCCAAGGTGCAAATATGAAAAAAAAACAGGAATTAACTCACTGCTAACCGAAATTTCTGTGGTGCCACTGTACTCATAGTTAAACTTCAGTTGAAAGCGATCACTTCATTTGACACACTCGAAAACCGTTGTTTCGGTGTTAGCAACGCACATTACGCAGCTGCTCAATTAATGATCGACTGGTACTCCAATCCTGTGAATGTGAAGTTCCGGTAATCCATCGAGAATATTCGGACCGGTCGAAAGCCGGTGGGAAGCACATTCTTAAATAGTACCTAAAAACCATCTAGTAGAGATGTGGAAGACTCTAGGGATAAGCCTTTTTATTCGATAAACAAAGATTTCACTTCGAAGGCAATGAACTGAAGCGGACGGAGAGACGTCTCGCCTACCGAAGCGTTCAAAGTGAGCGAAATGTTGGGAGCCAAAGGTTTTTCGTCTGGTTTGCATAGTTTGGAAATCTGAAAATGTTTCACGAAAGTTCCAAAGAGAAGCCAAAAGGAAAGAGCTAACAAGGAGTCTTCCCTGCGCAGTGGGTAACCGCTCGCAGGCACTCTGTTCAGCTGAAAGGACGCTGAAATTCCGGAAAATGTCTCTGAAAAACAACCGGATCTCATGATGAGTGCAGCATGCTTGACCTTATCTATGCAGCACGTCAGCTCCAAACAACGCCGAGAACAGAATCATCTATCAGACCCCCATCCCCGCGTTCGTGAATTTCACGAAAGCGTTTGATCCACTGGACAAGGAGGCACGTGAGCAGTCACCCAGAAATCGGGTGCCTCAAACACACAGTTAACATTACCCAAACGCTGTACTTCTATTGTGTGCTAACCTCAGCCATATCGGGAACTATCACACGGAGAAGGTTACTTTTATCTCGCCAAACGTTAATCGTGATTCCGATTATGGCATGGTACCTGATTATCTCCTCAATTCCAAAGGTTTCCTGACACAAACGAAGCTGCACAAGTCCAAAATACGTACGCTGTCTTCTGTGAACGACTGAATTTCATCTTCACTTTCAGAAGCGGAATTACGGCGCCTAAACACAGCACTTGCCACATCAGCATTCACAGATAACGCTTTTGGCAATGTGCTGGGATAATCGCAGGCCGGGCGCATTCATTGGTTGTCAATCTGCTCTCCGTGCTTAGCAACTGACTTGCAAACGTTTCGAGACATCATCAGTGCGCAGCGAACACGTCAACAGCCAGCTGATCGCCCACCAACAGACGTCCCAAAACCACTTTTACCAACCCGTTCAGGGCTCACAGCGACATCATGAATCTAAATTGTAGTTATAGCACAGGACACTGCGCGGAATTCTGCCACTACGTTAGTATCCCATCTAAACTAGGCGTGAATCAAGAGTTGCGAAAGTGGGTATCGCTTTTCGTTGCCAACATAAACGCTCTCGGGGAAACCGTAATCTCATGCAACCGGAAGATGCGATGAGCAGAGCTCTTGTAATGTCCTCGCCGCTGTATGGCAGCGAAACACGAACCCTTCATTGAGAACACATCAGAAATCACGGCAGATGTTACCAATACTACTTGCGCAAAAGACCATCTAAGTGGAATAAACAGATCAGATACCAAACACGGAGGTCCAGTTCAGCTTTTCAACTTATAGTGCAATGGTTTCTACTGCTACACCTTCATTCACCGAGGATAATGAGAATAAGGGGATGGTAGCCACACAGGGGGGCTGGGCACAATCTTGGCACGTAGTACTTAATGGAACCGTAAGAGGAAGATACGGTATTATTCTGAAACGTGAAGAAACTGACGGATGACACCAGTGCCCCATTTTCAAATGGGAACCGGTGATCACTGCAATTCCAACATGCTTAAGCCGTTTGATGGGTCTCAACCGGCGCCTGTGCATCTGCCGACTGACTTTGTTCCTTCCCTGTTCACGGGGAGAAAGGCAAATTCCAACTTGGAAAATTATTGCAGTAAAATGTGTTCAAAATATACAGGTTGAATGTGCCAACGAAGAATATACCTATGCAGAAACCTCAGAATTCCCCAGTACCGTGTGAATTCTGCTACTGTGCATCCCCTCGTCCGTTCTCATGCTGTTCAAATGGCAAACCCGGATATCTTATTCGTACACAAAGAGACTGGACCTTATCGCGTTCCAGTTGGTTGGTACACTTCCATAACCCACTGAAATATACTGGAAAGTGCATGTGTGACACTCACAGAACCTCTCATGCCAGGGTGGTCAGTGGGTAGAGGCCTGCGCTCTGGTTCTCCAGGTTCGAACAATAGTAATAAATTCAGTCAGTGCTCTGGAAAGTTGAAAGGAAGCGGGAAACCCATGCGTTTTGCAACATTACACCGCATAGGGCAGAAACCCAAGGTATGGTTAAGTAGTACGCAGTTAGACTCCATAAGTTATATTACTGGAAATTTCGCCTCGCTTGGGGAGAAATAAAAAGGGGTCGCAAATTTTGTAGTCAACCAGGATAATAATCATTCAGTTGTAGCACTCTTTCAGTGCGTAACTGTTACGCCACAAGAAGGAAGCACGAGGGCAGGAATATTGCCAGCTTGCGTAAGCCTAGACAAAGAAGTTGAGAGGCAGAGGTCGGGTTCGAAACGCAGACCTTCCGGTCTGTAAATTCACGCTCTAACCACTGAGCCATCTCGCCAGGATAACAACTTGGTCAAGCATAAACGGTCACTGCGACTTAAAAATGCGAGGCGATCGATCCCCTCGGGCTCGACTAGACGACAGTCCAAACGCAGCCTGTGTGGACAGAGGCGTGGTAGAACCAGAAAGTACAATAAACTAAACTTGTCAGTGGGACTGAGAATGCACGCAAGCAGTTCCAGCTAGTCCACAAAAACAGGATTTAAAAGGTCTTCCGTAGAGGGTTCCAGCAAAGATATTTTTGGAAACCTAATGCACAATAAAACACAGTCTTGATCGCTCCGCAGAATATTTCCCAAAAGTTTAATTAGCCCTCCGACCCGCTGAGTTTGGATCCGCTCAGCTGAAGTACTAATAGGACCTGCTGGATCGAGGGGCCATTGGGCCGCTCGGCCAGATGAGCTTCCTCCGATGTTGTTCAAAGAGTAAGGGGAATCCTCGTGTTCCACTTTGACTAAGTTGCTCGTATAAATTTCAGAAAGGGCAGTCGGTGGTTGCAACCGTTCCAAACATGTACCCGAACTGAGTGTCCCAACTATATGGGTAGGCTTCAGCTTCGTAAAACGGCTACTTGCTTCCCTAATGTTGAGCACATGAGGCACAAGTTCGAGAACAACAACCAGGATTTCGACCTAGCAAGGGTGCATTGACCATATCTTTACATTGCACCGAATGCTTCAACAGCGCCACACGTACCGCCGACCAAAAGTCGCGGTTTTCCTAGACTTTAAAGGACCTTGCGACTTCGTGGATAGATTAGCTCTTCTTAATACTGTTGGACAGAAAGGGATGCGTTTGAAATTCGCAGATTCTCCGGGTCCTGCATCTACACAACTCCGGTCGGATCAGGGTGCACAACAAACTACTCAAAAGCTTCGTAAAAGTGGAAATAGTTACGGCTGTTCCCGCCCTTACGTTTATCTTAGACATTATCGTAGTGCATCATCATCATCATCAAAGACAGCAACATCAGTGTTGACACTGATGCTTCACTGCCGTACAACCATAAAGTTCGTCTAATTTCATATGCATATATATATATATATATAATTATATAATAAAAGCCCTAGAGTGAAAAGAGAAAGAGAGTGGATGAGGGAAGGGACCTAGTGCTGGCCTATGTCAAGCATTCTGAGGTGCCTACACCTCCAACCGCTCAATCAGACAATCTGGAAAGAAACTGACAGCATGAACGCCACTGACAACGATTAGCCGCCATTTCTTGCAACGTCTCCAGCCAAGCACAGGCGGGGTCACGGGGACCCCAGCCTGGAAGGCGTACAGCACCAACAACACCCAAACCCTTCGTGATCTCTCACGCCTTTCTGCCAAGTCATGCGCTGTCCACCTCGCAGTTTGCGCCACCATGCTGAAGAGGGCACGGAGAACAACACTCGTCTCGGTAGACGGTGTTTCGGCATGCGTAGCACATGACCGAGCCATCGCAGTCGATGGTGCTGGATGATTTCCCCAATTGATGTACCTGCAGCACAACCAAATACCCGTTTTCTAATCACCTCGTGACTAACACGCTGACGCCATCCAAAACCAGCCACACTTCTGAGGCATCGGTGGTCGAAAACCTGGAGACGCCTCACATCATCTGTCCGTAGAGGCCATGTCTCGCACCCATACAACAATACAGCCCTTGTAGCCTGGTATACACGACCCTTAAGATCTAGTGAGATGCCTTTGACGCCACAAGTGACGCAAATTAGCAAACGTGATTCGAGCCTTTGAGATTCTTGCACTGACTTCATCAGTGACACTTCCGTCAGAGCTAATACAACTACCGAGGTATGTAAAGTTTTCCACAATCTCAAGTGATTCTCCTTGAATTTTAAGGGATATGTTGTTGTATAGTTGCTCTGTTTTTCAAACGTTTCATCGTTTATTGCCAAATCACCTTTTTCCGTTTCAGCTCTCAGTGTCAAAGTTTTGAATGAATAAAGCCTAGCTTCTGGGCCTTCAGTCTTTTCCATTCTCATTCTGATTGTCTCTGCACTCCATCTCGTCGAACACAACAATTTATTCATCCAAAAATTTTCATCGAACAATGGATCGATTCTTACGTCCCGAACGATTCGATACCGATCCCAATACTCAAGACTCGGCAGATACCTGGGAGCATTGGTTTTGTACTTTCACGAACTTCCTAGAGTCAGTTGATTCTCATTCACCAGATAAACTAAAAACCTTGTTCAATTACGTTGCCCGAGTGTTTACCGATTTCAAAGACTGTAAAGACTATGAATCAGCCATCGAAACCTTGCGAGAAATTTACGTACAACCGAAAAATGAAATTTTTGCTCGGCATCTTTTGAACACTTGTAAGCAGGACGGAGCTGAGAATCTTGATCAGTTTGTACAAAAGCTTCGCAGTTTGTTGCCAGATTGTCGCTTTACGGCCGTCAGTGCAGAACAACATAGCGATGAAGCATTACGAGACGCATTTATTAGTGGACTTTATTCGAATACTATACGCCAGAGACTGCTGGAACATAAGTCGCTGGATTTTAAAACCGCATACGACCATGCGAAATCCCTCGAACTAGCGCAAAAACAGTCGCTGTCGTTTTTGCCGAATAACCAACTCCCCTGTGCTACCGTATCGAACGACCCGCCAAAGTCCCCACGTTCTCAGGTATCATCGCACGAACAGACGACTGCTGTTAGTATGGTCCATGTTTCTTCTGTGGCTATGCTCGTCACCCGCGTTACAAATGCCCCCAAGATGCGACCTGCAAAAACTGTGGAAAGAAAGGGCATTTTCAAAAGGTATGCAGATCTTCTACTGGTCCGAGGAACACCTCATCTGTTTCAAGTGCACTATCTTGCGTTACTGCTGCGGCTCCCGAGTGTCTCAAAGAAGCAGTCACCGATGTGAAAGCCAATGGCGTCCCACTTCGCTCTTTGTTGATACTGGTAGCTCAGAAAGTTTCATTTCCGAAAATGTAGTCCGTCGTAACAAGTGGTCTGTACTACCATCGTCATCTGAAATCACTTTGGCATCCACCCAGCACAAGCTTTACTCTTGGACATTGTTTTTAACGTTGCAACACAAACAATACAAATACCCCTCTTTCAAGTTTTCAGTATTACGTGACCTCTGTGCGGATATTCTGCTAGGACATGACTTTCTTAAACTTCACAAATCCCTAGAAATCTCATTCAACGGTGATAAACCTTCTTTCGCTCTGTGGTCTAATTGCTGCCAAAATCGAACCTCTCACTTTGTTTGAGCATATCGATCCAAGGTGTAAGCCCATCGCCATAAAGTCCAGACGACATTCTGCAGACGACCAGGCCTTCATTGCCTCTGAAGTAAAGCGTTTACTTGACCAAAAATCATTGAACCCTCGAAGTCCCCATGGAGCGCAAGTGCTCGTCACGACGAATGAACGACAGAAGAAGCGAATGGTGGTTGACTATAGTCAAACCATAAACCGATTTACGCAACTCGACGCTTATCCGCTCCCCAGACTTGAAGATGAGTAGTAAAATAGCCAAATATCGTATTTTCAGCACGCTTGATCTTGAAAGTGCTTATTATCAAATACCCATTAAGGAAAGTGACAGAATCTATACAGCTTTTGAGGCCTGCAACAATCTTTATCAGTTCCGTCGAATACCCTTCGGGGTAACGAATGGAGTAGCATGTTTTCAGAGGGTAATGGATGACATAGTACGCGCCGAAAAACTTACCGGGACATATGCGTATGTGGATAATGTCACCATTTGTGGAAGGACCAAGCAGAACACGACCGAAACCTCCAGTGTTTTCTCACCGTAGCACAAAAGTACGGCCTTCAGTTAAATCACGATAAAAGCACAATTTCCACCACTAAACTCAGACTCCTTGGTTATGAAATTTCTGAAGGCATCATCAAACCGGACCCTGAACGCTTCAGGGTCTTGCAAATTGCCCCCGAAGGACATGAAGTCTCAGCAACGAGTGGTTGGCTTGTTCGCTTACTATTCTCGTTGGATAAGCCGTTTCTCTGATAAAATCTACCCAATCACTCACAATACAACCTTTCCTGTCCCTGAATCTGTTATGAAAGCATTCGAAGGTCTCAAAAAAGAGTTAGTGGATGCAGCCGTGGTCACTATTGATCCGAGAATACCTTTGGTACTCGAAACGGATGCATCTGATGTTGCGATTTCCGCTACACTCAATCAAGATGGCAGACCAGTCGCATTCTTCTCACGTACATTGTCGGTCAGCGAAAAACATCATTCTGCTATTGAGAAAGAAGCGTGCGCAATTGTCGAAGCAGTGCAAATGGAGGCATTACCTACTCGGAACCCATTTCAAGATTGTAACGGATCAGCGGTCCGTTGCGTTCATGTATTCAACACAACAAAAAGGAAAAATAAAAAATGACAAAATCCAACGATGGCGGATGGAGTTATCGCCTTTTCTTTTGATGTAACCTACAGACCAGGCACAGAAAACAAAGCTGCTGACACGCTCTCGGAGCGTCTGTGCAACACTTCATCTCAGCTAGATCTAAAACGCTTACACGAAACTCTGTATCCTGGAGCAACACGCATGATGCATTTCGTTCGTGCCAAGAACCTCCCATTCTCTCTAGAGGACATCCGACTCGTCATTAAGCAGTGTCGTGTGTGTGCGGAATTAAAACCACGTTTCTTCAAGCCATCTGGTGGTACACTCATTAAAGCCACACAAACCTTCGAACGTTTAAGCATTGACTTCAAGGGACCACTGCCTTCGTCGACTCGAAACAAATATCTACTGACGATCGTAGACGAATATTCCGTTTTCCGTTCGCTTATGCTTGTCCAGATATAAGTTCGTCTACGGTGATATCATGCCTTGTGCAGCTCTTCGCTACATTTGGTCTGCCCAGTTTCGTGCATTCGGATCGCGGTTCATCATTCATTTCGGATGAGATCAAGCGATTTCTTCATGAAAAAGGCGTTGCCACTAGTCGGACCACCCATATAACCCAAGGGGAACGGTCAGGTAGAACGATTAAATGGAACTTTGTGGAAAGCTGTTGTGCTTTCATTACGATCAAAGGCCTTCAAATCAGTCATTGGGAAGCAGTTTTACAAGACGCCCTCCATTCGATTCGCTCTTTGTTGTGCACCGCTACCAATGCCAATCCACACGAGCGAATGTTTCATCACAATCGAAAATCCGCAGTCGGTACATCGTTGCCGCAGTGGTTGCTTTCCCAGGACCAGTTCTGATGCGACGAAATACACGATCTTCGAAGTATGAACCCGTAGTCGAAGAAGTTCTGGAGTGTAACTCTGAGTACGCATAGTCAGACACTCTAACGGCACGGAAGAAACAGTCTCCCTACGTCACTTGGCACCTTCCGCAGATTTCGGATGTGCTCCAGCATCGAACAGCAGCAATTGCAGCCCAATACTGATTCATTTATTAAGCCTGAACCATCGGACTCTGCTTCGAAACTGAAATGTCGAATCCTTCTGAACACCCGTTGGTTGTACAACAACAGCGGACTTCACTTTCGTCTTCAAAGATGAGGCGATATCATCTGCGTACTCAGATCGACAAGGCTCTCACCAGCAACGATTTGAACACCGGGGTTTTGAAGACCTTCCAGCGTTCGCCTCATTATTTCATCAATGACGAAGTTGAACAAGAATGGAGAGAGTGCATCCTTGTCTGACACCACTTTTTGTAGGGAAGCTTTTGGAGCTCGCCATACACTCTCACCCGCCCAGAAGTATGTGAATATAGGGATCGGATTATGTTTACAAACTTCTGGGGCATACCCTGTTGAGCAAGTACATTTAACAGCACTGACCGATCGACAGAATCAAACGCACCCTTGAAGTCAAGGAACACCAAGATTGTGGGTCGTCTGTACATGTGGCGTTGCTCTAACACCTGACGGAGTGAAGATGTGGTCAATGCAGCCTCTACCCGGTCGAAATCCCGCTTGATTCTCACGAGTCAAGGTTTCGCGTGCCATCGTAAGACGACGAAGAATCAATGACGCCAGAAGCCTTGTCACAACAGGAGTCAAACTAACACCTCTGTGGTTGCTACATTCACTGCGAGTACCCTTTTTGAAAATGGGCACTACTATCGATTCACCCCAGTTGTCTGGGACGGTCTCTTTCTCCCAGATAGACCCAAATAGGCTAGACAGGCACTGGCTGAGGAGCCCACCGCCATCCTTGAAAAGAGCAGGTGGAAGGTCGTCAGGACCAGCAGCACGATGACGCTTGAGTAGGAAATACACTCGGACACTTCTGAGACCGAAGGCGACTCCATATTTACGGTCCAGCTTTCTGTTGAAGGCCAGGATTCTGGATTGGAGGTAGCAGGTGGCCAGCTGAATTGCTGTTCAAAGTACTGTGCCCAGCGGTCCAGACGTTCTGCTTTGCATATCAGGGAGCCATTTTGGTCTCTGATTGTTTCGCTGACAAGAGGTTTTCGAGGACCAGTCGAACGAATCAAATGGAACAGCCTGCGCACATTTCCAGCATTCTTTGCATCTTCCATTTCTTCGGCCTTTCGGGTCCACCAAGCTTCTCGGTCTGCACGGACACTCAGTTTCACTTGGCGTCGGATGATGCGTCGGGTGGAGTTGTGGTGGCGGCCAGGGGGAATCTGTCGCCGGGTCTCCAGCAAAGACACGGTCCTATCAGAGATCCAGTGTTTGAATGAGGTTGGCTGGGTTGTACCGCAAACAGACGTTCCAACCTTGAGTAGCGCTTTGGATATCTTTTCCCAGTGGCCGTTTATATCCGACACCGTACCGTCCGGCAGGCATTCGACGAGCTGGTTTTGATAGTTTCGTTTGACTTCTGGATCCACTAGCTTCTCAATGGCTAAGCGAGGTGTGCGCGTTTTGCGTACACCTGAAAAGCGCAATGAAAAGCAGCAGCGTACAAGTGCATGGTCGGAGTCCACGCTGGTGTTCCAGAAGGAGCGGCAAGCGGTGATCGACCCTCGCCACCGATAACTCACGGCGATGTGGTCTATTTGGGTTCGTCGCTGGTTTGTTGGTGGGCACCACGTTGTCAAGCGATTTCCGCTGTTCCGGAAATTCGTACTGCAAAGGAACAGTCTGTGATCGGCACACATCTGAAGTAAGCGGTCTCCGTTGTCCGTGCGTCTCGTGTCCAAACCAAGACGACCACCCAATCGGGCCTCAGCAGCGCTCAGTCTACCTACCTGGGCGTTCATATCACCAGCAACCACAACGATATCTGAGGTTTTAGCCCGCTGTAGAAGGGCACCTAGAGCGTCATAGAAACTGTCCTTGGCAGATTCAGAGCTACAGTCAGTTGGGGCGTAAGCAGACACAATAAACAAGGTGCGATGGACCTCACTTCCTCTAGATTCTCTCACAGATGTTGCCAAACGAACCGCACAGAGGCGACTATCAACGGGTATCCAATCAAGAAGACGCTTCCGCTCGTTCGCTCAATACAATACCCACCCCAGCATATCCAGCTGCAGCGGCCTCTGCATCACCAGAGGTGCGCAGCCGGAACCTGGAAGAGAGCGAGGGGGCAGTCAGTTCGATCACGGTGCGTCCTGCGTCCTTGTTTCTGACAGACAACATACATCAATGCTGAGGGAATCCAGCGTACGAGCAAGAGCCACCTGTTGACCTGCTTGCTTCAGTGAACGAACATTAAAGGTGGCTAAGTAGACAGGCTTTCGGGGTTTGAAAACAGACTTCGAAGTGTTTAGGGATGTAGCTGAACTCGGACGTACAGAATCTGCAGCTAAGTGTGATGCAGGGCGGGCAAACCGATCAGTCCTAGAGCTGGGACCTGCGGAGGACGTATTAAAATTGGGCGGAGGAGGGTAGAAGACGGAAAACGTGAAAGTGTAAGAAGGGAGGCGTCAGCAGTAGCATTTTTCGCTTACCCGCCCTGCTGTATGCAGCAAGTAAGGCGACCCGGCTGATGGCACCACGCGACGGCCGATGTGGCATGAAAGTACTGTTAGTTGTGAATGTCATGGTTGTACGAGGGCTGGGATACTGCCAGGGCGCCCACACCTAGACAGGAGGACGATTAGGGTCCTCAACCAAAGCCTTTGGCTCAAAAGCCTAACCGCAAGGCAGCGGTGTTTGGGCTGGAAATGCAAGTACATTACCATTTTTACGGAACACATCGCACACATGTTCCAACCCCCAACCTGGAGGGCCAGGAGACTGTGTTCGTCAGACCTCTACCCATGGACCAACCTAGTATGAGAGACTCTGTGAGTGTCACGCGGGCACCCCCCAGTATAGCTCAATGGGTCGCCGAGGTACACAAACCGCCACACCACGGTAAGGTCCAGTCTCTTCGTAGTGCACACCCCAAGAAACCATGAATTTAGGTACTAAAATAGCATCTGGAGAAACTAATGTACCTGAATAATGGGGGAACTGTTTTACTGTTTGGCGATCAGTTGCCGAACAAATTACTTTGGGAAGAATCATATTCAGCTGTAAAAACCGTATACATGATACACACTGCGTATATTTGCTAGCTTCGTTCACAGACTGACTAGGGAGATAGGGCTGGACAATGACGCACTAAGAGCAGTAGCTGATATAAATGACGCAATTGAGGGGCGACAGTGAACGTTACATTTGGGATATTAGGAGGATCTGTTTTCCAGCTAACTGCACTTTTCGGAAAATTCAGAAATTGACTTCGTTGATCAGTTTGCGCATGTTGGCAGCTACGTTTGCTGATTAAGCGATACAACAGATGACGTCAACGCAGGGATAACGAAACCCTGCAGAATATGACAAGCAGCCGACCATTAGTAACATCGCAGTTACTGGCGTATTGCTGCCAATGACAATGCACAATGTACGATTCGGAGATGGACTACGGACCAATCTTGACTCATAATTGAGTCTCGGGTGCCCCACCGTGTGCTAACTGAAGGGCAGTAGCAGTCAGAGCATGTTTGTGGATGACACAGGTGACTTGCATGGAGCCTAAGGGATATTTACACTACTTCACGCGCTCCATATTTGCATCTGCCGCCAACAGACCTAGTCGCTTGGATACTTCGGTAAATTACTGAGGAGCAATGAAGGATAATCATGCAGCACCTACCGTCTCCCATCAGGTTGGCCAGGATAGAGATCCTAGACCTCCGGGGTGAAGGTCGGAACAATTGTTCCTTGAATAGTAGGCGGCGGTAATACGCAGAATATCATTGCCTTGCTTTTGGGCGAAACGATTTGGTTAAAAATGCCAATTACCCTCCTGTCTACGTGTGAGCTTGTCGGCAGAAGATCAACTCACGTAAAAATAGGGAAAATCTTCAAGTCACATCACAAGCTGCATAGCGACATCAACCCTATCTGCTGCATGGGGGAGTGGATGAGCGTTCATATGCGGCTGCCAATACCGTCTCTTTACTTTTCCCTCTGGATTCCCTGACGTCCTACTTAATAATTATCTTCCGTAAGACGTCGAACGTCGCTCGAACCTGCCGATCCACTCCCAATGAGATAATTCAACATCCTTTGCTAACCTTAAGCAGCATGAGCTCAGCATACAGGCAGACAAACTTCGGCTAGACAGTCCAACTAGGAAGTGACAGTAAGTCCCCCACAGGGACCGGCTTCGGGACAAGTGCTGTAGGGTTTCTGGTCTACCGAAGTTCAGTCGTCAGCAAAGGCACGATGTCTCGAATGACGTATCAAGTGAAACATGAGGCTGCTTGGTGCAGCACATTTAGTTCCCTAGAGCATAAGATTCGGCTGGGTTATCGGTGAGTCCCAGGTCAAAACCAAGCTGATAGGCAAATGAGTGCTTGTCGAAATCTGTCCAGTTTGGGTTCAAGTGGAACAAGACGTTGACGGAAACTTGGGGACCGCGCCCCGATGATGATAAGCCTCCAAGAAGGCGAAGCTGGACGTGGGTTTTAGACGAGTTTTGAGCAACCCTATGGGTAGAGTATTACGTCTATACAAGGCACCACTGTTTTGGCATTTTTCATTTGATGCTGACGTCAACACCGTGTCGCTCAAGCCAAGGGATTGTGTAGAAAAGTTGTGCTTGTTTCCCACAGCACATGATATAATGAAGCCTGTTAATAGCGCCAAACGTTAGGACGTACCCTCTCTTCCAGCTGGTTGAAAACGTAATCACAAACGACCTCATCTTCGAAATTTAGAAGCTCTGTAATACGTTTGATGATCCATGGGCGGATACACTCCAGCTTAACGCGGGTCATGTCCACCTAAGGCAGGTCAAGCACGCTCGGAGCGGAGATTCACATACTTTTTGCGACAAATTGTCGCCAAATTTCATTGTCTTCATCAGTTTTTTCTTTTTATCAGCAAATCTCGCATCTTGTTCAGCGCTCGTGCCCTGATCCTAGGGTAAACGATGTGCTCAACTGACACTACCTTGAAGAAACCAGCGTCCGTCATTCCGCCAGCGCGAAAACGAAACCTCCACACTTAAGCAAATGGACAACTCAAACAAAGGCCATTGAGAACACCTCATGGCTGTCAGTAGGTGGGAGGCGAAACAGTTTCTTATCAACCCCAAAACTTTTATTGACTTTACGCCTGTTCCCACTATGTATTTCGGTGGTCGAAAAAATGAGGTTACTAAATTAGGCTTGCTAAAGCCGATCACTGGGTGATTTCGCCGAGACTGTTGGGTTCTTGAAATGGAGAATGTTACACGGAGTTGGACAAAGCCTGCCACCGGTTGATTTTTGTGTAAGTATTAGTGATGTACAACCATGCATACCCACGTGAATTTTCGCGAACGCGGCAGTTCTAATTTGGTTTCATGTTTTGCTCGTGCAAGCTTGTGAAAGAATTATCTCATTGTTTGCTCTATTCACAGAGTCACCACATGTCATTTTGTCGAATTTTCACTCCAACATAACCTATATGTGTAAGCATCTGTCAGCCTGCACTCCATTTCTGCGGTGCGCCGACTCAGTCATGAGCCACATCATTGCAAGCTAATCTCCTGTACAGCTATAGGTGGACCACAACAGATGTGAGAGAAACGGATGTCCAGTGAATGCAAGACGTAGCACGCATACCAGGTCTGGTGGCATAGTAAATGTAGGGTATTGCAGGACGACCAGATAATCCAAAGACCTAACCCCCTGACCCCTTTGTCTGTGCCGACTGCCTGTACCTCAGGGGTGCTATGTATTCTACAACTAACAGCACAACTTTCAAGAATAAAGTCAAGTCTCAACTTCTGAGTTGGAAAGACCAGTGCAAACTTTCCACTAAATCGGGATACTCGAACATAATCTTCCACTTGTTTCCGAAGCTCTTGAAGGCGCAAACACAAGTGACAAACCAGCCTGAACGAGGGTCAGTGACGAACCTTCCACCCTGAAAGAGTACCGAGTGCTATCCATTCCATGTCCGTTGGCTGCGAAGAAGTTTACACGGCCTTCTGATGCAGCAAATAGGACCGTCACAGTGTTTCTATTGGACGAGAGCATGAGGGAGTGCAGGCTGATCTTCTCGGGAAGGGGGCTTCTCCAGAATAATCACGCGAACAAAACTGGCACAATCGCTTCCTGGTGGTGTCGTCAGAAAGCCCGCATATGAACTTCTTCAAGAAGAGTGGCTAGGCGAAAAGTGAAATAAACGAATATTTTGGCTTCTAGTCACTGATTCCTCTCCAACTGCCGTACAGAGGGTCATGCAGCTGGTTGCCTTCCTGCAAAAGGCCTACCCAATTCGGATTGGTGATCTCCATACCTAATTCATTGGTTCTAAGCTGGATTGGGTCAGCTGTATGGAAATAAGCAGCGAAGTCCGCCGACAGATCAAACTTAGGCGTTAGCCTCGACGTCAGGGACTACTGCGAAAACCCCACCACCACTGAAGGTGCAAGGCCGCCGGTCGATAGCTCTACTCCGTCAAAAGCGGTCCGTCCGATTGTAGACACATTCGTCACTCACGACCCCAATGGACAAAGCCGCAAATCCAACAGGTTTACCGAAGATCCCTACGTACACCAAGTTGGCCGCTCTGATCGCGTAAGGCCTGGGAGTCCAGGCAAACACAAGAGGAGAGCGACCGCGGTCAGATAATCCACGTAGAGCTCGCCCAGCCGAGGAGCTGCTGGCTAGATTCAGGGTGCAGTCCTCCGCAAAAAAGAGCCTTCTGGGAAGGCAACCTAACTAAGACTACTTGGTAGTGCCGTTTACTGCACAAGTAACCCGAAAGAACCTCACAGAGACAGCCTGTCAGCCAAATAGCCCCAGGGACGTTCACCACAAATCTTTGGACGACAAATCCAGTGGTTCAAAAGATGGTATTGCGCGAGTCACGAGTAGCAGTCATCGAAATTTTCAATCATGAGGAGAACAAGAATCTTCAAAATGCAAAAGGTCACGCGAAACGAATCCTTTCTGCAAACGAATGGAAACTCTCGGAAATATTATTGCAAGAAGCAGAGTAGTAGGCTGCAGAGGCCATTTTGGAGCCTTGGACTCACACCCTGTGCACACCTATTATATCTGCTAACCCCTCTGGTGGCACACCACTCGGCTCCCCACCATGGGACGCAACAGAGATTGTGTTGAAGTGTTTGTCCACAAACTGCATCAGTCTTTTGAACAAACCTCGCAATATCAGGCAGTCAGCTCGTCTTGGACTGCCGTCCATAATCGCACTTACACAGACCTGGCTCACACCAAATGGCTTCGAAGTGGAGGTCTAGATACATGGCTACTCCATCTTTCTAGTTGACTCGAAACACGTCAGGTATGGTCGGGTTCTTTTATAATTACATGCGGCCCTGCCCATCTCGGCTGTTCTCTCCGACACCACCCCTGCACCTTTTTGTGACGCACCGTCCCGCCGCGTGGGACCGCTGCTCTTCTCAGCATGGTCAACCATCGCCACTCAGGTCCACAGGACGATAATCAGTTACCCATAAAAACTACTGAGCAAATCTCCTCCAGCTTCCACTTCACACATCTCTTGCTGGTAGGTAAAATTACCGCTCCGAAGGCCTCCTGAATGGATCTCCAGCGTATCCAGTCTACTAGATATTTTGCCTCGGCGCTGATCAAAGTTCTTCAACAGAGCATTTGGGTTCAACACGTTGTCGCACACACCAGATGTCGCGGAGGCCCATTAACACAACTCCCTGCTGAATTTGGCTATCACCAACGGAATAAACTCACTTGACCAAGTGTTACTTAAAGCTTTACTGTATGCCGACCCTGGATTTCACTCGCTATTGGGCGGGGAATTCGTAACCCCGAACGTAGATTCGAAACTTCTGTGCAGGCCCCTCGAAACTGCGCAGCTTCCTTGATCAGATTAAGCTGGAACTATCTTCAGCAAAAGTGCTGTGCAGGATCATTGTCCAAGAAATTCACGAAGACGCGATTTTCGTCCCAAAAATCCGGCGCGCAGTTAGCTGGATCACAGACTACAGGAGAGGATTTAGTGTCTTCTGTGAATGAGTTCCCAACTATCCTTGAAAAAAGCAGCCACAGGAAACGCACAAGATGAGGTGGTATTTCGTAAGATACGGAACCGTTGTTTACCAGAAATCCGCCGATAGAGCACACAAATGCAGGTCAGAGCACCATATCTCACCCGGAAGAAATGCGTTATTTAAGTACACGAAACGCCACCGACGAAATAAGCCAACCGCCCTCACCTTGAGGGACAGAAACGGTGAACATAAGAATGATCCAACTGTGATATCTGATGTTTACAGGTAACATTGTGCATACCTTTATTTAGCTCTAGTGACATCGTTACGTTCAATATTGTCAAGACGTAAGTACGGACAGCCCCCAAATAACTTGGTCTTGGAGTAGGACGTTCGCCGTCTCTTGTGCGGGACAAATCTCTTCACATGTCGGGGCCAGACGAGATTAATCCAGAGATCCTGAACGAAATGTCGCTGACGCAGGCAAAGTATTCCTACCTGGCGTTCCGTCAGCTGCTCAACGAAGGCAACCTGCCCTCTGCCTGGAAGGAATTGATTATTACGTGTGTCTAAAAAGCTGGTGTCCGATAACTGCTCGTCAACTGCAAGCCTGTTGGTTCCACTAGCGCACCGTGCAAGGTGACAAAACGCATTCTGAAACGCGCCATCTTAATTCACCCCGGTACCAACGACCTAATACTCCCGGCGGAACACGGATTCCTCCCAATGGGTTCCTGCGTGACTAGCATTCTCGTATTTATGGGCGGGCTTGCCAAAGTTCAGTACGAAGGACTTATATCAGATGATACACTTGTTGACTGCCTCAAGGCATTGGAGCGGGTCTCCCAAGTCTCACTGCTCCACAAGCTCAAGTCTTACGGGAGTCAAGGGGAAATTCTACGCTGGATTAAGACGTTCCTACCAAACGGAACAGAGTGAAGTTAGGCTTGACCGACCCTTCTTCGACAATGGTCATCAGTGGTGTTCCTTAAGACTGTTTTGGGACCGTTTCGTTTCTGACCTACGTCAAAGACATTCTAAATGTTCGTCAAGTCTGCGTCTTCTTTTTGCAGACGACTTGAAATCTTGAAGTTCAAATGCCAGTGCCCTCCAAGTGGATGTAGACGATGCAAAGCAATGGTTGTAGGACTGGCACCTTACTCTGAATGAAAAAGGAAAGGTCCATATATACTTCGGAGGAGACTCAGTGGGCGCCATTGTAGCGTATGGGAAGAATGAACCATAAGAAATTACTAAGGTAGATACCAAAAATGATTTGGGCAGCCGGCTCTCCTAAAATGTGTCCCACTCACTGCCGCTTGAAAAGTCAGCTCAAAGAGCGTTCGTCGTTCTACGAGTGCTTCGGTAATCCTCCACCCGTATCACTCGCAGGGATTTCTACAGGACCCATGTTAGACCGCCCCTTCAATATTCAAACCAAGTTGTCTACTCGGAAGACAAGAAGAAGCGTGTCCAACAAGCTGCTGCGAAAATGGTTACCGGCTTTAAATCCGTGGACTATAAAATTCGTCTCGCGGCGCTTGACTTCTTTCCCTTCCGAGGAGACTAAACACTTACTTATACTGCGTTTCAGCAAGGCTTAGCCGACAGGTATTTCACCGTTGACCCAACTAAGGGGAAAAATGCCAGAAGTTTTCCAATCTTAGACTGCACGTTTTTGCCAAGCAACAATTTTCCCATCGGGTAAATGTTTCGTGTAATAAAATTTCCCACAGGGTTATTCACGCCGCGTCCAATACCCAGTTCAAAGCAATTTTAGACGTTTTTCAGTTGAGTCTTTGCCCTAACAAGATAACTGCCCCGCGCTTTGAATTTATAGAGTGGTGCTACACTTTTTTCGCTTGTGCCTTCCAGGTGAACGGAAGCCGCTGAACGAGTACAAACCCGACCATTTAAGCCTGGTTGAAAGTGTTGATTCCGTTTATCAATCCGTGAGTCCACGAACACTTAGTGTCGGAGAATCACTGAACCATCGTGCTTGCATAACGTTTATAATACACCTGGCCGGACAACATGTTTTAGTAATACGCGCTTGGGAGCTGTTTACATATGTCAGTAAATTTTTAAGGTCACCCAACGTCACCGATTTGCCTGGAATTGGCGGTCTACTGATAAGGCATAAATTCTAAACGTTGAAAATATTTGTCGTCCAAAGTTTTCTTGAACCTCGAAGTAACTTGCGCATGATTTTCAGAGCATACTTTACCTACGTTTGACATTTCCCTCCGTTGTACGCTGACATGGTAACGAAATAACCGAATCGGTTCGGCAAGACTCTTTTGATTGCAAAGCTGGCGTTGCGTGAGTCTAATATTTGACACTGGCGACACTGGCCCAGCAATCGATGTGCGCGAATAAATTCGGCTCTTAAACACGCCCATATACTTATGAAATAATGTCGTGCTCCTGCATATGCATTACAAGCGTTCTGGTGGTGATCGTTCCCAGAGAAAACCCCATAACGTTGAGTACTCAGTTCTGTCGACAGTGACGTAAAAATGGCCAAAAAGTGCAGCCAACAGTTATCAGCACCATAACCGCATGTGTATACTTGTGCGATCAACCATACAAAGAATACAGCTGTTTTGATTTTCTCTCCTGTCACAGCGGTACCACCGCACGAAGCACTCATCTTGTCCCTAGACCTACACCCATGGTTCGGGCCATTGGCATTGTGCGCACGTTTATTCAAAAGACCGTTTGAGGTGCCGGAATATTTTAAAAACAAACTATCCTACACTCCACATGAATGACCCATATGCGAGTGCTATATAGCTAAAAGGCAATTGACACGCCGCTTCCTAACCGATGGACGTGCATAAAAGTAGAGCAGCTTTGTGCCGCACTCAAACACAGTTTTTACTTCCTGCGTGTGTGGTGGATGACTAACGGATATCACGACAGTCTATCCGCCCTACTCATGAGCAAGCTTAATGGTTTCCGCCAAGAAGCTAAATGTTTGTTCTCAACGAAATTATACGTGACCCGGTTGCCCGAAACTGTGGCATCCAACAGAAGAATACTGTGCATTTTCTAAACACTTTACCCTAAAAAGATTGCTCTGGGCTGTGTGAGCAAGTTAGGACATCTGCTTTAAGTCGAAAGGCTTTATATGGAATTTTCTAGTATAAAGTCAAAAACACAGCGTTGTGGAATAGGTTGTTGTAATTGGACGTTCCGGTTGCCGGGGGAGATATTCCTCAAGGATTTGTACAATCAATTGAATACGAGTCAAATGCAGCGACATTTGGGTCCATAATCGTGTCCTCTGATTGGTGCACCCTGGGACCAGTTAGCAGTCAGATTAAGTCAGCGTGCGTGTGTGTGTACGTGTGATTGTGTGTGCACTCTGCTTAGAATGTGCTTCCGTTTGTTGTTGTGCAGGCTGTGATGCGTCATTTTCGAGATCCTTGCTTGACATAACTGGAACGCGATTCAGCCATTGCACTCACACAAACCGGTGAAACCATCAAATCAATTTTGTTGGTACATGCAGATTAAGGTCAGGATTCAAGTCACATGTGGAATGGATGTGCGCTGAGGCCCCAAAGGTCAACACACAGCCGAACTGCATCAACCGGAGCGATGGCGTTAGCATCCCGTCTATCTGAATTGGACTTACTACACCTTACTACACTACGACACTTACTACACTCTAGCAGACAGGGTAGCCAGACGTCAAACAAGCAACTCAGAAACGACACAGCACAACCGGCATAACAACAAACGGAGGCACATTCTAAGCACAGTGCACGCACAATCACACGTACACACACACGCACGCTGACTTAATCTGACTGCTAACTGGTCCCAGGGTGCACCAATCAGAGGACACGATTATGGACCCAAATGTCGCTGCATTTGACTCGTATACAGTTGACTGTAGAAATTCTTGAGGGATATCTCCGCCGGCAACCGAAACGTTATGATTTAAATTTTTCATATTATATACAACATAGCGTTTAAACTTTAACACTCTTCGAGCTGACTTCCACCTTGAACTCCTATCGAAAGAAGGTTGGTTAGTACTTGTGGTTAAAAAACGTCGCCAAAACGGCGACCACCAGAGCTTTTCGGGAGCACTGTAATATACTTCGGCGAGCAAAACACAACAATCGAACTACACAGCAACTGAGATCATCGTCTGATGGCGTAGTTGTAATGGGTGTTTAGCAATTTCTCAAATTTACCCGTAAAACGCGGCCGCACCACGGATGACGGCGTCAAGGCCGCAGTTGATCATTGGTTTGCGTGCGGCCTGTGGGAAAAAGTTTTCTAACTCAGCGGTGGTGTTTGAGGCAAAAAACGTCACAATCAAAGGATCGTTAAAACAGCACACGATGCAGCATGTTCCTTTGGACAGAAAATTCACTTAGCTTATCAGTTGCAACTAAATCCCCGGTTTAGGTTGCACCGGTGGGACAGTTGACGCAAAAATAAAAAATTACATTTAGACCGACAGTGGCTTGGCACCCCAGTTAATGCGGACAAAATTTAAGAATTATTTTCCACGCCCTCCATAAGACATTTTTCAAACGCAAATAACGTCAAGGAACATGGAAAAACCAACCCTTTGAAAAAACTCTA
This sequence comes from Clonorchis sinensis, assembly GCA_003604175.2. NCBI lineage: Eukaryota > Metazoa > Platyhelminthes > Trematoda > Opisthorchiida > Opisthorchiidae > Clonorchis > Clonorchis sinensis. The sequence continues at coordinate 129,050,380 of CM030369.1, read as the reverse complement.
CTCGGTTCCCCTCCCCGATCGAAAAAATATCTGAGAGCTGAACTCCCTGTCAATACGTTCACCATCCCCTCCAAATCATGGTATTGTCTAACTCGTCAGCAAATGTAAAATAAACTAGTCTAGCATTTTGAGGCTACTAAGCCAGTCCTTGCACACTGGGCTACCAAGCATAAATTCACCACTATGCTCTTTCATTTAGTCACTCGTAATAAACTTTAGGCTAAACTCGGCCTTACTACTCTCATTCCATTCACTCCTCCACTTAAGCTTCGAACTCCGGTTGGTTCCACTCCCTTGGTCTGTGCTCTGTAGTTGAGGGGATTTTGTCCAGAAATAATACTGCCTGTGAACTCATGTTGGCTTTGTTCTACCTCTGTGTGCTTTCTCTGCCTAACTCAAAATCCAGCTGTCTACAGAGTTGCACATCACCGGCACGGTCGCCTTTAACAAAGTGTCCATTAGGGGGCTGTCCAAAAACTGAATTATGTTAGTGCAGCGATGGTACAACACCACCGTACCCAGGATGATGGCACACGTGCAGCGGCTTTTTCCTGGTCTTGACTGTGTCCTCTCACCCACACGTTCCCTTAACTGCAACTATGAGCAAATTCTTCACTTGGCTCAAACGGACTCTGGGACGACTTCATTCTGGTCCACTAAACTTTTCGTCCGAATATAAGAATCTCGGTGGACTTTAATTTTTTCTTCCCACAGTCAGTCATTCTGTTTACAGTTTGCTTTCCGTACCGTGCCTTAGAACAAACTTATTCCCTACGATATACCATATACCCGTATTGCAGATTCCTCCACTTAATAGTTACCACACACTTTTTGCGACCCTGGCTATAAACCCAACTGTCCAAGGCTACAAGGCCTTAGCAATGGATTTCGATTTTAGTTCAAATTAACCGGCCGGACCACAAACGGCTTATTAAGCATCGCGGGCTAAAATCTCAAGGTCAGCCGTTGTAAAAACATTTCGGAACCTAGCCCAACCGAACCGGTTATAGCGTTTAGCTACCTGTTTAAGGCACCTCATCTTTAATCGCACTCAAACATCCCTCCAGCCCTTTCCCGATTGAGTAGGCTTCCCGAAGTTATAAGCTTGCCGGCGCCATTCCTGAGAGGCTCACTATTTCCTAAATCAAATAGGATAACGCCACCACGCATAGCTTCATCTAAGCGGTTGTGAAACCCTGATTCCCCATCATCCTTCCCCTCATCGTGTCCAAAGAAGCGCCTTGCAAGCAAAAGGCCAAACATTCAACCCCATCACTACCCAAGGCCTGTCGGTAGAATGTTCCAGATAAATTCAGATTGCTCATTTAAATTAACCGACATTTCCCTTGCTGCTCCACACACTAGGTGTCATCCCTCCTCTTTACCAAAAGCATCTCAGCTCTACATGATGGAGAGCGAGGTAATACCCTACCGTAGCAAGCAACCACTAGCCTGCCTTTTGATTCATGATGCAAGTTGTGATCCATCGGATCTTGCAAAAGCGTCAGTCCTTATTGACACACTTGGCTCCGAGATGAGTCAGCGTATGGAATGCCGTAAAGCGGTCTTAATATACATCGCTTCCGATGGCGCTTCCGTGGAACGCAAAAAAGCCGCCATCCTGACAACGTGTAACACGCATGACACAGTCTGTACAGCCCGACGGCTGCGAAAGTTGGAACCCTCCTTGCGTTGCCGAATGTTAATACAATTCGTGGATGAAAACGATGCAACGCGCCTGCTAACATCCCAGGCTTTTCTGTCCTCTACCCAAACATTCCGGACCGTAAAGATCGAAGCTGTCCGCACTCGACTACAGAGACAGCTCACAAGGACTTACCTCCTCAAACTTCTGGAGGCGACTACCGATAACTATCAAACGGATCCACCTTCCGTTCAACAATCTGTACCAGCAAATACTCTCGGTCTGATTCAGTGGCAGACTTCCCATGCATCCAACCCTTTTGAAAGCTGCGCAAGTTATATCACCGATGATACATGTACACACAGCTGCCGGATAACCCCCGATTCAAACAACAGCTTACTGAATCTGCCAACTGTTTCGATCACTTCTACAACCCCCTCTAGTTCCGTTGGGCACTCAATACTCCCTGACACCAGTGTGGCTTTTTCTGAAACATTCCGACTTAAGGCTACCCCTCCAAATGCTGGGGATGACGCGTTATTCCCTAGCTCGTTGCTGCAGCGCTAATCCGTTTCCTAATCTTCATTATCCTGGAATCGCTCCGCGCCCAAACTCGCTATATCTTGATGCCAACTTGTGGCCTGGTGCCACACAAACCGCAAGACGGCCTCCAAACCCACATCTCCTGCCCTTGTCTATGAGCTCCCCACTTCCACCCTTGGACACCTGCCTATACCACCTCTGACCTCAGCCGCACCAACAAAATTCACCTCTGAGATGACGGATGCAGTATATCACCAGCTCCTACTCGCTCCAGACCCTCTGACCTAATAACATTTCGCCCCTCCCCGCCAAAGCGAATCTTCGAGCTCAAACACCTGCTATCAAAGCCTGCTGTTGTAACGCCCCCGCCGGTGCAAACTCTTCGAATTCCCACTCTTTGCCCTTCGTCTACAAACCTGATCATACCCCGCATGGTACACAAATACACCTGTGGCCTTCCAGTCCATGCTAGCCTTGTCCTTGACAAGCTCCCTAACCTACAAATACCGTTATCTAGCTTTAGTTCTTATCAAGTTCTGCCCCTGACCAGCTGCATGCTACCTACCTGGTATCCATATTCGGCATTTATCTACAGCACTACCTACCTGCCACACCTGTGCGACCTTTAAACGGCACGTCAAACCATACTCAACATGTGCCTGCAATGAACTCGTATCCAAAACGACCAGTGACCAGCTCCGACCCTCTTTTGTTTCCACTACCCAATCCACAAAATTTCGTCCCACCTGAACCCCATTTTCGGCGGCCACCCATCCCTTCACAAACACCATTCCTTTTTGCATCCTACCCCCTTCACATCTGATGATGCAAATGACATGGCCGACAACTCTGCATTCAACTGCATGCCATTCTATCAACGTCATTCTGCACCCTATACTGAGCCTGCTACAGTGCCTCCTGCCGTGAATTCAGAAGCACCTCACCGACTATCTACCCATCTACCGCCAGTATTGAATACTCCAAGCCCTGCTTCATACTACCCAACCTACAGAAAGTAAGTCCTTCCAGTACCAAACCCCACCGTGAGTGAGGTTACAAAGTTCCTGCTCAGTGACGTTTGCTCACCAATGAGTTTGTCAATAATATCGATCAATACCCGCTCTTTATTGCCCAAAATCCATAATCTGCGAGCACTTAGCGCCATTGCACAACCAAGTATGATCTGCGTGACTGAAACATGGCTCACAGATGAAACTCCTGACAAGACCATCTCAATTTCTGACTATGATATTCCCCTTTCCGATAGGCTATCTCAAGGGGCGGCGGCTGTACCGTGTATTCCAAATCAGAATTTTGTGCACCCCCTTTGATGATTCTTCCCTGGAAGGGATTCCAGAGACCATCTGGATATCTGCAGAACGGACCAAACGGCCTGTACTAGTAGGCTGTATCTATCTAGCAACTCCCCCTTCCCCGCTCTATTGCTGACATTTACCTTATCGTCTCCTGCACCTGTCCTTCCCCATTCGTCTGAATTTCTGCTGGATGGCTTTAATCTGCTGGATACTTCCTGGTCTCCCACTACGGGCCCCGTCCGTTACGCCGCGCTGCTTGCCCAACTTAGTGTGGAGGGCAGGTCCCAAATTGTACGTCGCCCCACTCGTGGCTTACATACCCCGGACGTAATATTCTCCAACGAGGACCATTTGGCTACAGCTGCAGATGGTCCACGCTCTCCAGGAGGTGACCGCTACATCGTTTCTCGCAATGCAGTCAGCTATGGCCACACTGTTCCTCTGAGTCTATCTCCGTTTCATCTCCTCTCTCTGGATGTTTTACAAGCTTTTTCGTCCACGCTGGCTTTCCAGGATTGAGGCGACTTCTTCCTCTCGACAAATACACACCGAGTCTGTGATATCTTTCACCAAAACCTACTGACTACTCTCCAACTTGTTTCTCCTGTACAACGGTTTCACTCCAGTATCTCCGGCCACGATAAGCTAATTGTAACGGGAGAACGGTATCTTTGAGTGACGCGTAATTCCAGAACCTCTGGGAAGGCAAAACAAAGTCGGAGCTGGGTTTCTATACGGTACTATTAATGTAAGAGAAATTCAAAGATTATTCAAACCTCGACAGTAGATACTCGTCCGAAACAAGTGGTCCACTTGGACTACAAAGGTACAAACCAATGAGCCAACAGGCTCCCTCGTGGGACAGTCACACGTGCACAAAGTCGGCCACAAATGGCCGGATGACCTCAAGGCCAAAAAAGTATTAAGGACAAACAGACGCTAGTTCATGTACACGCAATAAATACAAAAGTGGGGCGGGGGTTACAAATAGGGACGGAATAAATGTGGGGAATTTCAAGTGTCAACGTAATGGACAAAGCACTTGGCCGTTACAGAGTCCGGCCATAGATGACCGACAGTATGGATTCCTGTCTTAAAGTTCTATTAGTGGCTGCCAGCGTCATTTGTTTGGGACCATCACGGCAGCCTACGACGCCGGATCTTTCACTGTAACAGTTTACCTGGATATTTAAAGAACCTTTGACTAGGTCCCTCACGCATCCCTGCCACATAAACTTAGTACACTTGGCATCACTGGAACCTTATTTCAGTGGCTCACCTCCTACCCATCTGACAGAATGTGAAAAACAAATCGGGGACATACATTTGTCTCCACTACCGATCACCAGTAGAGTCATTCAGGGAAGCTTACAAAGCCCCGTCCTCTTCTAACTGTACATCAACGGCATCTTCGGCGCCCTATCCCATGGTATGGTCTTCCTCCTTGCAGACGATATAAAAATCGCGTACACATTTCCACCTTTGCACAAGTCCTTGCTTTTCAACAGCTTAAGCGAGACTTAGATTCACTAACTCGCTCATCAAACGACTCTAGCCTAAGCTTCTCCTCCACGAACTCCTGCTTATCTTCTTGCCGTTGCTCTCTCCCGGCTGAGGCTTTTACAATTATCGGAAATCCTACCACATCCCACGGAGATCAAAGATGTTGGCCTCAGACACTCCTGTACGTTTAGCTTTTCCCACGAGGTGCAGTCCCAGGTTACCAGAGCACACAGGCTCAGTTATTTTATACTGCGCCCCTGTCAACTTCCAGACACGATGGTTGCAATTTTTTAAGCTATGCATATGACCAATCGTGGAATTCTGTCCCGCATTCTCCTGCCTTTATACTCACAGTCGTAGACTCGCAATCGAAACCGTCCAACGCTCGTTCACGAAAAAGTTGTCCCCTCGGTCCAACCCTCTCGCCTACCGCTCCTGCTGTCAAATCTTGGGCCTCGAACCACTATAGCTCGGACGGCTTAAGATGAACCTAACTCTCTTACACCATCTGCTGCACAGAAACGCCTTTATAGCAAAGGCTAGATCAAAAGTTAACTCGAGTCTTCGCTTCAGGTTCCGTGACTCCTGCGACCTTTTAGTATGTCCCCCAGGTCGCACAAACTTACGCCACTATTTCTTTCCAGTATACTCTACTTGCATCTGAAACAGCCTTCCTGAGCAGCTGCGAATCTTCGCACATCATCATACTTTTTCTAAGTTCGTAGGCAAGTTCCATACCTGTGAGACTGCTACCGCCTTACTTAATATAACCACCCCCCGACCCATTCTGTGAATCTGGTCCTGTGCGTATTTCAGTTTAGCGGCGATACAGTTGGTGGGCAAGTAAAAGACTCTGTTATCATAACCTTCTATCCTCTTGACTTGTTTCGAGCCACTGTGGGACTTAAATGCTTACTTGATCTTAATACGTTGTGGTACTGGCCTGGTTGTTTTTTTCATTTTCCAAACTAACTTATAGCTCGTTCTAGTCAACCCCCTACCTCGGATCACTGTGTCAGCTCTGCCTAGTGACTGGTGATCTAGGCCTGACACTGACTGACAAGAAAACCAAAGTCTGATTTTTTCTTCATTACTGGTGCGCATTATACGCCGATATACATATGCATATATATATCAAATCCAACCGCACAGCTCACCAAACACACGCACCCACAACATCGCGATACGCTTCTGCTTAGTATGGCAGCTCACACCAACGTTCACGGGCCGTTTACCACCGTGCAATTGCCATGAATATCATTATTCCATTCCCATTGTCTCACTGGCAGCTGTCTTTTCACTTGTCTCTTCCGCGAATGCCTTTACCAGCGGCTGTTTGCTGTTTGCTTGTTTGAATTGACTGCGCTGGTTTTACCAGCCTTGTTTTCCCACCGACCGGAAAAAACCGGTAGCTGTGGTATTTTACTAATGCACAAACTGCATTTACGACTGCTCGGATGGTTTTCCACCTTGCAGATCTGGTAGCGCGCACGAGGGATGAGAACCTCATGTGGTGGACGGGTACGCCCTGCAGGGAGGGCCGCCCTGTTGCGTTGCACCATGGTGCGTTAGTATACCCGCCACCCTAACAGTAGCACGTGTGCATCGCACATCGCCGGTGGTTCCGAGTCTGGCCTTTAAATTCAGGAAATTAAAAAAATTCACCACTGTCTTCTGTTTGTTGCTGCTGGTGTTGAACTCGCCTCGGTTGAGTTATTTATATGGCAACGCCATAAACTGCAGGTGAAAATAACTGGCCTTTTGTCTATCAAAATAACGATATATCTGGGATAGCCTGAAGATAATCTGCAATGCCCATGACCTACATAGACAGCTATAACTGCCCTCGTCAGAATAGAGGCTACAGCGCACCAAAACACACTTCGTCAGCCGAACAAAATGCACACCTATCTGTTGCTCCCAGGAGTGGACACATACAACCCTTCACTACCAGCATGCGAGGCTAACGTCGAAAGTCTTCTTCGCCATGCACTACTTATAGATTAGAGCTGATGGTTTTGCCTCGGGGACTGGTGACTATCACTTTTACGTTCACCTTCCCTCCTAGGTTGTCCTAGGATTGTCCAGCCCACAAATAACCTCCAGGAAATCTAGTCCACCATCTCAGAAGTTCCACCCCCGTCAGTCCTTACGCATTCGGTTTCTCTTACCACGCCGTCTCTCTGCCTACTTACATCGAACTGTTCTTTATCTCAGGTAGTATAATAGCATACATTAGCAATCTTAGCTTGACTTTGGTGACTAGACTACTGAGTGCAGATCCATCCTTATTGCGTCTCGTTTAACCATCTGTCGTCACCATCCTCACTGTGGCAAACGCTCATTTTTCCCCATTAAAGGACTGTATCCTGCCTGATGACTCCTATAACTCTCCAGGCCATATTGACCTCATCCCATTTCATCTTCTCCCCAAGCTTCGACCTGCCGTAATACGTGCTATGGACGTTCTGTTTTGCCGTTATCCACTTCGCCCGATTTGTGCATTACCTCTTAAGGGATCCCCGGCCGGACACAAAAACGCTACCTGCGATATTACATTGGTTTTGCTCTCCATGCGGAATCCCCTGGTAAACACACAACACCCCGCAGATCTGCACATCCAAGCCCAACTACCTCAATCACGACATCAGTCACGGGGCTGTCCAGAAACTGAAGTATCTCAGTGTAGTGATGGCACGGCACTGCCATACCCAGTTTAATAGCATGCCCGCAACTGTTCACTTCCCACTTCGAGTACATTCTCCCGCCCACTCGTTCCCCTACCTACAACCACAATCAAAGCCTTCATCTGGCCCCAGCCGCCCCCGGGATGCGTTCATTCCGATTTGCTGAACCTTCCGTTGGATCTAAACATCCTGGCGTCTTTTACTTCCTACTCTTCACCAAGTCAGTCATTTTTCGTGCAGTTCGCTTTCTTTCTTGTGCGTTTGCGTAAACTCATTCTCCCAAAGAACTTTTACACCTGACCCTGCTCCAGCAGCAACGCTAGTGAGTCTTTCCAGTCTCACCGCACACTGTGATTCTGAGTTTCTTACTAATCCGCACTGCATATTCCCCTACTTCACCATCCCCACTTACGCTTTTTTGTGACCCTGGCCATGCGCCTAAAGGCCCAAGGCCACGAAGCCTCACTGGTCGAGCCTTAGATGCACATCCGAAATTTCTCTGAAACCACAGTTCGGAGGAGGAAAACTTTAGCATACGGTTTCAGTATTTGATGGTATTTATTCCGTCCCTCAAGATCTCCTCAGGCGGCCTCAGTTTTATTGGAGGCTGTTTGAACTTACTCGAGGTCCATCGTGGGCGCGAAGTTCATATTTCGATGGCTGCCACCGGTCTTGCGTGATGTCTCCCGGCTGGCTGTGGAAAATTTCTGGAAAAGCCGGTTGCTTCGCGTGTTTTTTGCGTTGCTGCTGAAAATAATCTCGAAACGACAAGAACAATAATTGCGCCCTCTATGTCGGCGCAGGATCAATTGAGCAGCCTTTCACGACCTGTATATGAAAAACTCTCCTATCGTTGCAGCAGGTGTTCTGCCAAACGAAAACAAGGGAATCGTCACAGCTAGTAAGTTTTTATATGAGGGTTAGTACACGCTATATCGGCGCAAGCCTGTCCGAACCGTCGACAGTGACGTTGAGAGAATTAGTGTGGTTACGGGCAGAACAAGCAGACGGCATAATAAGGTGGCCAGTGCTTTCAAGCCCTGACGCAATTTAAACGGACTGAGAGGGTCTTGTGGGTGCACGTAGCACCCTCATCCGGTAAATATTATGCATATGGTGAACTACGGGCAAACAATCAGACTGGGCATGGTAGTCGCGGTACCGTCATCGCGACGCCTTACTTGAGTCCGTAGACAGCTTCGTACATGGACATCTTCGGTGAATCGTTTAGCGCTGTCATTGTAGTTAGGATTCGCCGAGGAATCGTCACAAATTAAGACCAGCAGGGATCGAGGATATTCTTGGGTGCACCGAAGGCGCACGGCGTTCCATTGCTGTCATTCAGAGGAGGCAATAAGACATCCGTGTCTACATCGGGGACTCACAATAGGAATAGTCTCAGAAGGACTGCTAGAAAGCAACGTGATGTGAATTAGACTGGGGCTCGAAGTAACAAGCGGCCAAAAGTGGTCACAATTCCTCACTAACTAATGTCTTCTGGACCCCGGTTTTCAAATAGCTGACGAAAACCTTGTCGATAAGGAGTATGTGGACATCGTTCTCATCTTCTAAGAGGAGGAAAAGGCCCAGATGTTTTTGAACGAACTGCCCAGTCATCACGTCCTTTGGTATGCGCTCTGCACCCACGAAATGTACGGCAGCTCGGCGATATGTGGACATGATTTTGGAAGTGATGATGGATCGCAATACTTCGGCATGAACGATTATTTTGATGAGACCGAAACCTACCTGACAGACACAGACTAGAGCCTTAGAATAACCTGAACTAGCGGGCAGCTTCGAGTGTATGTGCCCGAGATGTGGAAGCTTATTTATATGGAAGCTGATGCTGAAAATTACAAACCCCAAACACGTTAGCTGATCGGTTTCGCAGGAATTTGCTTCTAGCTGACGAGACTGCTACCGCGGCTGAGTACAGAATGGCTGCGAGTCGACTCCATTAGGCTACTTGGTATTGGTATCGGGAAGCAGAATTGGAGTGAAGTCGGGGTTTGGTGCTATCAATGAGCAGACTTGACACAAAGTACCCGCTCACTCACTAGGTCTTCGTTACCGCTGCGTCCTTGGGTGCACGTGTGACGCCGCACGTAGTCCTTGGATCATAGGGCTCAAGTCTACACCACTTCATCTTACGACTGACAAATATTCACTTCTCTTTAGCCTTAACTTCGGTGTGCCAGATAATGCATATGGTTGCCAAATCCCACTATCGAATAATCGATATACGCACGGCTCCCTCATTATCGCCAGTGGGACTAATTGAGCGCGTGTTGAGTTTGCCTTTATAAAAGTAAGACTCCAGCTCCGGCGTGAACATCGATTTGGAATTGTGGACAAAGGGATTTTTTAAGCACTTGGTGAGTTAGCCACTACATTTTTGTTTAATTGTGTTTTAAATGATATCGCAAAAGTTGTGTACGAGTCAATATTGGTTATACATTTTACCTTTCAGAAACCCTGTCGAGTAAAAGCGGCTCCCCAAAAGTCATTCTGTTATTCTGACTGTAACATGATGACCATGCCTGAGGTGCCACCCATTAGTTGGGAATAAACATTATTATTATAACACTGCTGCCTCACCAAGTTCCTTGGTTAGGTTCCACATTTCCAGCAACTTTCAATTCTATTCTTGCATGCCAGGCATGCTGCCCTAGATTTGCCTTCCCCCGTTACTGTTGCCCGCCATTTTCAGATTGCAACTCTCTGATCTTGCTCCAACTTGATACGTTACACTAAATATTGGAAAAGCCATACTAACTGTGTATCGTCGCCCTCGATATCCACCGATTTTGATCCTGCCAGTTTGGGCGTTACCGCATCTCTGTCGGATGATACCCATTATCTCTATGGCTGCTCCATTTTCGCGCAATCCTGAGTACCCAGAAATTATGCTTCATGCTTCTGTAATGAATGAACCGTTGTACGTATGCCTGGGGCTACGCCACCCACCAAATGGAAATAAATATCATTATAAGTATTACAATAGTTTCAGAGCAATTTCGAGTGCGTTCATGTAATGGCTTATGAAACACTTAAAACTGGAATATCGTCCGTTGATATTATATTCTTCATGGCCCGACAACCTAATAATAAGGTGGTTTGACGATTCCTTCCAAAGCGGAAGACTGTTCTGACACTTTTTACTGTGTTTACTATTCTAAAAATACCCAAATTTCCCTGAAATCTTGGGTGGACATGGATTCGCTTGTGTTGCTTAACGTCTACATGATATTCACTTTTCACTGCACCTAAGGAGAATGTTTCCAGTGCATCAACGAAAATTTGTAATAAAGTGGCACAGTATTCTTACATCTCGCTACATACCAAGACAAAACATCATATCGAGACCATCGCCCGCATTAATCCCAGTGATAAATGTTTGGGGGTTTGGTTTCTCTACAAATGGCTGAACAGAGTACAGTTCTGCAATCCGTGTAATTGACAAACAAGCTAGCTGCGCATACAAGTGTTCAAAGCACGGTGGATTTTGGCGGCTGAAAAAAGTATGCACAGATTTCAGGAGTAGTTCAGCGCCTTTTGAGAATCATTTCTGTGGTGCTTAGCTACGCCTCTTCAGGCACCTGTCGAAACATGCCTCACTGTTAATCTTAGTGTTGATCAGAAATTTTTGGAACAAATAAGAATAACCAACGTTGTGTTCCAGGGTGGATATCTAGAGCGACTTACTGGATTAGCGACTAATATATTGTTAGTAGCGTATTATCGGTCAACTGGATAATTCGGGTTCATAGCTATCTCTCTAGGTATGCCTCAAAAATAGGGAGTCGCTGTTCCAACAGCGTTATTAGGTGCATACAGGGTGAGCCGCTAGAATACGTACGAAATTGACGTGTCCTCCCGTCGAGTTCGAAACCAGCATATCGCACCAAAAGTGTCGGTGGTTACGCTGGCTATAGGACACAAATATTTTCAGCCTCCGGTAAAGTAAGAAGCAAGCGCCGATAATCCCGACCCAGCATTAACTCACCAATAGAAGGTCTAAAAATTTTGACAGAAGAGTATATCGAAGATTCCTGTGGAGAAGAACATGTTGTGGTAAAGATAAAAATGTTTGGGTTCCTTACGCAATAGTCGCCCGGAAAATTTCAAAGGAGAATGAAATGATAAACTTGAGTAGGAATTACTGAATATTAAAAGGGCGCTAAAAATGCGAGCTGAAATATTCCATTAAAATGGTGAGAGTAGGCAAATCATATGATTTAAAAGAGTTAACACGAAACGCCGCAGCTTGGCGAATGCGCTTGTAGTATAAGATGATGTGCGAATGGGGATCGCATGGGGCGAAATCTATGGGTGTTCGAAAAGCACTTCAAATTCAACCAGATTCGGGTACCTTGGTGGCTGGGACTTACATCTGAGCATTGCCATGCGCCCAACTACCGGAACGCATGAGCCTAAGAAGAGGAAATTTGCCGTTCAGTGAGCGACTTGACGTGTTGGTCGAACCAGCCTTCGGCCGAATATCATATGAGGCTGAGTTTTCTGGCCATGCAAGTAATGTCGTTACCTGTTTGTTTTAGTTTCCATTTAAGTGGCATATTTGTTTGGATGTTTTTGAAAGCTTTTTGTGTTCACTGAGATTCTGGTTGCTTTCTATCTCATTGCTTCACCCGCGCGCGATACTTCTTCCTTAGGGGTACTTCATTTTTTACTCAACTTCCTTGTTGCAGCCTCCACCAAGTTAGGGCTCACTTCCTCAACTTTTACAATGCGCTCGCGTTTATAACATCTACCAATTTTCTGAATGATCATTGCGCTAATTTTTAACCATGGACCATTTTAGATATTTCTGACAGATTACCTGGTAGCTGTGGATGTGTTCAAAACGCAGCTAATCTTGCTTTCACTGACAATTTCGTCATAGTTTTCGTGCAGGCCAAGAAGTTTACGTCAACAACCGTCCAACGCTCTAGGAAGTGCAATATCCATAGATTCACAGATTCACGAATTGATACACAGGATCGAGGCTTTCGCCCAAGTTTCCGGGGTCGGTTTTGTTCTTGTCGTTCAGCAGCTGTCGTTCACCTGAAAGGCACAAGTGAAAAAAGGATGTAGCACTGCTCTTTAAGTTCTCGGCGCGGGGCAGTATGTTTGCCAGCGCGAGGACTCACGTAAATAAGTGTCTAATAGTGTTTTGAACTGAGTTCTAGAGGGAGCGTGGACAACCGTCTCAGGAAGGTTATTCCACGCAGCAAATACCCGAAACGAGAAAAAAGTTTGCCTAATGAAGGTGTGCGCTCCGAGCTTAAAAATCTTCTTACCGTGTCCCCGCCGTGTTTGCTGGGTCAACGGTGAAAAACCTGTTGGCCAAGCCTTGTTCAAACAGGGCGTAAGCAAGAATTACGTCCCCTCGGAGGCGACGATACTCCAAGGAAAAGAGGTCGAGCACCACGAGACGCGTTTCGTAGTCCATGGACTTGAGACCGGCAACCATTTTCGTAGCAGCTCGCTGGACACGCTCAATGAGGATTACGTCTTTCGTGCGTCCTGAATAGACAACCGGGTTGGCATATTCAAGGAGCGGTCTGACATAGGCCCCATAGAGTATTTGAAAGTCCGTGCGAGTAATACGAGAGAAGGTACGCCGAATCATCCGTAGAACAGCGAATGCCTTCTGAGCCGATTTCTCAAGGTGCAGTGAGAAGGACAGGTTTGGAGAGAGCCAGATACCCAAATCTTTTTTGGCATCTATCCTCGTGATGTCTTCTGGTCCTTTCTCACCATGCATGACAAAGGAGTTCGCTGAGTCTCCTCCAAATGACACATGGACGCACTTTTCGTCATTCAGAGGAAGGTGCCAGTCCAACGACCACTGCTTTGCGGCGTCTACATCAATTTGGAGGGCACTGGCATTGGAACTCCACGATTTCAAGTCGTCCGCAAAAAGTAGACATGGACTTGAAAGAACATCTGGAAGGTCATTGACGTATATCAGAAACAGCAAAGGTCCCAAAACGGAGCCCTGAGGAACTCCAATGGAGACCGGCGCCGCAGAAGAGTAGGTCGAGCCTACTTTCACTCGGAATGATCTGTCTGATAGGAATGCCTTGATCCAGTGTAGGATTTTCCCTTGAATCCCGTAAGACTCGAGTTTGTGGAGCAGAGGGACGTGTGGGACTCGATCAAATGCTTTTGAAAAGTCGAAAAATATGGCATCCGATATGAGTCCCTCGTCCTTGGCTTGGGTTAAGCTGTCCATAAATACGAGCATGTTCGTCACGCAGGAACGGTTTGGGAGAAATCCGTGTTGAGCTTGAGAAATCAAGTTGTTGGAAGTAAGGTGATCTAGAATGGCTCGCTTCAGAATGCGTTCCATCACCTTGCATGGCACGCTAGTGAGGCTTATAGGCCTGTAGCTGCCAGGCGATAGTCGGTCACCAGTTTTGTAGATTGGCGTGACAATCGCTTCCTTCCAAACAGAGGGAAGGTGGCCTTCGTCAAGCGACTGACGAAACAGCAGATGGAAATGAGTTGCCAGTGTGTACGACGTTTCCTTCAGGATCCTTGGGTGGACTTCGTCGGGCCCCAACGCGCAGAATGGGTTGATCTTGTGCAGGAGTTGACGAATGTCCTCCACCGTGAATACCAAGTCGGTTAGAGGCCGTTCGTAGGTACGCCTTGACAACGTTGGATGTGACGAGGACGCTGGGACTGAATACAGACCTGCATAGTGATCTCTGTAGAACTCAGATACCACTATTGGGTCACTCGTGGGTTCCCCGTTCCTGTCCCTCAGGGAGAACGCGGATGGTTTGTTTCTTCGGCGATGCCGCATGTATTTGAACAGCACATTTCTGTTCTTCCGGGCGAGGTCTAGAATGGTGGCTTGTTTTCGTATGTTCCATTGGCGGATTTCCGATTTACAGCGGTTCCGCATTTTACGAAATGCCAGCTCATCTTCTGTGTCTCCTGTAGTCAACTTTTTGAAAAATAGTTGTGACCTCTTTTCCAGAAGACGCCGGATCCTTTTGGGTAGTTTACGGCTCATCCGACTGCGTGCTGGTTTTTTTGGGACGAACATCGCGTCAGCCTCGTGAACTTTCTGGACAATAGTCCTATATAAGTCTTCCACTGAGGCTGGCCCCAGTTTAACTTGGTTAAGAAAGATGCGCATTCCCGAAAAGTCTGCACGGCAGAAGTTTCGAATCCACGTTTGGGGTTCGGGATTTCTGGCCCAATAGCAGATGAAATCAAAGGTGAGCACACAGTGGTCGCTATGTCCCAGTGGAGCGTTAATTGTCACCTGATCAACGAAATGTCTTTCGTTGGTGATGACCAGATCCAGGAGGGACGGTTGTTGGCCCGCGCGGTATCTGGTGGGTGCAACGACATGTTGAGTCCAAGCGCTCTGTTGAACGACTTCGGTCAACGCCGCTGCAAAGGGTCCACTTGATCCGACGCACTGGAGCTCCGTCCAGGGGGCCTTTGGAGCGTTGAAGTCACCTACCAGCAGGAGATGAGTGAAGTGGTAGCTGGAGGAGAGTTGCCCAAGGGTTCGTATGAGGAAGTGGTCATCTTCCGGAGGACTCGAGGGGCTACGGTAGACCACACCGAGAAGGAGAGAATCGGACCCGCGCAGCGGGACTTGAAGCCACAGTGCATCACAAAAAGGTGCAGGAGTGGTATCAGAGAGGACAATCGGGATTGGCAGGGCCGCATGTAAGTATAAAGCAACCCCACCAGCTCTCCCTCGTTTTGAGTCAGCTCGAAAAATAGAGTAGCCGTCTATTGAGATCTCCGCGTCAGAGACATCTGGTGTGAGCCAGGTCTCTGTGAGTGCGATAATGGACGGCTGTTCAAGACAAACTGACTGTTTAATATCACAAAGTTTGTTGAAGAGGCTAAGACAGTTTGTGGACAAGCATTTCAACACTGTCTCTGCTGCCTCCGAAGGTGAGGAGCCGAGAGTTGTGTAACCAGGGAGGTTAGCAGGCTTAATAGCTGCACGTCGGGTTTGAGTCGAGGGCTCCGAAGGGACCTCTGAGACATACTTGTCTGTTCCCTCGATTGGTGGTTTCGTGGGTTGCTTTTCATTTGCAGGTTTTTTTCGCCCTGTGGGAGCCCGGTTTGCGCGGGCCTACTAGCTTTGGTGGACGACTTTTTTCCCCATGGGCGAAAATTTCGACCATTGCTACTTGTAGCCCTTTCATTATCGTCTTTTGGACGGCCAGTTTTGCTGTTGCTCAAGGGACGATCTTGCGTCTGTTTGGTTTCTTGGGCATTTTTGCGCGGTTTGGTCGGAAAGGCGTCTCTGTGAGGCTTTGAGCGCTTGGTGACAGTACCGGGTAGTTCTTTTGGTGGTGCTCCCATGAGGCTGGTTTTCTCAGAGGACTGCACCTTGAAGCCAGCCAGCAGTTTTCTGATTTGGCGAGTTGTATATGGCTTGTTTGGCTGCAGCTGCAAGAAATGTTCGATAACTGAGCGTAGAATTCATCCAGCCATGTTTTTAAGGTGACTACACTTCTCAGAGGGTAAGATTCTGAATACAGACTTCTGGGACTTTTCTGATGATGCTGGTGAAAATCGGCTACAGCCTCTTCCTCTAGAATTTACCCAGGTTCTGCTCCAGCAATAATGGCCCTGTGAAGGAAATTTGGTCGTTAGCACAATGTTGTCTGTCGGGATGAGGTCACCTAAGGCGAGCGTCCGCTGGTTGCTTTCATTCCTGAGATGCGACAAAAATGACCACCATCGAGTTGATAGTTGGGTATTTTTGTCTCTCTAAATGGAATATTTGGGCGAATAATCCAAGCTTTTCTGCAGGCGTCTATCCACACAGCACTCTCAAACCAGACCTTGGTGTCATTCTGTTACCAGGACAGCTAACTGAGGTCCAGATTTTAATATCATCCGCGAGGGCTGACACTGATGAACATGTTAGGGCCAAGGAGTGTTTGATCTGGATATAAAATAGCTTCGGACAGAGTATAGATGAATGCAAGAACCTGCCAAATAGAGGATGCGGGATGAACGAGGTGTCGTCTGCATTATTCGCTAGACAGCTGCGGCCTTTGGAATGGGGACATCCTTATCGGTTTCAGACAATTAAAAACCCACGGTCCAATTTATCGAAGGGTTTTGATAAATTGGGGTGTATGTTGTCGACTCGGATAGAAGCAGCCACTTGGTCACTAACCGCACTAGGCTGATTAATTAAGTTGGAGTGACCTTTCACAAATCACTTTTGCTTATGAAGTTGGTTGTGGTTACCAGTGTTTCTCATGACGCGGCAGGTAGATTTTTCATTGGGGTTGCAACTGGTAGAGGCAAGGTGATCAAGCTGCGGTAGATATCTGCTTCCATCCCTGTTATCAGATGGAATCCAACAGCCTTCTTAGTCTGCTGAACTTTCGTATGCTGTTTAAACAAAAGTTTTCGATAGGGATTTGAGTGGAACAGCTGGTAAGCAGACTTAAACAGCCGCCGGGATCTCGTCAAATCATGTGCCTTCGCTTGTGTCAAGGTTTTAGTGTTTGCATATGGTGTGCTCATGGTTGAAGTGTGAGGGCGTAAACCGGATGCTACTTTCGGAATTTTGTAGCAAAGTTGCAGGTGGGTACATTTTTCTGTCAGATTAAGATTGCCTTCCATATGTGTTGCTGTTTGTAACGGGGATAGAAGTATTTTACCCCTTTCTGGTTAGCTTATTTGTATGCCTGAAAAGTGTTCGGTGCCCTCCTTAGCTTGTGGTGTTTGAGGGTCACCCACGTCGTCCCTCACTCAGGGGGTTACGCTATTTTCTAGCGCAACGTAAGCCTCGGATGTCCATATTGCATCTCCTACCTAACAGCCGCAGACAATGGATTCCTAGCTTTCTGCTTGATGGTCGGAAGATTTCCGATTTTGTCGTGGGCTCTGTTTGGGTCTGAGGAAAAGGATTAAAGCTCCGACAAACTGAGCCAATGGTCTTGAACTCTGTTCAAAGAGCTTCGACTCCTGCATAATCCACGTTGCGCTGAAAAACACCCTTTGATATTTCCGGTAGATCCCATCTATTGCCCTGGACGGAGTTCCAGTGCGTCGGATCAAGTGGACCTTTTGCAGCGGCGTTGACCAAAGTCGTTTATCAGACCACTTGGACTCAACATGTCGTCGCACCCACCAGATACCGCGCGGGCCAACAACCGTCCCTCCTGGATTTGGTCATCACCAACGAAAGACATCTCGTTGATCAGGTGACAATTAGCGCTCCACTGGGACATAGCGACCACTGTGTGCTCACCTTTGATTTCATCTGCTATTGGGCCAGAAATCCCGAACCCCAAACGTGGATTCGAAACTTCTGCCGTGCAGACTTCCCGGGAACGCGCATCTTTCTTGACCAAGTTAAACTGGGGCCAGCCTCAGTGGAAGACTTATATAGGACTATTGTCCAGAAAGTTCACGAGGCTGACGCGATGTTCGTCCCAAAAAAACCAGCACGCAGTCGGATGAGCCGTAAACTACCCAAAAGGATCCGGCGTGTTCTGGAAAAGAGGTCACAACTATTTCTCAAAAAGTTGACTACAGGAGACACAGAAGATGAGCTGGCATTTCGTAAAATGCGGAACCGCTGTAAATCGGAAATCCGCCAATGGAACATACGAAAACAAGCCACCATTCTAGACCTCGCCCGGAAGAACAGAAATGTGCTGTTCAAATACATGCGGCATCGCCGAAGAAACAAGCCATCCGCGTTCTCCCTGAGGGACAGGAACGGGGAACCCACGAGTGACCCAATAGTGGTATCTGAGTTCTACAGAGATCACTATGCAGGTCTGTATTCAGTCCCAGCGTCCTCGTCACATCCAACGTTGTCAAGGCGTACCTACGAACGGCCTCTAACCGACTTGGTATTCACGGTGGAGGACATTCGTCAACTCCTGCACAAGATCAACCCATTCTGCGCGTTGGGGCCCGACGAAGTCCACCCAAGGATCCTGAAGGAAACGTCGTACACACTGGCAACTCATTTCCATCTGCTGTTTCGTCAGTCGCTTGACGAAGGCCACCTTCCCTCTGTTTGGAAGGAAGCGATTGTCACGCCAATCTACAAAACTGGTGACCGACTATCGCCTGGCAGCTACAGGCCTATAAGCCTCACTAGCGTGCCATGCAAGGTGATGGAACGCATTCTGAAGCGAGCC
Source organism: Clonorchis sinensis (assembly GCA_003604175.2). NCBI lineage: Eukaryota > Metazoa > Platyhelminthes > Trematoda > Opisthorchiida > Opisthorchiidae > Clonorchis > Clonorchis sinensis. Next base: position 129,031,518 of record CM030369.1, on the reverse strand, counting down.
ATTCTAGATCACCTTACTTCCAACAACTTGATTTCTCAAGCTCAACACGGATTTCTCCCAAACCGTTCCTGCGTGACGAACATGCTCGTATTTATGGACAGCTTAACCCAAGCCAAGGACGAGGGACTCATATCGGATGCCATATTTTTCGACTTTTCAAAAGCATTTGATCGAGTCCCACACGTCCCTCTGCTCCACAAACTCGAGTCTTACGGGATTCAAGGGAAAATCCTACACTGGATCAAGGCATTCCTATCAGACAGATCATTCCGAGTGAAAGTAGGCTCGACCTACTCTTCTGCGGCGCCGGTCTCCATTGGAGTTCCTCAGGGCTCCGTTTTGGGACCTTTGCTGTTTCTGATATACGTCAATGACCTTCCAGATGTTCTTTCAAGTCCATGTCTACTTTTTGCGGACGACTTGAAATCGTGGAGTTCCAATGCCAGTGCCCTCCAAATTGATGTAGACGCCGCAAAGCAGTGGTCGTTGGACTGGCACCTTCCTCTGAATGACGAAAAGTGCGTCCATATGTCATTTGGAGGAGACTCAGCGAACTCCTTTGTCATGCATGGTGAGAAAGGACCAGAAGACATCACGAGGATAGATGCCAAAAAAGATTTGGGTATCTGGCTCTCTCCAAACCTGTCCTTCTCACTGCACCTTGAGAAATCGGCTCAGAAGGCATTCGCTGTTCTACGGATGATTCGGCGTACCTTCTCTCGTATTACTCGCACGGACTTCCAAATACTCTATGGGGCCTATGTCAGACCGCTCCTTGAATATGCCAACCCGGTTGTCTACTCAGGACGCACGAAAGACGTAATCCTCATTGAGCGTGTCCAGCGAGCTGCTACGAAAATGGTTGCCGGTCTCAAGTCCATGGACTACGAAACGCGTCTCGCGGTGCTCGACCTCTTTCTCTTGGAGTATCGTCGCCTCGGAGGGGACTTAATTCTTACTTACGACCTGTTTGAACAAGGCTCGGTCAACAGGTTTCTCACCGTTGACCCAGCAAACACACGGCGGGGACATAGTAAGAAGATTTTTAAGCTCGGAGCGCACACCTTCATTAGGCAAACTTTTTTTTATCATTTTGGGTAGTTGCTGCGTGGAATAACCTTCCTGAGACGGCTGTCCACGCTCCCTCTAGAACTCAGTTCAAAACATTATTAGATACTTATTTACGTGAGTCCTCGCGCTGGCAAACATACTGCCCCGCGCCGAGAACTTAAAGAGCAGTGCTACATCCTTTTTTCACTTGTGCCTTTCAGGTGAACGACAGCTGCTGAACGACAAGAACAAAACCGACCCCGGAAACTTGGGCGAAAGCCTCGATCCTGTGTATCAATCCGTGAATCCGTGAATGAATTTGGCCGATACAAGCTACACATCTAGTAGGCAATCGCGAAATAAGAGCTCTGGTCCGCCCACACGAAAATTAGTATTTTATTCCGCCGTCCTTTTTACGGTTGCTTCCACCTTCATGTATTAATTAGAAAAGAAATTATGGAAACAAGGCTAAAAATACAGAAGAACAAAAAATAAGAATAAACCCAATGCTAGCAAACTTTACATTTCCATCTCCATATCTACCTCTTGCTTCATTTTATATACATTTATCTATGTTCTGTTGAAAACGCCAACTACCTTCCTATTCGGATATGTGAGTACGACGACCAGCGGTCACACTCGACTGTCTTACCGGTCGACGTGAATGCTCACTTTACTAGAATCGGTTGAACCTATAATGGCTTCCATGACCTTGGTTGCTAAGTCCGCACTGTCTGAGTTTTGTTTGTTTTGCGGAAATTGTTAAGCTTCTAAAATGTCGGGCCACCAAGAGTTGGTTTTGAAGCATTTCCTGAAGTAGAAGATACCACTTATTGCCGGAATCGGAGTAGTGGACATAAATTTGTCGAAAGAGCTATGGGATTTATCTTTGCGTTGGGAATCCTGGAGTGATGAAAAACTACTATACATTATACTGATACGTAGAACGGAAAGACAGGTGCGGCAAGCATTGAGGAGGAGAGATGATAGAATGCGGCAGTATGCTGCTCCCGGCAATACTTGAACGCTGGAGCGTGAGCTTTATTCAACTCACTATAGAGTTGAACAGAGTGCCCTAACCCCCTTATCTGTTCCGTTTTTTCTTCGATTCGTTATAAGGATTCATTCAAATGTATTAATATTGTGGTGGGGCAGTGGGGCACAAGCACTGTTCTTTGGTGTTGGTGTCACCTCTATAATTAAAGTAGTTTCACGCCGTCCACGATTTACGGGATAACAGACTTCATGGAGTAAAAGGACAGCGTAGAGTCACGGGGATCGGCACTTATTCCTCCAGTGTCCAATATCTGTGCGAAAAACCTACCCTACAGGCGGGCACAAACACACCTGATATTCGTGGATAACCTGAAGGTGTCATATAGCACAGATCACGATTCAGAATCTTTCCATGATACCTCGGGCAAGTCGGAGGACAAGGCGGCCCAGGTTATACTACTTGCCTCCAAATATCAGCACCTATCCGTTTGCATACCATTATTAAAAACGCCGTATTTCATGAATAATCGACTTGTACCACGATAGTCTGACCTAGGCGAATTTAGCTTGCTAAGTCCACAGCATAATATTGGGAATACGGGACTCGGTCGCACTTTGGACCAGAAAATGTGTGGAAACTAGAGGCTACGCTTATTCGTCCTGTCATAGAATACAGTGGATAAGCTTATTTCCGAAGCGCGAAAGGCAAAAACCTGAAAATGTTGCGAGTACAGAGATTGACCAAGAGAATTATGCCACTGCAATATTTGAGCCACATCGATCGCTTCCTGAAGAAAGACTTGTTCATCCTTAAACACCGCAGCGCATATGCGTCAAGATTTTTTTCTCTCGGATCACAGAAGGACGGAAGACACCGGTGTTGATACCACTGTTTAACCAGACATTCGGAAAAGCGATGGGCTCATTCTATGGGGGTTTCCCCTGAACACTTAGATAAGTGTGGTTTCTTTAACTCTCGTCAGACTTTTGGGCATGGATCTTGAAATCATAGTATGTAAGCATGCCAAGGTCGTGTTGGGCTGCACGGAGGCTTGAGCTCTTTCCTATGCTGTGTGTCTATATCCCATCCATTGAACCAATCACCACAACGATAGTTGTATCCAAACCAATTTAATTTTTGTACTGCGAGCACTACTATGTTACTTTATGCAGAGTTTTTCGTTGCTTACGATCTTTCTGTCGAAATTTCTTCACTTCTAAAGCTCGAAGTCGTTGGCAAGCAGCGTTTGTGAGGAGATGAGATGGCGTGGCAGAGAATTCATATGGAATGTGGATGGCAGAAAACGCAGGAAATCCGATTGTTTGACCCAGTTGATAGCTTAAATGGCTTTTGAGCGAATTGCCATTTGGCTGACAAATGACTCCATCCTTTTATTAAGGGCTCTTTATATCCCAACTTTTAGTGCGCCTATAGTAGTATGTCGTGGTTCACGCGTTAAAAAGCCCTGATGAAGTCTATGGATACCAGCTAAATTATCTGGCGGCGTTCCATGGCATTACTATCGGCCTTGCGCGTAGCAAGTAGGGCTTTCGTACAAAACCGCCCGCGGACGAGCGCCTGTTGATTTCCGTTGCGCACAACACTGGGTAACAGGTACCATTGTCCCGGGTATTTTTAAGCGTAAACAGCATTAAATAGATGGGTTCGTAGTCGTCAGGCCTCCTGCATCTGCTGCCTTTTTGGAGCTACCTTACAAAGTTGTACTCCAATATCCCGGATTTTTCCCCAGATACAGGGGGTTAAAGAGGACAGACAGTTAGTGATGTCAGGATAGATGCAAACCCCAACCACAACCAGACTCATTTCATGCAGTTTGGGTGAGTTGGTGTCGTCTGACCTGGTCAGAGGCGGTTCCACTTCCTGCGCGAGCACTGTATATTTGGAGGGCATTATCATCGAGTATAACCCTTCTCTACAGTATTATCATGAATTTTTCGTTGCATGCACTCTGTCTGTGGATTTTCACAACGTGCTGTACCGAGCACTATCGCGCGCTTGGTCTTTTACATCCACTAAGTTATCAGCCCGGTCATTCCCCGAAATCACCTTTTTTCTCTGAGTAGGCGGTTTATGCGTCGTCTTTCTGAGCAGTTCTGGGTCTGCCATCGCTACCTGTTTTCGTTCATCTTGTAGTAGCTTTTAGTTGTTTGAGCATATGGGCTACAAGTGTTTTTCCAAACAAGCTCAAATTCTTGGTTCCTCATCTCCTCTGTCCACGACGATGACGGAACTCAAGATCAAAGAGACGATACCTGTGTGCCAGTTGACTCAGTTTCTTCACGGCCCTCCTTCCTCTGGTTTGAACTTCATCCAGTAAGTCTTCTCGTTTGGTTTCAAGGCACGCGGCTAGGAGTCTACGTCTAACTTTTTGGAGCACAGCTAAGAAGAGAAAGATCTTTCGGAAGGATCTTATTTTGTCACACCTTCTCATGATAACGGCTCCTCGTTTCGTGAAAAAATCTACTATTATCCTTAGCTCCTGATACAACCACATCCACATCCTGATACAGTCACAATCCATTGTGGCATACCCTCAAGCGCACCGCAGCATTGTAAACTCGACCCTTGACGGATAAGCTGATGTCACGCATACGCCACAGGTGACGCAGATTCACAAAAACTGCTCTGGCCCTCGTAATTCGGATGGACATATCACCTTTCGCGAGACCACCGGGACTGATACAGTTGCCCAGGTAAACAAATTTGTCCACTACCTCAATCAGTTCACCCGCAAGCAAGATGCTAGACCAGAGAGCACCATCGAAGGCAATCAAAGTTTACATTCCATTCGCCCGTATGCATTATCTCCACAGGCTGTGTTGTAGGAGGCCAGCTGAGCTGTTCTTCGAAGTGCCCGGCCCATCTTTCTAGTGGACGTTTTTGCGAGTGAATTAATGAGCCATCTTTTTCACTTATCGTTCCGCTGACCGTTGCTTTCCTGGGACCATTAGATCGTATCAGTTGATATAGGGCACGGTTGTTTCCTGTAGCAAAAGCCTTCTCCATCTCCCGGGCTTTCGACTTCCACCAGAGCTCTCGGCCTTTCCTTAGACTCTTCACTATTTGGCGTTTGAGGGATTTGCGTGCGCCGTCATACTCGCCGCTACTGGTATGGATTTTCTGGCGCTGTTTTCTAGAAGGAACCACTGAGAAGAATACAAATTTTGGAACTCAGCGGTTAACTGTAATTACTAACCTCAACCAACCGGCTATAGTCTTAGACCATTCGTGCACCGCATTACTCCAGACTTATGGGCGGGGACAATTCAACATCGGAAACTAAAACCAGAACTTTGCGGAACCACATTCGTAGCACCAGCTGCACCGGAGGATATTGTATTACCTTTGACGTAGACTCTTCTGCCCCTGAAAATATGGGATCGATTGAGGCACTGCGTCTTCAGTTTATTATATTCCAATTTTGGCTATATCGTTTTGTGCTGCACCCAAACTAATATCTGGAGCCTGAGGCACCTGCTCATTTTCTTAAACCAGCAGAATATTTGTGATGCAAGACCATCGTTTCTGAAAGCAGCTTCATGGTTTCAAAGCCCCAAGCCTTTCAAAGTGTCGCCCGACTTTTGCCTTAATGATTCTTTTCCCAGTTTGCCCACGATCAAGGTACGAATTTCCACCTCCGTTAATCGTTTGGCAGCTTTCTCCCTCCAGAGCACATTATAATATTTGGGTCACTGGTCTGAAAATGATGTCAAAAAAATTAAGGAATCTCCGGATGTATATTTTCTGGCTCTTGAGCTGAGTGCTCATCCACTGTGTTGAATGTGCTGATGACTTCCGTGTCCTTTAATTCTCCCAGAAATGAATATTCAGTTGTATTGTGCGACCAAAAAGCTAGCACTTCTGCAGTCCTCACGACAGAGGGATGAGGACTATAGTGAGAGGATTTCATTAGTCCAAGTATCCAAACTTTCTGAGCCTCTGATACGACCCTCTAGGGTATGAGTGCAACGGCGTTCTTGTGTCCGAATGTAGTAGGGACGTTTCTAGAAGTCTGGATGGATTCTTTTGTCCAACTGAACTCATTTTATGGTAACAACACGGTAACAACAATTAATTAAAATAATCATCAAAGTTTTGTCACCTAGAAATGGTCCCATACTAGTAACCTGGTCTTTAGTAAGTTGCTTGGTTTTGCATTCGTCAACGGAAGTCCTCTGAAGCTAATTGTAGCCCTGTATATAAGCACCCTTGAATTTCAAATAAGCAGTTTCAAATTTAAATAATCATCGCAGTAATGTTTGCCAATTTTTCCTCGTTCATCTCGCTCCTATAGAGTCGTTGAAGAACTTCCTCACTTTTAACTAGCTTTCGATTTCCTACTTTTTATAAAATTGCCCCGAGTTCCTACTATTGAAAGATGCCCACGTCAAGTGATCAAGCACAAACCTCAACACATCGTTAAGAAAGCAAGTAGCATGTCTGGTTAGATTTTTACGGCTTGATTTATGGCATTCTGCGTTGGAACAAGATAAGATGCAGAAATGTAGTGAAATTTTTAACTAGAATATTTCTGCACAATATGTTCGTTTTCTTCTAACTACTTATGAATCCATTGTGCAAAGCCAACAGACAACACCAAAAACTCAGAGACTTGGTTTGGCTTGTATTTTTCAGTCGGGATACGTATCAACTGTCCAATTAATATTTCGTCGTTACAGCCTTTACCGTTTGATGAACTACGCATTTTGATTGCTGACGACGGATTCCTTGCTGCCTGACTAATGGCTTCATGACTGTCCTTCAGAAAAAACCAAAAGGTTAAGCTCAAGTCCGACAGCGACATGTACATGCTGAGTTTCCAAGTGCCTCTCAGTCTTAGTCACTGTAAGTTTTCTTGGTCATTATAAATCCAAGGACTCCCCAAATGTTGATCGATTGCCAGAGTGATTATTAATTTTCAGAAGAAGAAAAATTATTTGACGTAGAGTTCTACCTCACTTCTGAAAGGTCGCCACAAAGGGGCCTTATTCCAGAGATCCTCTGTACCACTGTAAATGACATGGCCGTATGGACACACACGAGATACTACTTGGGACTACTTCTAGCAGCGCCTACCACAGTGTGTACGAAGTTGCGTGTCTGGGGAAGGACTCCAGTATCAGTCCACTACGATGTACTGTGAGCCCACAAAAATGCGAGGGAATGGAAGTGGAGGAAGAAATCAGAAAAGAACTTCCGTTAGCGACGCGAACAGCATGCAATCATCTGCTCACAGACAATGCGATGGGAAGCCTGATGGCAATGTTAAGGGAATCTAAGCGTAAAACACAAAGGGTTATTTAGTTTATTTTACTCCTCCTCGACTAAGGAAGCTCACCTTTGGCAGCACCAAAGGTACACATATTTGAATCCTCTATAGTCAATTTTGGTCCCAAATTGGGGCATTCAAATTGAAGCAAAGCCTGCGATCCGCAGATATAAATTTGGAGCGGCTTACTGTTGTCCGCGAATACTCACAGATATTGAGATCCTCTAGACATGTAGTGAGCAGTGTCGATTTTCATGATGAATACAGCATCTTGCGAGTTCTTTGTTAGTAGGTTCAGTGCCAGCAGATCAAGTGCGATTAGCTTGTTCTGTATGATTGATATGCAGTGTAGCTGACAGACACTGGGAACGAAAATACACTACTCAAATTTTTATTATCCCGTCATAAGACGATCCAAGAACGCTAAAAACGGCAAGATCTACAAAGAGTCGTTAATTCTTCTTTTCCTAAGCCTAAACAACCCCTAGTTATGAGTTTTGCGAATTACAACGCCAAATTACTACAGGTTGACCTACTCTTAGACCGTCTGTGTAAAGTCACGACCTGGCGGCGAAGATATAACCTCATAGTAAATGCCGAATGTATTTTCGTTTACCATCTTAGCAACACTACTTAAGCTTTCAGTTCTGACCTTTGGTGGTAACACTGCTGACCTTGGCCTATATACCATATATACAGTACACTTCAAACACCTGACCTCTTAGGAAATCAGAGAATACCTTTTGACCCTCAAACGCAACCGAGATACTGGTCCTGGCGAACGCTTACCCGCTCTGTTCAAAATGTAGGTGAAACCCGAAGTCGGCGCTCCTCCAACTTACTTGCCTTCATCTGAGTGAAAGAGGTCATTACAACCAGCTGGGATGGATCGATCGTGGTACCTATTTCTAAAAGGTGTGCTCTTATTGAGTGTGGTGATCACAGAGGAATTAGACTGACTTCTGTTGTAACCAGACTCTGTGCAACTTATTCTACGTCATCGTACGAAGGTGTACGAAGACAGGACCCGAGGATGGTAAGAGACAATCTGTCCCGGAAGGGGCTGTGTGGACCATACCTTCACACCCTTTTCTGGAACGCGGAATGTGAGGACTTTCCTGAATAGGGATAGTTGGATAGGCCTGAAAGGCAACCTGCTGTTATTGTGAATTAACTCACCCATTACGAGACAAACCTTCAATCAATGATGTCTGGATGGTTGACCACGAGAAGCCGCCAGAGTTGTATCCGGGACAAGATGAGAAAGCCTACGTAAAAACGCTGACAGATTTGCAGTTACAGGTGGTAATCAGAGAATAGTGGACGATTTTAACAAAGGCTTAATCCTGCCGTTCAACCCATGAGAACAAACAGAGGAGCAATGTCCATCTGCTTTACTCATTTTGGTAATCATCAAAAGTACCCGTCTCACGAGATTATGAGGAGATTTGGACCCAAGACATCTTATTTTGCAAACGAGAGTTATATCGTTTGGCTATGAGTGCCTGACCAGCGGTTTGCTTTTTATGCACTTAGAAGGAATGAAGAACCATTCGTCCTTCAGTTATGTGGTTCAGATTACTTGGTCATTTACGGACTGTTTCGGGTGACGAAAATCGCGGTGAAGAAACTCGACAGGCTTGACCTAATTCTAGCAGCTTGTCAGCTGGCCAAGCAATATAACTCACTTATCCCAACGTTTAATGGAGACATTTTTGACTGACTTAACTAAAGCAGCCAAAACGCAGAGTGCCGTAAATCACCTTAGAAGTGGAAGGGCAGCGGCTTGCCTGCGGGGCTGTTCAAGTTAGGTGGACCGATCCTGCAGAACACGTACTATGCACATTGGGAAATGGAGGACGTTCTGTAATCAAGGATGCTACGACAAGCCTTCTGTAGAAATGAAAATGGAATTGAAAGATGGACAACTAGCTTGGAATTAAGCTCCGGTGCACAGAAGTCAAGATGATGGATAAATCAGATTGGTAAGTGTACGGAAGCTTTCCTGACAAGCCATGCGGATTTCGTGACAGTTGAAATAAGACGTAAGACAAATACATGCAAAATATAAACAAAATCATTGGCCCTGTGAACTTCGTAGTTTTCTACGCGATCAACGGAGGAGAGTACATATCATAGTAAGAATGCTTGGAAGTTTGGAAAAGATTTACACTGGAATGAAGGGCAGAGGGTCAGCGAAGATACCTGTACCAAGTTGGACTTGATGGAATTGTTTCGTTGCTTCAGCTTTTTTCCGGCCTCTATTCACCAAACATTTACCTAGGGGCTTTTCAGCGTTGAGAAGATGCTATACCAGCTCAAAGAGGGTCGAACGACTGTTCATTCAGTTCGAAGCGTCTCCTGGCCAAACACTGCTGCGTGGGCCCAGTGTCCGCATGCTGTAATTTTCGGATGATTACACTCAGTTATCACAGTCTGAAGCCGAACTACAACGGCTGGCTACGGCCTTTTTTCAATAGTATCTCGGTTTGACCCAAGTACAAATGTTCCCCAGGGCACTTGTCAGTCTATATCAGGGCTTTAACAAGAAACACCGAGTATTTTGCCAAATGATTATGAGGCACCGTATTGTACCAATTTCTGCTGCTTTGGTGGCATACTATCCACAAACCTAAGGCTTGATAGTGAAAAAGAACGCTCGAATTGACATCCGGCCGCCTTGACAAACACGTCTGTAGCGACCATTACTTGTGCACAAATGCCGGAATTTCAATCTGCTGGACCGTTATGCTGGTTTCCTTACCGTGAGGCAGCTAGTCCTTGTCACTATGCAGTCATGTATGTGCGAAATCGTTCGAAATACCGAAATTTTTGATGGACGAACACTGTTAAACTCAAATACAGTCGGACACGAAGCCAGCTCCGCTGGTTGGACCACATGAAACAAGTGCAGATATCTGTATCCCATAATAGGTCATGTGTGGTCAGCTGAAGAATAAGGTTCGAAATTGAGGGCGTTCAAAATTTCGCTATTGGGACGGCCTGTAGGTAGTATTGAAACACTGTAACTTCCATTTTGAATCATGATAGGGTCTGGAGCGAAATGGTCTACACAGGAACGTAACCGGTCTCACTACTGCAAAACAGGCGAGATATTCGGAAGGGCACCAAACTCCATACTGTAGTCTCTGCTGTGGCTAAAATAGATTCGCGCATGCTCTGATAGCACTGGCTTTGTGGGTCATCGGCGTAGTAGCCAACGTACATACCGAACGTAAACAGCTGGAAACAAGGTGAGTTTCTCTCATCTTTTCGTCAGTATCTGATCAACACTGTCATCCTAAGAACGACAGCATTAACGACATAACTAGTGGAACCCCCTTAGATTATTCCTTATCCTGACGACGCTCTAATCGACGACTCCGGGAATGTATGTACGAGGATATGCTGGGGATGCGTGTCGAAAATGAAAGGGTGCCAGGAAGCCAGTATCTCCAATATAAACAAGTCACTAAAGTCTGCGTCGTGTTTAGATCGACTGTTGGCTTGCAACAGGCCTCCGATGATTTTGTAGGAATAGAGTTCAGAACGCAAATCTTATTCCCTCGAGTCCACACCGGCGCCAAGAGCGTGCACACTGCACCGCACTTCCTCAAACTGTCCGCAGCTGCTCAACTAAATACGGGGGGTCCAAAGGTTTGATCTCTGTTTACCGGCAACTCTGATGCCAGCTGAATGTCAAACTAGGAAATCGGTGACATGTCGGTTCATTGTTTGAATGATTGCTGACGATAATACGGTGATATACTATGAGTTAAGTGCATGAACATGTCCAGCGACGATTGTTGGACTTGTGCGAAGGTGTTGTTCAATCTGCCATCGTAAACATCTACAGGGCATAGGTCATCACCGTTCAGCACCTTCAAAATTGTCCACAATCGCAATGCTTCCGAGTACCCCTATTTCGGTAATGGCCGAGTTGATGACAACTGTTTTATTCCTGTTTCTTTCGCTCGGCATTCAAAATAATGCGTTTCTTTTTGGTTGCAAAGCATTTCTTTTGCCTCCTGTGTACTACCACGAACACAGTGAATTTATTCAACTATACTATAGTCATGTGATGACTTTTGTCTATCAGGTTAATATGAGCATGAAAGCATCGCATTCTTGTACTTATTTTACGTAATTCCGAGATGAATTCTCATGTTTTTCATCAAAACGAAGGACAAAATACGTGTTTTTCAGTTTTTATCTTCATCAAAATTCGTCCTCAGTTTTCCGGCAACGACCATAGGCTTTCGCGTCGCTGATTTTGAACGTTGTAAGGAATTCCCCGTTACAATCCGGCAGTGAGGCAAACGATTGTGGTTCTGCTTGTGAGACTGAAGACCGATCATAAAGCTACACTTTGTGGGGGAGTGAACAAACGGGATCCAGAATATTAACATGTGATAGCCCACGTTATTCCTCCATTATTTGGCCCAAATCCTTGGAGCTCCACTTTTGCTATCGAAACAGTGGTATCAGTGTGGTTTTCCTCATAAATTCTGTGTTCGAAATTCCGTAAATTCCGTCTTAGAATTTCTAAGCATGATGCTATTTGTCTGCACACCAACTCTTCCACGAAATCAGTCTTAATGCCGTTTAGAGAGACGCACTTAAATTCGAAAGGCGACTAGTTCATTTTTCTGGGCTAAAATTGAATTCGTCGTTTCTGTTCACATAAAAAATCCACTGGTCGTTCTCCATATATTTGATGGAGTTGATGGAAGCTCAGTTTTTAACGTCAAGTTGACGAAGAAATGCTTTAGTTGTCCGATATTATGTGGAAGTTTCCAATGAGACAGAATGGTGTATCCTGTCATCCTTCGAAACATTAGGCCTGTGATTAGTGCCTCCCCTATAATTTTTTTAGGTTATACCTATTCCGAAAACAAGCGCGGATAGCTTTTGCAACATCTAGCAGTTTTCAATACGACACATTCATATTTCCGTGTGCAACAGTTCCGCATATTGTTGTGGTCTTGCTCTGACATCCAGCCAAGGCAGAGAAAAAAATGAAACTGAGTTACTTCAGTTTATGATATTTCACGACCGTCTAACAGATGCGAGAGTTGACGAAGACACTATCTGACCCAATGATGTCTACCAAAAAGTGACCTACCAGTATTTTTTGGTTGACATTCCCATTGTAAGAAAAAGCTATCTACATGAAGAACCAAATGTTGGGATTAAAACATTGGATCATTCGGATAAGGCCGCTTCGATTCTGTCTGGAGGCAGGTGTTTGTCATTTTTGTTACTAATGCGGCATTATGCACGCACTGATTATGCCAATGATGACAGACTCAGCACAATGGAAAAGAACAGGCCGGAACTATTCCTATTATGTCTCAAAACAAAATAGGACAAACGTAGCACACTACTCATACGGTTGCTGAAAACTCCTCGACAGCCCACGATCCGTTTCGCCCATCTTGAGGATTCAGGTAGAACATAAGGTCGCCGGAAACTCGAGGACTGCGCTCACCTGATGAGGCCCAAGAGGGGCGAAACCGGTCATGGGCTGTCGAAGTGTTTCCAGCAACCTTATTAGCAGTATAGTACGTTTATGCATGTGTCTTGATATCTCGAATATCGTGCCAACTGAAGCATGAGGCGGCTTGAAGCAGTACATTCAGTTGCTTAAAACATCATTAAAGAAAGAATCAACTGGGTGCCAGGTGCGTTTCCCTTAAAAAACGAAATTGGTATGCAAATGAGTGTATTTCGTTAAAGGTAGGATAATTTCGATTTGCTGCTCTTCCAGGTATAGCAACACAAAAATGCGACACCACTAAATCATGATCGCTTATCAAAGTACTCACTAGTCCGTTTAACCAGAGAAGTAACCATCAGAGATATCAACCACCAAACTGAGAATACGTGTCTAGGATGTGATCAACCAAAACTGAGGATGTCTGGCGCGAGCACATTGTTAAACACTTGTGCAAATGCAGCTCCGGGTTAGCGCAGAATGCAGTGACAATCGTTCATTTTACTGAGCTTTAGAATTTTATTGAAAACGTTTCGTCACCAACCCCAGCTGGGCAACGGTGACTCTTTGTGTAGACCCAAATACTTTTCGGTGGAGCTTTTTCAAGGAAGGAAGTTTTTCAGTGTAGCCGTGTTCCTAACGCGATGGTCCTGTCTTCGGCTATGACGGTGGATGATGTTAGTAGCCTTCTTTGCATCCTTGTCGGATTTCATAAGAGTAGTGATAATAGTAGTTGGAAACGTAACCTCTGCATTACTGGTGTAAGGGACTATACTATTGATGGAACCTGCGAGTTCAAAGCTGCATCCGGGCAGCTACTGGTGATTATTAGACTATTCAGATGAGCTTGTCCATTGACACCAAATTTTTAAACGACACCTAGGAAATCTCAGGAATCTGCCTAATTTTTTTTTAACCTCTGTGCAAGTGAGTTTTCCGCTTACTTGTTCGGCTGCTTACAACCTTTCTGTTCGTGTTTCATAGCAAGTAATTTCCGAGCGCCATTTGCCTTTCATATGACATCAGTCGCCAATTTTCTAATTTGGATTCTTTGTTCTGTTCGTGTTTCACAAAGAATAACTCTGCATTCCACTTCCTTTCATATTGCACCGATGTGAACCAGGATTACACTGAGAACAGTCAGACGCGAAAAGAACAGAAGAGACAAGGAAGAACGAACGTTTATCTTGGAACCATGGGAGTCGTACGGATGCATTAGAACAGTTACATGCAGGAACTTAGCAATACCCGAACAAGAGGAGGATATAGCCTGGGCACCGGTTAGATAAATTGGTCCGTATGATCAGAAGCACAGCGAGTTCACAAGCTTCTTGTAGCCGCATGTTATTCATCCGTCATTTATTATCTTGAAGTCGCGCCTGATTCATCGTTCACCTGATTGCTACTGGAGAATACTTGCAGATACGTGGTTGGTTAAACAAGGGATGGAACTGCCTCTCTTCCAGATGCATGGCAAATAAAGACGACTGAATGATTTGTGTCCCAGTTACTATCGAAAACTTAAGTTTGAAAGATTCAACAAATACACTCCTTTTCATACCAATCTGGTTTTTGCGGGAGACTCATCTGAAATTCAGCTGAACTTTTCGTTTATGATATTCTTCAGGTGAACAAGGTGTTCAGCTGGGTTCCCGTCAAAACCAAATTGGTAGGCAAATGAATGTATTTTGCTGATCTCGTGTAATTTGGGTTCAGGTAGAACACAAGTTGACGGAAACTCGGGGACTGCGCCTACTTGATGAGCCCCAAGAAGGGCGAAGCCGGTCATGCGCTGCCGAAAAGTTTTCAACAGCCTTGTGAGTGGTTTGTGTGATATCTTTTTGTATGGCACTGATCTAGTTTAGACTAGCTACGCCGTTCTTCGTGACGGGAGACTACAGTATTCTTTTGGATCAGTGTTAGCTACAGCAGCAATAATCGCCACATTTGGGGACAAGCCTCAACAGGGAGAGGATATTAGTGTCTCATAGCAGGAGCGGCTGTGACTTTTGTTTTTCATGGGCTTATTCCCACGACATGTTGGAGCGAGCACTCAAATTCAGTTGGCCTATCTGACAGCTAATGATGTGTAATCTCATTATTATCGTTATTATTATTGTTATTATTATTATTATTATCTGTAAAAACCACGTACTTGTCGCACAGCGGTTTTAGCTACCACAATTTCGTCCATCGATGATTTGGGGAGGTAGGGCAGGTAGCTGCGCTTTGGAGGCGGGAGCTGGTAAATTGGTGCGTAAATACACCACTGTCAGTGGACTTTTAAGTGGAGAGATTGGGAAGGGTGCTATGCATTGAAGGTAATAGCTTGGATGCACGAGCGCTATTGAGGGCGCGACTGAGCCATGTCTCCAACCATTGATGTGGCCCGTCTCGGGGTCCCCATCCAGGAAGACGGCAATGACCAGCGCAGCTGAGTCTGCTGGTAATGGCTTTCATACTTCGCTGTCAAGTCATTGTTTGACCTTCCCTGTCTCGTTTCCATCCTTCGTGTGGCTCTGCGAAAAGAACCCTTCGAGCCAGCTCAGCGTATGCAGTGTGATCAGTACATCTATCGTGGGAGAGTTATTTCTTCCGAATACCATTCGACGTCTTTCAGCATTGCTGATCCAGTGTTCCCACCACACTCGGGCAGTGCTCCGAAGACATCGATGGTCAAACACTGAAAATCTTTTGACGTCTTTGACGCGCAGCGGCCACGTTTCTGGCCGGATAGCAATATGGATCGCACTGCAGCATTGTAAACTCGATCCTTGACGGATAAGCTGATGTCGCGCCCACGCCACAGGTGACGTAGGTTCATAAAAACTGCTCCGGCCTTCCAAATGCGGACGAAACATCATCTTTTGCTAGACCACCGGGACTGATGCAGATGCCCAGGTAGACAAACTTGTCTACCACCTCAAGAAGCTCATCCGCAAGCATGAGGCTAGGATTCTAGCCTAGCCAGTCTTGCAGTAGCGCATGCCAAACCGTGAGGCAGAATTATTTGTGTCATTTAATATTTTTTGCATAACCATGGCATTAGATCCAAGAAGAGCTATGTCATCTGCGTACTCGTTATCTTTGAGCAGACGTCCCGGGGGAACTTTGACCCCACAGGTATTATTCACTGGTAGTATCAATGACGAGGTTTAAAAGGAATGGTGAAAGAGGACAGCCCTGCCTGACGCCACTTGATGTGGTGAACTCAGGCGAGAGCTTCCTGTAGACCTTCACACAGCCGCGGGAGTTGGCATACAGCGCCTTAGGGAGGGTCAAGTACTTGTGGGGGAGACTGTGCCCCACAGACACTGCCATAGTGTCTGACAATTCACAGAGCCAAAGGCAGTTTTCAAGTCAAGGAACACAAACATTGTTAGTTTCTGAAAGCAGTATCGCTGTTTCAGAATCTGTCGGAGGGTAATGTGATCGACGGAACCCAGCTTGGTTTTCGGGGACCTGCCTCTCCCTGTGTTCATTCAACTTCGAAGGATTAGGCAAGAGAGAATCTTTGATTCCACAGCTACCAAGCTGACGCTATGGTGATCTTTACACAGCATTCGGAGAGGACAGAACAACTTTATAACACAAAACTTTTAGTAGGTCCTGACGTAAAGACCACTTCTTTGATGCGCATGTGTACATTAAGGAGTCGCCTCACACGTGGCATCGCGTTCAGCATTTTCGAGAGCGTGTACGCCTAAGTCAAGAAATCTGACCCCGGCTCCACGTTGAACAGTGAATCACTGTGGTCTTTTCTGAGGATAAGAATAGAACGTGCCCTGCGCTATAAACGCTGCTGTGATACTGCGCTGCTTGGTTGGTTAGTGTGTCAATGAGTGAAGAACTACCGGAGATAACCAAGGCCAGACCGGTCGGGAGCTGCGTATATGAACGAATGACAAAGGTCGACATGGCGTGCATCATGCAAGCATGGCGACCAGTGGTGTCCATTGCACGGCTGGTGTCGGACAGCTTACAGATGTCAAAGATGAATAACCATACACACACAAACTGTTCACACGAGAAACAGTTATCATAGCAGATAACTACACACTACATGTGGTGAAGTTGTGCAGATGCGGTTCACCAGGGCCACGACCATTTTACTGATACAGTAGACAGGGTATTGGAACAGGTTTTGAAGTACAACCGAGTATATTCATTCTAACAACTATGAGCTTTGGTCATTGCGCAATTCGATGACGAACTTTTGTGAAAATGACCACAAGCACTGCATCCTTCTGCCAAGATAAACGGGTACAACTGCTGTGCAGTCCCTCTTTGCTGCCCTTTATGGTCTAAACCTGACATAAATGTGTTCGGCAGCAAGATTCCTTTCTTTTGTTACCGTGTTTTGAGGTAAGTCGCTTTGTCTATCGGCGGTATTATCCAAATGATTACACTTGAAGTTTTGACTCCGGTTGAGTTTAATGGATAGTTCCGACCTACAGAAACTTTGTTACTGCAGTAACCAGGATAATAATAACAGCAAAACCTTTAGATGCTTACAGTGTCAGTAGGGTTAAAGCGATACTCGCATGCTTAAAAGAAGGGTTCACGATACGATCTCAGTCCGGAACAGAAAAGTCCTTGACAAACCCCGGAATGTCACCGGAGGTACAGCGCTATGTGATGTCTATTGCGCTGTTCAAGGATCACAGTGTCCAATGGCGATGAGACGTTTGGAGCATTTGGCCATCATTACAACTTGAGCTACCAATAGTCTCTTCAATTACGATGGGACCTGTACGCATCATGCGCTTGGTTTTCCGTGTTTTGCTGATAGAGATTTAATTACACAGTGGATTGGTTAACTGCCATCGTGTTTGCCTTATCTCACTCCGGTCCACTTCATTTTGTGGGGTTTCAACAAAAGGAACACGAATGAGGATGGACCAAAAAACCTGGACCAGATGGAGGAACTCGTCAGTAGTGAGTTCACTACGTACAAAATGTTGGCGAGCTGTGTTTAGGAAGAATGCTACAGTGTATACTGGTGGACGGGGGATATATCGAGTAAAATGAGTAAACTGAAGTATTGTACATGTAGCTTGATCAACTCGAAGACAACCCCTTTCTCAGTATTCCACGCGAAATTAAAGGTATCTGGCTAGACATCTGAGTATAGGGGGAGGCATTTTCTTTCTAGGACGACTAGCCTTACCGAACAAACCGATCACAGTAGGGAGAAGAATTTCACTTATAATTCATCTGTCTTTGGGTGCCTCTAGTACTTGACTCAAGAGACCAGTTACATTATCCCAGATATTCTATTGTGGGTTTCTAATCATACACCCAAAAACTTCTGCTATGAGGGGACTAGCAGGCCCTGGTGAATTTTCTGTCTTCGCTCACTGTGGCAGTTGGCAGTACACGTTAACAATTTTCCCTCCTGTATAATCTTGTTTCCCCACTTTAACAGGCCTTGCCAACTTGACGGTAAATGACGGCTGAAATTCTACATACCGTCGAGCCGTAAACGACATCTAAGTTCAGTGTTAAATGAGTCGTTCACATTTACCGTCTTAAAGGCTGGGCAACAAGTAGCTAACCAAACACTAGGACGGCTGCAACGTGGGGTAACTTAGTGATAGTCTGTATTTTGTATTGAGCCCTGTCTCGGTCTCCATGCCAAGCTTGGTACTTTCATAATCCAAGGGAGGGAGAGTAAATTGGTGGCGTTTCACTCAAATCATCCCTAAAGTAGCTCTGAGAGGGCACTGCGGCTGACAAATATAGGAACTATGTTGCTTTTTTATTTAGCTCCGCCGTGTTTGGTCCACTTTAGTCTGCAAACTCGATGTTACATACTTATACGAATGCGGGCGAAGTACATGTGTGTAAGAAGATCGAATGTTTTCGGTGCTTGATTCTGACAGTCTGTCAACTTCTGTCTGACAACTAACTCGGGATAACTCCAAGGATGTAGTTCACGAGTTTATATTAGTATTATTTCAAGTTTGTTTGCAATCCTATTATTCGAACTTGACGCGATTCTCTCAACGCAACGCGCGTAAGAAAACTAGGAAGACAATTGGAGCATGCAGTATTCAGGGCCATTTCAGAGGAGTAATAGGCTAAAACACAAAAAGTTGATTGCCATCGGGGTTGTGGCAATGATCTCTTTTCACTGTACATTTTTTATGGATTTCGCAGTCTCGTGAGGTGCTATTATTGAAGGAGTGATCACCAGTTGAAGCTCAAGCGAAGAAAAATATCAGAAATCATTCTTTGTGAGACCAAGGTATTTCTCCCTATTAAGTAAATGCCAAGTCTGTCAACATCTGTCGTTTTCTGCAGGTTCTTTGTTGCTGCGTTATACCCGTTGCTGGTTTAATGTTGTCACTTGATCACTATACGATTCCGTCAACCTGGACAACTTCGTATCTTCCGTTGGCGTTATGTGTGCTGGAAAAGTGTCTCTCCGGTATCGTACGTGGAACTATTCACAGGCACATTGCAAAGACGTGCAATAAGGTGCAGTCGCACATAACCGAGATGGTGTGCAGGTTAATGTTACTTACGTTGTTCATTAAAAGTCCCCCATCTTCATTTTATTCCGTTCTTCTCATCCGATTGCCTACAGACTACATATCATGCAGCTGCCAAACATGCTTACTGAACTGGACCTATCATTCCATTTTGTCATGGGAATAGGTCCTGCTAAAATAAGCATTCACGAACATCTCTTATCGCAACGCTTTGGGTGACCATTGTTGTGGGTCCGTTGAGGAGTTTCCTCCCATGTCATGGCCAGTGTTGCTGCACATACAGGACCCTACCATATAATATCTCCTGTTTGATGACCTGTTTTATCCTCTTTTCAGTGTAGTCTTGGAGATTATTTGTGGAAACCACGATCTAAACATCGCTGTTGAGTGCTTACGAAAATACACCATGACAATGAGGAAAGAATGCTCTCTAAGGAATACACCAGTACATCCATTCGTTTTTCGGCAACGGAAGGAGAAGGTTGACTGGAGGCGGCTTGGTAAGTGCAAAATTTGAATTCCTAAACCACTTATCATTCAGCTTCAATTGATGTGAATCGAGTGATCAACGAGATGGATGTCGGAACATTACAGGATGTACTGTCATCAGTAGCATTCTGTGACATAACTTGTGAAGTGGTGAGTTACACCTGCTACTACCACTAGGCACCCTCTGTACTGAAGGCGAATGCAGAAATGCTGAGGTAAAACTTATGTTTTCCATTGACCAAATAAAAATAGTTACGAATGATAAAATTTGTAAGGAACTCAAACATTCATCTGCGTGCTGGTCACTTCTGAGTTTCAGTCACTAAGATCTCACCTATCATCCCTCTAACCGTGTAAAATGTTGATAAATATATTTACACAGTTAGAATTTACCGAACGCGATGCTCAAATTCAGATAGGGCTAGTTAATAAACTTAAAACGGATTGTTTAGTTTTTTCCAGATGAAAACGTGGGAAGTGCTTAGTCTTCACTGCCTACATCGTGTGCACCGTGCAAAGCGAGTGAACCCAAATTATCATTTCCCTCAGACAAGCAAAGGTTCATTATCGTCACCCACGGTCTACCCATGTGGCCACCTGTACAGCAAGGTTTGCTTTTTCGTGCTTTAACACGCGATAAAGATGTGATGACTGGCTCAGTAAATTAATGAACGCGCAGCCCGCTGCCTCCTGGCTTTTGATATTTTCCTCACTCAGTTTTCATGTTGAATTCGTTACCGGTACCATAAAATAAATTCGTCTTCAAATTTACGCATTCACTTTATGAGAGTTCACCAACATTAGGTTGTGCAGAATGGTGAAATTAAGATCCAACAGATATGAGGATTGGCAAAGAGCACACAACGTGTACATGTCTTGTCAGAAAGAAGCGCCCCAATTAATGCCTCTCTGTCGGGGACAGCTGAGGTGGAAGCGATTTCGATGCTCTGACACACATGCTGTGATCCTGCCAGCTAAACTACAGGGAAAAGCAAACGGCGGTTTGTATATAGTTGGCTACGACTTTCCGTGGTGCAGACTTATGTGCGTTTTCCTGAGGAAAGTCATGGCGGGACCAGATGTTTTTTAAACTTGGTTGCAAGTGTTCCAGATGAACAAAAGTAATTAACAAGGAAGATATCCAAAAACGAATGCTTGTGAAAATCACTTACAGAATTGTGGACAACTTCAAAATTAGTAGAAGTTGAGGGTGTAGTTTTATAAAAGTGAAAGCTATTTCCAATCGGTGTTAGGAAATTGGAGGATTTGAATGGCATTGTAACAAGACCATGGTAATTATTGGATTTCAACCTGATTAAATGATTCTACCGAAATCCTAGAGGTTTAGAGAATCTGAACATAGATAATGAGGTAAGCAGTAATAAAAAAAATGGTAACGCAGGGTGCAGCTTTCTCTTATGTACGAGCACCTGACAAATGCTTGTTTCTTTCTGAAAGCTTAATGGAAAACCACTACGGTATTAAGCTGACCAGAAAGTTCACCATTTCAATTCAAACGAATATGAAAAGAGATCTGACTGGCTCAGGTGCCAACATAATGAGTTGCGAAGTAAGAAGCGACATGAGTCATAACGTTTAACCGAACCCAAATAAAATCCTCTGGCAAGCAAAGAAGAAAACTCCGGTGCGGAAAACACAGGTTCTTGTTAATGAACGATATTGCACAAAATCTTGGTGTCAGCCGATACTGTGGAATATGTATGGGGTACATTTTTTTCTGGAGACAAACATGTCAGGAAATTGTTTAATGACAAGTTTTAAAGCGCTCTCCTGTACTGTTAAGAACAATTTTCATTTGATTGGTATTAAAAAACAAATAAATTAGGAACTAATCTAGTAAACTAGGAAAAATATTTAAAAAGACAACTCAAATGGTGTTTCTTGAAGTCCGCCTCAGTATGCTATACTTCACAGCAGGCAATGGAATAAACGTCTCTGTTAGGCACTTTGAGGGCAGCAATGTAGTTAGGTACCTTGTCTTTTGCTGGGAGCTACCATACTTCATTCTGTATTTCAAAATCAGCACAGCACTTTTCAGATAAGCAAAGCTTATCAACCTCGCTCGCGATGCGGCTCTCCCATAGTAGCACATAAGAAAATTGTTATTGTTGAGTAGGGACTCACATTAGAATATCTGATCGCTACTGAATGTGATAGAAGGCTTTCGCGCACAATTTCGACGACACCTTAATGGTTACTGTGACTGAGCAATCGTGGACATTTCACTCTTGAATCAGGTAAAACCTTGTGAAGACGAACACTTGCACGCGAATTAGGATGATGCTAAACAGAGACTTAACTGAATATGTGGTTTGTGGTATTCTTCCGCTAGATGTGGTGTATGAAGGTCACGTTATGTTTCTGCTGAAATGGTACTTGAGCTGTCGACTGACTTTCCATGGAATGACACTAAACACAATGTTTTCATTATATTCATGCAGAGCGTAATGTCAAGACTGAATCCGCTTTGTTCGTATTCTCACATATTTGGTTTCCAAGTGCTTCACAAGCGATCGGCGTCGTTGTAAAGCCTCTGTTATATCTCCATTCGTTTCTGCAGTACCAGTCCGTTGTTAAGCCTTCATCACAATTTTTGTCGTTTCATGTCTACTCCTCTCTTCTCCTGCATAGGACATGCGTTGTGTCGACAGTAACTTGATAAAACTCTTTCAGTTGGCACAACTGCTTGTGGAATACCTTTTGGTAAGTAGCCCGTTATTAGTCCTGTTTTTTTCATTAAATTGAATGAAGAAAGAGCTAGAATCATGGTTTATTGTCAGTTGCTGGAGCGTATGGTCCGTACTAGCAGTAGAGTTGCAAACGTAACCTCCATTGACAACACCCTTCAGTTTCGTATAAGGATCATTGGATTGGTACACCTGTACTTCAGTGATTACTTTAAGGCCAAACAGCTGGGAGTGATAGATGTGGAGTTTTTCGACGTCACTGTGCACAAATACGGCATTGGGTGTGTGGACTGAACCACTTCAGCGTGTATATCAGCTGGAGTCCAGCCTAAATTTTGCAGCTCCTGGAGGCGCCGCAGTCGTGCAGCATGCATGGCGAAACACTTCGCTGATTTATCGCCCCACTGGGTCTGTTATAGTACTTGCGAACCATACCCGTAAGAAGCAAGGCCTGTATGAGGATGAGAGTACAAATGATGCGGCACTATTTCATATAGCAGTAGCATCGCAGTCACTGATGGCTACTTTTACTAACGAAGTGACATGTTTGTCCGCGTTTGTTCGAAACAGAACCAGTTGAGCAGAAAAGTTCTATGAGGTTATAATTTCGAAGAAGCTAAGTCCTTCAGAAACTGAATTCCGGATTGAAAGGAAATGATTTGGGTGCATGGTTCACGGTAGCATAAGCCATCCGAAAAAACAAAGGGGATCTTGTTCTACTCTACCACTAAAACAGCCAGTAGTACAGTGAATCTCAGAAGAGATGGCTGAATTGCGGAGCGATGAAGAAATACTTCAATGTTTCTAGATTCTTGGACCTGCGGTGTTTGGTTGTTCTCATGAGGCGCTTTTTGGTGCCATCCAACGATTACCGTATTGCGATTACTTTGGGCTGTATGTTGTAGGGAGCTATTATATAAATCTTGCGGAAGAACTCAAGTTGATCCGCTCTCAAGATGCAAGGGTCAAAGATGGCGTGCACACGCAGCGGGGGTCTCCTAGCTGGGTGTGACTCTGTGACAAATTACGTCGCCCTATCACTGAGAAAGCATTCTACTCCTAAGATTACTGGAAACTCTCGGACAGCTCATGACCAATTCCGTCCTATTTGGAGCTCATCAACTTTTGGCCCCTCTGAACGCTAAGTTGTAGGTAATTTGTAGAATACAAGCATTTGCAAATTATTTTGGTGTTGACAAGAGATTTAACTTAATTCCTCGTTCATAAGTTCTTGAACTAATGTGCTGCACAAAAGCAGCCTCATGGTTCAGTTAGTACACTAATCAGAACATTATACGCGAGAGATTCAGCTGAATCATCCGTTAACACCAACTTCATTTGCAAATGACTGCATTTCGCCAATTACTTTACTATGCTTTAAGATTTTTTAACAGTCCTGGTGCTGTAGTTCAAGTATTATATTATGATGAGGAGTGATGATATCGCACTCTGTAATCTAAGGCTTGGTGAGCTGAGACTTTGGAGAATCACTGGCTTACAAAAATCTATAAATTTTCATTCGAATGGAACCGTCGGGTTGTGTAACCGATTTTAAACTTTGCTTCGCTTCTCACATTAGGTTGTCGCTTGTCAAGTGCATACACCATCCAAGCAGACCACCGAAATAAAGTCGGCGTGCCTGCTTAATCGTGGAAGACGGGGATTTCAAATGCACCCGCGTTAGGGCAGTAACATCTCCCTAGAAGGGCTTATTTATGAGAAACTCTTGTAGCATTTAAGATTCAGTTAGCTAAAAAATCATGTTTAGCAAACTCGACCTTTTCGAAAACAAACTTGTGCGTACTTGCGATTATTCATGTACCTATTTGGTGTCTTAGGATAGGGAAACTGAAAATGCCAGTTTTGCACCTGGGCCTTTGGTAGGAGGGTAAGTCCCTTCCAAAAGACCCCAGTGGTTGTCTGTTTTGGGAGCTGAAATGTAGTCTTTCGAGAGGGACCGATTTCAAGCTAAACCTCACTCCTAACCGGAAAGTGGTTATTTTTAGGTGAGGTTATCGGTTGAATCTGACGGCGGTTCAACTTAAGCTACATCTGCTGTCATTGGATGTCTAGCACACTTGCTTAACCTTGAATCCCACGGAAAAAGATGGAGCTTAACGAAAAATTCCAAGATTAGTTTTACAAATTGGCTGTCATTCTTGTAAACATCATATCGTCTCAAATAAACATGCAACACTTTAATTACGGTATGCAATCTCACATTTAGGCTTTCTAAAGTGATTTTTGGTCACTTGCTTGATGATTAGTGTGCGAAGTTGGATCACCTGTTGGTTTACCTCAAGTGTTTCTCGAAAACCATGGTAACACTCACCTCACGGTAGCACTCCCTACGCGGATACAAACCTAAGAAAGATGACCTTTTCCCGGGACATTAATTTTTTCACTTCCTCTCTATTCAAAGAAAAACACCCCTGAAAATAAAAGAATACACTTCCACCTTTCCGAACAAGCTGATTAACCACGCAAAAGGAAGATTCACAATGGACATGCTCTATGAAAGTAATCCTAGTAGGATGTCATGTTTTGATAATTGACATCTCAAACAACCTATGCACTATGCTGCCCTGTCATGGATTGTGTGAGTTAATTTGACTTGGCTGGACTGTTAATTAGGCCAATGCTGTACACACAAAACAAACATACCACACATGTTTTTTTTGGGGGAGGGGGGGGGAATACAAATGAAGTAGATAGTTTCCAGGTAACTCAACACTGCACAGAGAGCGATATATTCAACCATACGAACAGTAAAGTGCCTTAAAAATCCATGATGCAATCAGAATTTTATCGTCATAATTCAGATGTGTGATGAGGTTCCTATCAATCACCATTCCCACCAGAACCCCCCAGTACCCTCTGAATATCAACCCCTGCAGATACTTTATCCTACGAAATGTCCAACTTTAGTTTCAGATAAACCTGAATTTTTTTGACTAACACATGTATCTCGAGAGACATTCTTGTGAATGGAAAGGAAGTGTTATTTTTCTACGAGCGAAACCGTTTACTTTTGAAAAACCTGAAAGTTTACAATCTCATTATCACCAAAGTGCTTTTTCGTGGAAAGGTGAGGATGAAATGATAAAGTAATGTAATGAATTACTTTTGAAAGTTCATCACATCTGCTTTGCTCAGCAAACTGGTCGGTGAGTTGAGTTATTTTGGTATTGACCAGGCTCAAACAAACTTATTGCTGATAAATAAATGGTCGTTTGTCTCATGTATTTTTGGCTGTACATAAGTTTTCATAAAGTGCAAAGTTGAATTTGTCTGTTCTCCCAGATCAAAAAGGGATGGGTTTGGAGTATTTAGCTCATAAAGGTTTTGATGCAGAAAAGCTCCACTGGATATCAACTGCTCAGCCAAATTTCACTACTGGCGGATTACTGATGACACTCTGCATCACCATGGAAGGGTGGATCTAAACAGCGTCATGTAAGTAAACATCACAAGTAGCTGAAAACTATTTATTGTGAAGTTGAGGGTGGGAAATGGACCGACAAAGGAATGGTGAAGATTGAAGTATAAACAAATTAACAAGTGAAAGATTTCGAATAGAGCGCGGAAGTAACAATTGATGCTACCTCTGCGTGGGCCAGCACTCGCATCCAAATATAAAGGTGCCATAAATTGAAGGAATCTTATGATGTCAAGATCTCATTAGGGTACAAATGGAAGACATAGTCTATGGTGGAGTAGTGTCCAATCAAACGACAGTGTAGGTACTCGTGTGTGTTTGTGTCGCCATAGTCATCGGTCGTAAGGTAGGGCACTCATCCAAAAGGATCGAAAACACCTGTAAACTCATATTACAACGGGAGTTATGGATACTATTAACCACATGCTCATGCACTTGAAAAGTACCTTAAAAATCATGCATATTGTTTTATCAAATCAGTCCAATAACAGTGACACCC
The DNA here is from genome assembly GCA_003604175.2 of Clonorchis sinensis. Taxonomy (NCBI): domain Eukaryota; kingdom Metazoa; phylum Platyhelminthes; class Trematoda; order Opisthorchiida; family Opisthorchiidae; genus Clonorchis; species Clonorchis sinensis. Next base: position 129,005,052 of record CM030369.1, on the reverse strand, counting down.
TCCAATCCATCTCTGTGCATCCAGGCTACTCTAACCGAAGGCTTTTGTGACAAGAACACACACAAGTACTCATACTGTCGTTTCATTGGACACTGGTCCACCCTATGCCTTATCTCTCCCATTTTTGCCCGAATGCTATCTTGACATTATAAAATCTCATCAGTCTATAGCACTATCATATTTGATATGCCAATAATGTCCGATGTATTTCATCGGAAACATCAAAGTGTGCTGTTTCCGTGCTGTATATCGCCAAGTTGAAAGCTGTTTCCATCCAAAATTGCCTGGGACGAAGATATGCATATCAGAATGGTTTAGTTTGGGCCTTCGCATTATTCTAAGCTTTACTTATTAGTCTTGCTATTTTGCATTTTATCTTTCGTAATATAACACATCATGTCTGGTCCGCCAACATGAAGTGTTATTTGTCATTTCTATCTCTATTGCAGCACTCACAAAACTATCTCATATCCAGTGTGAATTCTCTTAAAGAAGAAAACGCATCGCTTCAGAAGGTATGTAAACACTTACTCATTTATCTAGACGGGATATTCCGCGTGCTTTTATGTTTTTGATTCCTATAAAGTTAGAGCATAGTCAGATTCAGAATTCCGATGCATTCATCTCAACCACGCGCTAGTAGCATTACACTCTGCCGTTAACTAACATACATAACAGTAATTGAGTATATGTATTGTGCAAAAATCCTTCTGCGTAAAGTCTTCTTCAAACACCAACAGTTTTAATTATTCGACCATCTGTATCATTGAAAAATGTGAACAAAGTGGAAAAACGGTTCACTTGTTTACGTTCACACCCCTCAAAATTCTCTTAATACACAGAACGTCTTTCTTCGCTCAGCTGTAACACCCTTCCGGTGCCTAGCTGCCATGCCGCCCGAAGGAACCACGAGGGCTAGGATACTGCCAGGTTGCTCAAGCCTAGACAGGGGAAGTCGAGAGGCAGAGGTGGGGTTCGAACCACGGACCTTCCTGTCAGTAAATTCGCGCTCTAACCACTTGAGCCATCTCGCCCCCGAACGTCTTTCTTAACCAATTCTGTTTCTGCCACGCCCACTCTTTGCTACTGTGGAGGATGGTTGTAGCTGATGGTTGTAGGGTAGATGGTCGTTGGTTTGTTCGTTGATCAGGGCAATTAGACTGCGAATGTTTAATCACCAATCAGGGTGACATCAATGTGTTGTTAGGGGACGCAGTGGAGTGTAGTGGTACAAAAATCCATCATTCCAAGGCTATGGATTAGGTAAGTAGGCAAAACTTGTGTCGTATTCAAAAGGGGTTAATTATACAACGCATATGAAAGGCTCAAAGTGTTGTTTGAACTGCCATCGCATTATGAAGGAATAACCGACCATCACTCTTGAGCGTTTTAGTGAAAGGAGGGTAGACGATACTTGCAAAACCTGCGTATGCCGGAGACGCTAAGGATCACACATTGAGCCACAACAGCAAACATCCAACGGATCAAGTCCTGTTCAAAAGGATGGAGATTCATTGCAACCCCACGAAGCTAAAGAAGAAGGAAGGAAGCCATCTACTCAGAGTATTCCAGAATGGATATCCAAGGAATTTTAATAAGAGAAGCCTGAGGAAGATACCTTAAGAGCAAGAGCGGGTAGCCAGATGGATATTTTTAAGCCAGATCAAGGGTATATCTGAACTCATATCATGTCTCAGAACTCAGGAATCCTTTTTGCCAAAAAAACCGCGTTCTACTTTACAGAGACTGATATCAAAACAGAAGGGCACGATCGATAAAACCCAGAGGAACAATGTGACTGCAGCAACTGCAGAAAAAACCATGTTGAAAACCGGGAACTCGAATAAATGGACACAAGGTGGCCATCAGAAAACATGACCCTCTATTCCTGATCTTCGTAAATGAAGACCGGGATCATGAATTTCATCTGGAAGGCGTAAAACATCGGCACACGGAGACACGAGATGGTGAATGACACTTCTGGATGTATGGTAATCCATGACGGATTCGGTCAGTCAACGCGTTGCACTATATTGAATTTAAGCGGCACTGTACACAAAAGATCAACAGTTTAACCGGTATACTAAAAAACAGCCGGTCATCCGAATGACCAACGAAGAAGTAGGGAGATCCTTGGAGTCACGTCAACGATGGTCACAAAGTAAAACTCATAGAGGTCAGAGGACAGAGGTCACTCGAGGAACAACCAGTTGTCGACACTGGGGTTGGCCAGGATCAAAGATCACTTGGTCACCAACCAATAGAATTGCCCGATCGAAGGTCAGCCCCAGGTATTAGCATATACATAAGCACACACGCACTGCTACTCAAAGCCGCTACGCTCCACCCCGCGCCTTAGCAAAACACTGGTGATGTCACTCCGATTGGCGGTGAAACGTTTGCAAATAAATTACCCAGATCAACGGACAGACCAACGAATATGCCCACCATTGTGTTATGACTGAATTACGCCAAAACTAACAGTCCTTTACTCTGGTCTCAAAGTAGCCATGGGATTATTATTTCGCAGAGCTTTGTGTTCTTTGAAAGTTGGTGTAACAATAGAATCCGTATGGGGTTTCGTGATCAAGGTCAGGATTGACTTTTAATATGTATGAAACACATGTTTCCTGGTTACCTAAGAGCCACTCTTGGAGGTGATGTTCTTTTGTTATCTCACATAGCACTGGTTATTCTGAAAGCTTTCTGCATCGGGCGCCGTGCTAAATTCTCAACGTTAATTCAGCCAAATGATTAACGTCTTTCATGGCTTATTCTTTGTCTACCAATTCATTTGAAGTCTCATAAAACCAATGGAGGAATTTCATTAGTGCTGTGGCCAAATCAAGGCTACTTACTTCATTTCAAAACGATTCTCCTTTAAGGTAGGACAAGTCAGTAGTGAAAATACAATAAACGAAACTGTCCGACGTCCCGGATACTGGGGCTGACATACGCCAAGGAACAAGGATGGACTGGATATTCTTCAGACACCTTTAGTAGACAACTGTCGACTACCAGGTTTGCAGACATCATGATCCATCCTTGGCTTTGATGACAGATTCTGCCAGTGATGTGCACCTAGACCTGACTCCTCTGGGCTGCGTTTCTTTCAGCGTTAAACAAAGATGCTCTGATTAACACTCGAATGACAGTGCGGTCTCTTTTGACCGCGCAACTCACCCTAATGTTGATATTTTTTAAACTTGTGGTCCCCAGTCGGAGAAGTCCCCCCACGGGTTAAGTCCTCAGATGTGCTGCACTCTGTCATCTATTTGAATCATCTGGTATTCGTTCCCAATATTTTTGTTTCTTTTTGCATTCGTCTACCAATTTGTGCTAGCTGTTATTAATGGCGGCTTATGGACAGGACGCGTGTTGTCACCGCAGAGAGTCAATCGGCTGGTAACATTCTACACAGGTTCTCGACTGTTCGGATGTAACCATGGCCTTTTCAAATGCATGCTCCGTGTACAAGAGCCGCAAGTATATGAACAGGCCAGAGATGTCCAGCGGTTAAAGTAACCTAAAATGTGACCTTTTTTCATCCACACGACACTACTATGCAGAATAGGCCTTCGGAGATCGTAATGGACAGGCATGGTAAAGGGGAACAATTGGAGAACTAGCGACCAACTTTATGGAAAACCTGTAATACGGCGTCAGATCCAGTGTAAACTGAGGCTCTGGGGGTATTCTAACTTTTTCGGCTTACCTTGCAGCAGAGCCTGCTCTTGGCGTGGCATTTTGTTGGTTTCTACACCACGCCACAGCCTTTTATCGTCTAGGAGTTGTTGTGCTGCTCAGTTTTACAAGAGCATTCACTTGTCAGACTTGTCACGCTGCTTAGGCCTGGTGAGTCGAAGTCCAAATCGCTTTGTTGGATTTTGTCTTCAGGAAAACAAGTTCACAAAAATACAATTGTTCCACACCATATAAACCACATGAACAGATCGACCGCCAGTAGTTATTATGGGAGGAGCTTAACCGTGGGAAGAATATTTTGGGACCAACCAGCAATACCTAGCGCAATGCAATTGCACCATCAATAGATTCAGTACAATTTTGTTCTGGGTAGAAAATAATGGTGTGTACGTTCATATGCACTGTGTAGAGCAGTCATTGCATGTCGTCCAGTGTTTTTATTTGAATCTTTCCAGGCGTGGTCGTCTCATTTTTAAGTAAGTAGATTTGGGGTACGGCTTTACTTTTCATTTTGGACACTGCCCAGAAAGTGCAGGTCACTTGCAGAGTCTATAGACTATTTTCTCTTGGTGTGGCTACAGCTGAAGAGCAAGTGGCCGAACTTTTTTTATCAACACAATAGTCGTGATGTGACCACTTGCAAAAGCTTCTATCCACTTTGTGTGAAAACCAAGCAGCCACAAATGCTTTTTATGTGACGATGCGTGTGTGAAGGAACCCAATACATTAGTGGAAATTTTTGCCCAGAGTTCTGTGGGATATCGAATGGGTTGCATATGTGCTTCTAGAGGTTTGGAACATTTTTTAGAATATTGATAGAATAGTCTGCCACGTATGAATTGGAAGACCAAGAGAACGCTCGTATCCGGACACTTGTCGGTGCAATGTCAGGATGACCTTCATGTTCGTTAATAAGTATGGTCTGTGCAAAACCTGATACGAATATAGTTACTTTTTAGAACGCAGGTTTAACAACCCATCATGAGTAGCAAACTAGGGAAGTGATTTACTGGAGACGGATTTTTCTGTAGCCACGAGGCCGATAAGTGGCTGCGTGTTCTTAAAAAAACACTGGATCTCCTTATTCTTGTTTTCTTCTTCCTCAGGCGTAAGTGGCATTGTGTGTTCTTGAGTAAAAACCTGTCAAGCATACTTCCTTAGTTTTCTTCCTTGTACCCGTTTTTTAGCGGTTATGTTGAAACCTGGAATGTGCTGGCCATAATAGAGAGGACATGCATACATGCAGCCGCACCACAGCAGAGCAGTGGGAGTAGCATGATTTAAAGACTTCTTTACGATCAGTTCTTTTCTTCAGTTGGAAGAGATTCCAATGCTCCAGCAACCATTCTGTCTTCCGCGGGATGAAATTGCAACAGAGTTGCACCTAGATCAACATTAAAAGAGGCTGCATAGACAAACGAAAGACACCGTTCATCAAAAATAGAAAGCGTAGGCGTAAAAGCAACCATCTTTCAAACACAATGATATGCGTTTTCTTGTCTACGAGTTCAGCGCAATTCTTTGTCATGACGTGTAAATGTCAAAAGTGCATAGAACAGAGCCCCTGAAATACCTGAATTGATTTACTTTAGGCGACTATGAAGAAGTCAGTATGGTGTGCGTTTTCTCCATTTAGCATGTTGCCACTTAGCAATGTTGCCACTGTTGCCAGCTAACTACTATATCCCAAATTTAATCGCACATCCAAATCGTTTAAACCGCACATCGGGGTTTGAACTGCACAATTTACGGTTAGTAAGTTCGCATCTTAACCACTGAGCCTTCTCGAGACATCGATCAGGAGTAACGTGGTTTAGCCGTAAGCAACCATAGCTGGTGTAGAGCGATGCTGTTCCACCTTGCATGGATGCGCTCATTCTCCTTTGATTGAATCCAGGTCTGTAGGCACGTCAAAAGTGGACCACTGAGCAGTTGTGCATACGTAGTATCTTTTACAGAGCCCTTAAAATTGTGCGACCACTGACTGTTTTGTCTGACTGTCTTCGCGCACAATTCAAACCTCACCAGGGTCTTTGGACCGAAACTGTGGTGTGTCCTGATTCGTTCTCGGGACGCCAAAAACGTTAGTCTTGGCAGTCACGTCACCAAATACTTGTCTTCCGGTTGTAAAGAATGTCTCCTCATCGTCTCCTGAAACCACTCTGAAAATCTGAACGCTGGTCGCACTCCTGTTAGTAGTGGTTCCGGAAAGCTTGTTACAGATGACTTCAGTGGGCGCACTACTCGGTGGGCAGATATTCAGCTAGTTGACATCTGTTTAAAGCGCCTTGTGAAAGTTGGTAAGCATCTTGGCTTAACTGCCTGGGAGCCCGACTGCAGTTTCTGTTATATTACTATACAGTGAAGGTTTAGAAATTTGTCTTCTGTCATGAATCCCGCCGTTAGCTGGGTAGCTGTTATCGAGAATTAGCTTTTCCTCTGAATCTTAAGTTTGAGTTCGTTTCAGACTGTCCTCACTCACAGTCCATACGTGCTTACGGGCTTCTTCGCGTTAGATTTCCTCTGATACGCATTCAGCAGTTGGTGCACCAGGTTCACTTGGCTAAATCCTCACCCTCGCAGTTTGATCTGTTTGACAAAGTGGAGTTAATGACACGTTGGAGTGTTGCTCTGGACATCGGATAACAAGCGTCGACTATCAGATTCCCGGCTAGGTGAAAAACTGCATCTGTGGATGCCACATTGTGCAGAAGTGCATACGCACACAATTTCCGCCAGCTCAGGACGGTAAGCTGTCGACGTCCTCCTGGAATACGAAAGAGTAATGTCCATCAAACCGGAACACAATATGAAATTTATGGACAAGTTGTAGACTACTGGCCTTACACTTACCTTTACTGCTCAAGCGATGCAAGCAATAAAACTCCGTGCCTCCCAGATATGACCTTTAGTCTCCTGGGTTCGATAACCCATATTTATCCACTGATTTGGTGTGGCTGATGGCTCGATCCATTGGCAAACTGTTGCATCATTATCAATACTTATTGTTTTCTGCTAGTCATAGTTGGGAATCGACTGATCACACCTGTGGAACACATCTGTCTGGCCTATGGTACGTAGCCAGGCTCAATGGAGTGATTTACTCCCATTGTCCTTCTTTTCAACAGCTGGCACTGTCTACAGTTCACAACTCTGTTATATCACTTCCCATCTCTGTCCGAAAGGTCCTTTGCCACCAGAGTAAATCGTACGCTCTGGAGTACTTCGTACAAGCTATCTCTAGTATGACTATTTTTCCCGGGCCACCAGGTATCGGGACCTCCGAATCATTCAAATTTCATGAGGGTATACCAGTTCTATTTAGATCTAGTCTTTTTTAGCTGTTAGCATAGCGACAGTGTCTGATGGCCGTTTGACCCTAAACTCCGGTCTTAAAAGCCAATCAGCAATACGACTTATTCTCCGACACACTTTGAATTATGAAGTTGCATTCTTATTGCCAAAGAGCCTAGTGTGCGATTTCCCAAAGAGGATCTCTGGTAGTCCTGATCCACTCAAGATATTTGTGATCAGTTCGCATTTGAGGGTTTTATCCAAGCGAGTTAGACTGTCACTCCTTCAGGGATCAGGCGATCGTGAAATGGTCGGCGTGAAAGACCTCTCGTCATTCTGCTTCAGAACTAATCAGGTTGCTTGGGCACTGGTGTCTATCGTGACTTTGAAAGTTCTACTAATCTAGGGTGACTTTAAAGTTCCAGCTTCTGCGTATCGATACATTCAAAGGCGTTCATTTTTAACTTGTCCACTTGAACTTTCTGGTTAGATGAGGCAGGTCGTAGATTGGGCCAGCGATCGAGACAAACTCCTATACCAACCCTTACGCACTTTGCTCGTCCGAAATGCTACCACTAGGAGCGCTTTGAATTTGAGACTGGATAATTCTTGGCATTTGGCAGTTTCTTTGGTGGTGGCTTGATTTATCCTTCGTCTTGTAACGCAATGTGGATGCTAAACTTCGGGCAAGTTGACCTGCATTCACTACTCCGCAAACCGGCCTCTTCAATAGGCTCCAATATGGATTTTAAACGAGCGGCTTGTTCCAGTTCCGAGTCGCTGTACACCATCTTCAACCCCCAGTCTTTTGTACCTTGAGTAAACAAAGTACTGGACACCTGAAAGAGAGCCTTATCCCAACATTTCTAAGTGCTATTGAGTGTTCCCCCTCCATTAATACCTTTTTTCTCGTGCTCTTCCAGAATCATGGCTAGTTACCAGTAGCCACTCGCTAGTATTCGAACCGTCGTATACTCCTGCAAACGGAGGATTAATAATATTGAGGGTCGGTGGAAGTCACCATAACATCAATAATTTTCGTTCGCCTTTTTGCCCAACACAGCTCCAGAGATATACAGACCGTTAGTTCCTTCGAGTATTCCCTCTGTTGACCTATTCTTGTGCATAGACCGGTATCTGACGCACACCATAATGCCAAGCTCACTCAGACGAAAGTGTTTTCATGCTGATTCCACAAGCAGAATTCAAAGGGAGTAACGAAGACTATGGACATTTCACCATAGCCCTAGCGGATTACACATTGAATGCGCGTTTCACAATAAAGCTTGTGTGATTTTCAGGCTTATCTTTGTCACTAGAGTGCTTCCCTTCAAGTCGTTCATTTCTTTTTCACCCTTGAGAAAACCCTCCTCGGAATCTAGCCTGACGAAGAACTCAAGCAGCGCCAACATTCCGCATATACGCACCATATACAGTCGTACACTAACCGCCTACCGCGGATGGATGGGTGTTTATCTCTATTCTGTTTGACTGACACCTCTACTTCTGTACCAGTCAAGCACAACTCTGACTCCTGTCTATCTACACTTTAACCTGAGATAACGCATTGATCGTAGTCAACTCCGGAAAAGAGGACCATAAATTTTCCCATTAATGATGGGCCATAAGATCTGGTGGTACTGATGTTCCCGTCGATCACAGTCGTCGCAGTTGTAGCATTTACCTGTTTGTACACGTTTTCGTGCGTTTACGTTTTCAGATAACTGGTCTTCTGCAGGACATCCCCTGGCGATAGTCTCCCCCACGTTCGTTTGCATATCGGCCACCACAGGGTCTGAAATCTATCTATCTGAGCGCTGGTAGCACATCGTCGACAAACCTGTTCGAGAGCATCCGCTGCCTCAAACTTCGTGCTCCTACGGGAGAACGCAGTCCAACCGTCCTGTAGACTCTCATCGCTCCTGCCGATCGGTCGGCGAGTCAAACTCCAGGACCGGGGTGGCTCAGTTTGACTTACCCTAGTCTCTTTTACCCTCAACCACGGCTATATTCATCCGGCCCTTGAGAAGGAACCTCAAAGCCACCAGCTTAGCCTAGACAGTCTTCACCTCAGCAACATCCGCACAGTCCTTGGGAGGCTATAGCCACTGGTTCTTCGTTCTTATCCTGATACAACACCATGCGTAAAAAGTCGGTCAGACGCAGAGCTGTATCTGATCAAAGAGGAACGCAGTACCAAAAGGCTCGTTTGCACGAACTTGCAAGACATATTTTTGGAACTTCGTCAACCGTCCTTCGGAAATCTGGCAATGACTCAGAGTCGCTATTTAACAAATCAATCAATTACCTACGAATATAGTATTTCGAAGTGTACAGAATCGGAACTACTTACAACTTGCATCGTTAGCACGCACCACTAGACTGACTGCCATTATGAAGGTGCCTTACGTGGTGCCATTCAAAAATGTGGAGTCTAAGACGAAGATATTTAGGCTGAGACAGCGGTAGGGCGTATAGTGTTTTATGAAGCATTGTCAACCTTGTTTCATGAAACACGTGTGCAAAGGAGGCACAAAAGACTAGATCTTAAGTAACCTAGTGGACTAACACAGACATGACAGATATTAGGCAGCACAGTCACATGGTGTTGAAACAACTTTCCCAAGGTCACTAGGTTAAAAACGCACAAGTTCAGAGCATCTCAGTCCAGTCGTATACCGTCTTTTGTTTACAACCCCCAATGAGAGACACTTATAACAACACTTATGACACTTCGTGAACTGGTCCACTTAAGTACCCCGCGGTTTAAGATGGGCGTATAAGAAAGCTTGGTGACCCAAGAAATATATTTATCTAAAGTCTGTCATTCTTTTCCGTCATTGAAGACATCTATCACCAATTCGCACTAACGGTGGCAGCCATGTGGAGTCTTCCAGATCGTCTTTATCTAACCAGAAGGCTTTCTAAATCATCAAACTTTCTTGTAAACTTTGTACGTCCCCAACTCCAAGTAAGCTTGACGTATGTGCCAGGCAACCCAAGGTTGGGTCCTCCATCAGTTCTGCGCAGTTATCTCATGCTGTTAACATCCAAAATTAAAGACACTTTATGTGTTCCTTCCAAACGAATCCTAAGGCAGTCTGATTACCACACATTCTGCCTAGGAATATCAATGTCTTTGGAATACAAAGGTTATCGTCAAGATTCGGGTGCCTGTATTGCTTCAATTCAGCTCTTGTACAACGGCTGTAATGCTGAAGAGACACAAGAAGCCTCTGAAACTGGCCGACTAACATCCACTTTACCTGATGTCCTATTGTAGTAGGTCATGTAAGGTTGTCGATATGGAATAATGACTGAGTTTGGGGTGTTTTCGTTCCTGACACTTTATCAAAAACTGAAAGATTTGTTTTGATAGCACATAGAGGAATAATAGTGTCACCACTCGATATGCTTACGTCTTCTCTCAAATTTCCAGATGGTACGCTCAAAAAACCTCATTTTGCGTTTAGGTGATTGAACTCGAGCCCGGGTCTTATTCAGTAGTTTAAAACGTCGGGCACATTCTATACATAATACGTTTAAGCTGATCGCCGTGAATATCTCAAACAAATGTCTTGCTTTGAGATCTACGCTTAATCTGGTCAGCTCAACCATGTGGGACCATCCGGGGTTCTACTGTTAATCAAAGTCGAGTGCTACCAAATACATCTGTTAGCAGGGTGGCAGTGTGAAGGGGTTGTGCACCAGCCGGCAATGACTTTTTATTCGCCCAGGACAAATAGAGCGCATTGCTTCTAATTAAAAAGTGAGGAGAAACTATGACATACCCAGGACTTGACAGTCTAGTGGGTGTCTGGAGGACTTAACCAATTCTCATTCAGTCGGATTGTGTCAGACATGTAGTTAGAGGTGAATTGAATTAAAAATTAGCAGTCTCAATTTGTGCGGCCGAATTACTGAATATTACGCGAATGGGCTTACCACCTTTGCAAATGGTTTGTTCGGGGCTTTTTAGGTGAACCTACTCAGGCAGTGCAGTATCTGGGTAAATATGGGGGTGATCCCACAGTATTCGGTGACCATTTGTACGGGCATCAACTCACACGAATAATAGCCGTAGTACTATGGCCTCATGGGCTACCTAAAGCACAAACTGTGGGCTCCGGCTGGTTAATTTGCGTACTTGTTAATGAATATGAACAGTATGTATGTACGATGAGACTTTGAATACGGTTCTGTTACCGAAAGGAAATAAAAGCACTACTAGACAGCTATGTGTTCTAGGTGATTATTGCATGTCCTGATCTAAACTGACCATTAATTTGAGCATGCTGCTGCTAACGGATCTACCGCTACTCTTCGTTCTCTGGTCTCGTCAACTCAGATTTACACGAGACTGTGACCTGCTTAGAGCTGCTTACGTGAAGATCCGCAGAACTGTCTATGTTATAGCATGTTCTTCGGAAGAAGACATCCTAATATACGGTAAAACTGACAAATTGGTAGTGTCATGTTGGTCTATAATTCCAATTCACTTGTTTCATTCGCACAAATAGATTCAATTCGTACAAGAACAGCCTACGCTTTTTACAGAATCTGACTGCACCTTAGCAAGCACTAAGGGGCAACTTAGAAGCTCTGCTTATTTGGGTTAACAAATGCAGTAAGTGAGTAAAGTAATCAGATCAGAACAAATTACATTTTTCCGCGAAAAATTGTAGCAGAAATAAGAAAAAGATAATATTCAGCCGGCCGCCTGCTGAGTTCCACTTGATGACTGCCGTTTTGCTTTTTGTCGCGGGATCTGTCTTTCAGAGTGTGTGGAAATTTTTCGTCCTGGATCTCTTACCTTTCAGTCTGATTCTTCGTATTTTCACTGACGCTCGGATGTTCCGTCTCGTAGATTAAAAATTTATTGTGTTGGGCCCTTGAAATTATTCAAAATTAGCGGTAGAACTTTTGAGTGGATACGTTAATATTAAGACTTCCTCTGCTTGAGGTTTTCATCTTTTCCAAAGCAGTTCATGTTTTAGGGAAGCGGAACAAGATGGATACGGCCCTGGAAAAGTCCGAAGGATTAAGGCCCCTCAACCCTAAAATGCCGTCAATTCTCACATGTTGACCGGGAAAACTTGCTAAAAAAAACTCCCTCATATTTCTAGTTCCAGACCCGAATGACTGAAAAATTTCAGTGTTTAATTGCTTACCAATCTCAAATTTCAGTAAATGTAACTGAAGTCCCGCTTTGGTACCTACCACAGTGCACCAATCATAATGCATTTTACGGTAATCTGAGTACGACTGCCTATGGTAAAAGTATGGAAACAGTTTGGCGAAAGTTGAATTAATAACTCTAACTTTTGGAATTGCGTAAATTTTGTATCTCTGGCTAGACATCCAACAGCAGTGGATTGAACGACGCCGAATTCCAGTATATAGATAGGATGTCTGCTTAATTTGAGGTCACCCAATTGGATCACGAATGTGCTATGTCGTTGGGCCATTAGAGTTAGGAATTGTGAACATTTCGCTGAAAATTACGGATGGTTCTGACTTCATAAAGTTTGTTGCAGTGCTCACAGGAGTTCTGTTTGTGAAGTTTAGAGCTATAGACTGGATAAACATGCACACAGCCCACCAATCAAAACCGCTGTGAAAAATAACCGATGATTTGTTGGCGGAATACGTTTTTTCATCTTGACTTGGACACGCTTTTGAACAAAACGCAATAATGCCTGTAAATCAACGGTTTAAGAAACGTCTTAGCTTCCGCACTTCACTCAATAGCGCATCCTTTGTAACACGTTTCCTCTACCACATGGACTAAAAGGAACATTTATTTGTCTTGGATGTTAATCTAAAAAATCGCCACACAGACGACCCCCTGTATTTAAGGACTATTTGGTTTGCTTCCTTGGACGTCCCTAATTAGTGAGTTCAACTCTTTGCGTTTTTTCAAAAACGTTTTATTTTGCATCAAATCTGGTCGGAACCCGCAATGTATTCTCCAGATATTGAATTAAAAGTATACTTCCAGATTCACAGCAGTGTTCTTCCTGATGCCAATTCAGTCATAATGTCCAGGTTGAAACCGATGTTTGGGGACAATATGGGGAATAGTTTCGCATTGGTTTTTTGCATGAACACTTTACTTTTTTCGTCTAAAGGATTTGAGCAGTGCGAAGCAAGATCTGGCAGAGAAGATGAACAAACTCACCGCTGTCAGAAGAGAGTGCCATCGTCGGCGCCTATTGCTGCTGGCTCAGCAACAGCTGATGGATTCTGGACCACAGTCCTACCACCGATGCCTCTACTGTCCGAAAGCGTTTCTTAATGCGTCATTCCTTGCTGCTCATGTTCAACGTCGCCATCTGGAAACGGAAAATCCCAGACAACCACAAACCTTAATTGCTGAATGTGGGTCCAAAAAAACTCCCTTGATGGCCGAAACCGTACATATACAAACGAATAACGTGCAGGTAATTCCACAGATTTGGTTTTGACAATGCTATTTAGCTTACGCAAACGTAGAGACTGAATTAGACTCCTTATTTAAAGCCCTCAGATTTATTTGTATGGCACAGGTGCGGGTATGTTATGTACAGGCAAAATTCAACCTCAAACAGCTGAAACGTGTGTGCGCTTAGATCGTGATATATTGCTTCATCTGTTTGGCGTTTAAATTTTGGAAGTTTTGTTGTGCTGAATGAAACTGAGCGAATTTTGAGTGATTCCCATGAATGCCTTGGTATAGTGCTGTTAGTCCAACAAAGGATTTTCGCGTCAAAATTTGCCACAGTCAATTGCTTAGCTTTTTTAATCAATATCTGCACACCCGCAACGGATGTCTTTTGCAGATGAGCAGCTGGGTGGATTAGAGCCTCCTTACTTTGGGATAGAAGGGTGAATGGTCTTTCGGCCAGCTACGGGCGACTAAACACACAATCTTTTATTGAAAAGTAATGTCAAGTGAAGAGATTTGTTGAAAAGGAACAGCCCTAAAGTCAACAAAGATTGGCTTTCAGCCGTTTTGGGGAGGTTCGGTGTCGGCAACGGTTTTCAGTTTTATTTTTTTATTTTTTTATACGACCAATTTTTATCATATGAATTGTAAACCTACTGCCCATTTAAACATAGCAAACGAACTTCTGATGTCCATTAACAACCTGATTCTCCAATGAAATATTTAAGCTCAAAGTTATTAAATTAGGTAATCCACTTTAAATCTGATTTTAAATACCTACACGATACTCAGAAAAGTGATTCTAAACAAGTCATAATTTGTGCAAGAGCGGCATTGGTTATTGCAACATTAGAAGTAGTTGTAATATCTTGACTCGATGGGCACTAGTGGTGTGAGCGCATTTTCTTTCGGAACGCAGCGATGCAGTTATCCTGCACCCATAAAAATCATCCCTAGGACCGTGAAAAAGGACAGTTTTTCTGTGGAACGACCACTTATCTTATCTTTTTGTAGTTTATGTTTAAAATGACTTGGTTCTTTCACGAGAAATAAAGAAGTAACGTGTAATTCATAGAAAACTAACTAAAACTATTTTAACACCCATGCTTGTCAGTCTCTTTGCATAGAACCATAAAAAGCTTACCAAAAGGTAGAGCGGCAGCCTAGGTCTGACTATTAATGCAACGTCTTTAACCATTCCTTTTCTTGAAGAGGTGTTCTGTTGGGTTGTGAAGAGATCTCACATCATGGCGATGTTAAGAACTCCTGTTTTGCCCATTTGCACTAAATTAAAATTAGCATTGACTGATTCGGCTTCTGTACTTGCCTCGAACTCATTCATTCCCTTTCTCAGTGGACCAGGAACCTGGCTTTTTCTTGACCTGCTAAAAACCCTTTGTCAGCTCACTACTGTATTTTATATTCTTGGGGCTCATGAGGTGGGCTTAGTTCCCGACTTATCATCAATCTCATGTTACACTTGGACACCAAGTTGACGCTAGCGGCAGAATGCTGTCAGTTGTCAGTTATTTGGGGTTGAAGACACCCATAAGCGGGATATTTGGGTGAGCCTACCGTTAACATCAAGTGAACAAGTGAGAATAAATCACCAGAATCTTGGTTATTTATTCGAGTTTTTAAATAACTACGATCCGCCTTGCTAGATAACCTGCTTTCTGTGCCGGGAAACGTACTTGTAGTAACTAGGAGAATGTGCAGTCAAGTGAGCTCTTATATTTGTTCTTCCAATCAAATTTTGCTCTAAATTATATATTTTGCGCTCGCTAACTACCCTGGTTGACTTTGTCTGGAGTCAATCTCCACAGAGGGCGGAAAATGAGGGGTTTAAGTGAGATCTTAGCGAGGGGGCTTTTTTATATGACGAACTTATAAAGGAACGACTGCGTCGGCCATCGCTTCAAAAAACGTATTAGCAAGTTGCAGACGATGCAATGCTTGTTCATCCGGTGTATGTATTTCAGTGGTCATTGTGTAGATGTTGTTATTTTGTGACTAACTTGAAAACAATTTGCACCGTCTGCTAAGTCTTCACACACATTTTACAACGCAAAGTTACCAGAGCCATTATTGACTACTTAACTCTAGAAATGAAACTACTGTGTATTTCTTAAGGAGTTTTTGCTTGATGGAATCAATGCACATCAAAGTTGGAATGGTCGGAGTTTGGCCCTCTTATGGTCCTTGATTTTATTTGATACCACTTTTACATTTTGCAGACAGATGCTATGGAAAAAGATGTGCGGGACTTACTTGCTTATCTAAGGTCTAACTCATCAAAACCTGAGGCTGGGGTTCCACCCCAAAATAAACAGTCTGGAGGAAAACTGCGACATGTGGCAACGCACACAGGGACCCTGGATGAATTTGCTTGCAAAGAGGTCTACGTTACCGAAGAAAACGAGAAATCAGACTGGAAGAGGACGATAGCGGAAGAAAATCGGGTGAGGAAAACTTCCTTAGTAGGTGTCCATTTACGATCCCCAATATATGTCCCAAGTGTGGATATGGTTTCTGTAACCGGCACTTCCGCATATAAATTAACTTCGTGTTATGTGTTCCCTCTCAATCAGCCCTTAAGTCAAATGCAATCGGGTATAACTAGCACACTGATAAACTTTCAGAAAAGTTTGGAAAACAGTCGGTAGATTTGTGGCTGGACAACTTTCCGCTTCTGACACAAAGGCTTTATCAGGCTCAATGACTAGGTTACGAGGATGATGGAGAAGTACCAGTCAGCAGAGTACTTCTACAGGCGTGGATGTCAACAGTTAGCTAACGGATTATGTTAATCAGTATCGTTTGCACCTTTTGTTAGTCTCTGTGGATGGACTAGTGATACGACGGTTGACTGAAAGGTATTACGTGATTTTTGGTCAGGTTAGGACCCTTACTATTTCTGCTGGGGAGTCCATTGGATTGGCAACTGCATATTGACATCTTCCAACTCTGCCTACTGAAAACTGTCCCGTGTACACTCTTCAGCTCTACGCCCTCTTCTGTTTACATTGGGGATTCCTAGAGACTTCCACCTTTTGTCACCAGTTGCCTCAGTGTGAATCGAAGTACCCGTCTATGTCCTGTGTCCAACATATTCCCCAAATTCCCAGAGTTTTTGATCAGTACCTGATATTCGTCTATATTTCGTCGTGATTTGTTCATTTTTCCCTTGTGCTCACCAGTTTCGTTGTGCAGTCCCCTGGCGGTCTACCCTACGTAGACAGTACAGTCGTTGAGTTTACCTTTTGTTTTAGTTATTTCAACCGGTAGGCGGGCCTTTAACTGTATCAATACTGAGTGTAATACTTTTTCTTTCTGCAACACTACTCTAATGTTCGTTGTGTCGGATAACCTCGGCCGTCTCCGCTTTTTGTGGAATGACAGTCGTGCCAATCCATTCTTCCCAGGGTCTTGGTGCCGAAGGCAATACCCTATTGGTCACCAGATAATAAAATTTACTGGGAAATGGCTGCTTGGAAGTGTGACCGCATTATGAATTACTATTCAGTCGACTCTTCCGTACACATCGGTCTGACTTGACTTAACAACAATGATTTAGGATGAACGGATAAATAGTTCACGATGTTATCTGTATCTGTTCGTTTCTGGTAACCGGTGTTTTTTACCTTCCTGCTACTCCCATGTGTCACACAAATCAGAAAGGACAATGCGCCTGTTGAAGTGGATGCAAAGTAGTTAATTGGTGGTAGAAACTACAGATCCAACCTCATTTGTTCACTGCAAATATTTCACCTACTTGGTGTCAAAAACTCGGCAGACTTTCATATCCTGACCAAATTCCTTCAAAACCAGGATTACATTTCCAGGCCTTGTTTTTGGTAGTACATAACTGAGTTAAAAAGAAAACGATCAAGATTCAGGCATACTTGCATGCCCTCAATTATTTCATGCACTGAGTTGCTCCTGTAGTGTTGTATTAGCCCGTAACAGACGTTGAGCTACTGCCGAAGTGTCCGCCCGGGGGATGTTGGTGCACCTGGAGTTAACGTCAAAACTCAGGAGAAATTTTTCTGTGGTCGGGGAAATCCTCCGGATTTGTTACCAGAGTCGTAGGAATTCTTTATGTGTATGGTTGACATCCCCGTGAGCGGTGTTAGAATTCCGGCTGAGAATGTAGCTACCTCTTATGGTGGAGAAAGTATGCCGTCAACTGTTGGTCGTATTGGGATATTTGACTTGTGGATATTTGGCAGCCCGTAAGCCTGTGACTGGATTGTACTTTTCATATACGGGTAATGCGGCTCGCCTTGTCCCAGCTGGTTTAATATAGACTTTAAATACCCGACAGCTTCAGCCTTACTCTACCCTCACTATCGACCTAATCCTACTGCTTTTGATCTTTCGGTAAAGCCCGTCGGCTTGATTTGTTTGACCTGTACAGAGTGTTCTTATTCCTAACGACCATGGTCTTACTCTCATCTGCATTTGTAACTGCGATTATCTATCCGTTTTGTTTCTAATGATCTATGTCCTGGTGATATACTATTCGGAGTTCCAGGCAGTTGCGACTTTAGTACCAGGACCAGCTGTATTTGTGGTCTCTCAGCTTGCGCTGAAGAAATCATTCGGGACACAGGTTGAACGCTAAAGATAATTCCCTCGGCTCTTATTACTCTTCTCTCACAGACAACGCTGCTGTCTCGTTGTGGTCTTATCTGAGAAATAAATGAACTGCAGTGACTTGTAGATAGTATCTTTTTTCCGCGAGCTTATCAAAACGTTGGAAAGGAACTGTTCGAATTTACGTATTTGTTTATCCCTGGGTAACTTTCGCCTCAGTCGGTTTGTTATTGAGCATCATACATGTGCAGGCGAATTTTTGGTCTTAGTACCGCGGCAAGTTGGGGAGTCTCGGTTAAGCTTTGAGTGATTAATTAATTACGTTGTTCGAAGGATGACTTAGATACACGTTATTTGAGTGGAACCGATTGACGTGTCCGATAGCTTAGCATCTTACATTGAGTGCTTCCCCAGTTTTTCTCCAATCGGAATAATTTACTTGGAATTTTTCAATATACTGTTATTTAATCTGCTGAAAAAATTATGGAACAACAACTATCCAGAAAGGTATGTTAGTGCTAATTCGTTTACACGTCACATTCGAATGCATGGCAAACGATGACATTTAAAAACATTTAAAAAAACTACAGAGTTAATTGCGTGCCGTCGATTTTTTCCGCCTTAAATTTGCCGGAGAAAGAGTGAAGGATGTATCATAGAAAAGAAAGAACAAAGAGGAAAGAACTTTTTTAATTTTCCTTCTGGAGGGAGGTCAAGTGGAGGAAAATTACTTACCCTATAGTTATACAGGTATTCAATTTTTCATCAGATTCGCTGAAATGAGAATTGCCTAAGTTCGCACACAATTCATTTGTTTCAGTCTTTCGTAATGACAACCGGACAAGTGCTGAAATTACCCCTATATATCCCTCCTGCCTTAGCTTATCCGAGACTGGTCATGGGACACAAAATCTGCTTACCTGCACTGATTCAATCAGTAGGGCTTTTCTTTTCTCACTTACAGCAACTTTTCCTAGTGAAGGGAAGCATCAGAGACCAAGCACAATTCCATCCGGTTCCCTTTCGATTGTCCAATGCCACGGAGAGCTTGTAGTTTGAGGTTGGCTCTTACTGTTGATAGCCAAGTTGTTGACTGCCCAGCGGTGTGAAAGCACCGTTCCGTGTGGGATGATAGCGAAAGGTAGAATTCGAACAGTTCGGAATTTGGTTTATAGAGAACACGTTCAAACCATTGTGTTTGGTGATGCTGAGTGACTTTTGGAAGGCATGGAGCATTATAACAGCATTCTCCGACACCGTCAGTAGATGCTATGTTGTTCGCAAGCACTCCTACTGTTACCTGTAAGCACCACTTCGAGTGTGGTAAGATAGTCAGGTCCGTGAGGCCGTGTCTCACAAGTCATACGGTCACGCAATACGCAGATTTCTTAGCTTTCTCATGGATCACCGAGTGGTTGCACGAAA
The DNA here is from genome assembly GCA_003604175.2 of Clonorchis sinensis. Classification (NCBI taxonomy): domain Eukaryota; kingdom Metazoa; phylum Platyhelminthes; class Trematoda; order Opisthorchiida; family Opisthorchiidae; genus Clonorchis; species Clonorchis sinensis. The sequence goes on along the minus strand of CM030369.1, from coordinate 128,985,602 downwards.
GTTTTTCCCGCGATGTCAACGCAAACACCTGCTTCTTGTTGTGCTTGGCCGTCTGGACTAAAGTGAGGTCCAAATACATAGAGGAACTAAACAGTTGTTGAGCCCATCATTGGCAGAGTGAGCTAGACTGAACTGTGATGGAGAATTTTGTTTTTCTGGAGTTATGTTCTCTTCCAACCAGCGAAGCGTGATGAGCGATACGAAAAATTATTCACTGCGTTTTTGCTAGGTTTCTCCTCATGACAACGATGTCGTCAGCGTAATTAAGACCCATAGTCCACGTGGTAAAGAGCGTAACATTCCCCAGTCGATTACGAAATCGAAAAAGGTAAGCGAAAGCCCTTAAAACACCACCAACTATTGCCAACGGATTTGAATACTGACTGTGATCAGATTTAGCAGCTTATCTGGCATGCCGTCAACTTTCGAGTGACCTAGTCGAATGTCACATGGAAGCTAGTGAAGCAAGTGGAAGTTGATTGGTAGAAATCCCGATGGCGGTTCGTATTGCTACGCAGAAATCCTCAGTGCAGGGTGATCCGGATATCGAACGAAGGCAGCGTTAACTCCCACACCACCACAAAAATCTCCTAAATGCTCGGTGTTCAGGCTAGTGGTGTACTCATGTTTATAGAATAGATGGAACATATTATTCATAAGGTTGCTGAAAACTTTTTGATAGCCCAACACCGGTTTTGTCTTTCTAGTCCAACAACTAGGCACAGTTCCCGAGTTTTCCTTCAGTCAACCTGATGTTCTATTCGAATCCAAACTGAATGCAGTTAGCTACATACATTTGCGAATAAATTTGTCTTTACCTGATGAGCCTTAGGGAGTGCAAATTTGCCTGTGAACATTCGAATAGATCGTACTAACATGCTGTTCAGTGTGGTCCATCTAGCCAATTCACTGCGACCTCTCGAATATCGTTCGAAATGGAAAATGAGTCTTCATGCAACACAGTCAGTCGATGAGTATCACAAACGAGTGATTCAGTTGGGTCTCCCGGTCAAACCGATTTACCTTGTAAGTGAGTGTATGTTGCAAATTAAATCAAACTGTGGTTCAGTAGATCATAAATTTGACGACAGTCGATACTTTCAAAATCAAAGAGTTTGGTGGTGCTGGCAAAGCACCTGCTCGGCCCAGTATCATTAGGAATCAGATTACTATGCCTTATTCCCTGTGCCCTTGGGCTAGGCAATCATTCTTCACCATAGCCGAGAGGGTCGGACCAGTGCATGAATGTCTTCGGACATGGACTACAATAAAACCATAACAAGTGTTGCATCGCAAGTCATACTTTTCATCCGGGGCTATGGAAAACCGGAACAATTCTCTATATTCTTCCTCTGTACTCTGATTCAGGCTTTTGGCTCATAAGGTCAGCGTAGAATACCTAAGCGCGACCCCTTTTTTCGGCCTGGGAAACCGTGAAGTGACGTCTATCTAAGCAGGGTAGAAGAAGCGACTAATCCCTTCCATCTGTCATCCCCAACTCTAAGTGCTCCATATCTTTTCGCTTTTTACGGAGGGCTTTCGCAGGACTTTACTCAGGATTTTCTGGATGGCGATTTGAACGCCCTTTCGGCAAGCATGAAAGTCGTCTCGGTGAAAGACCTGCTTGAGGTACTCCGAGACCTGACAACAATGATCGCTTCCTACAACTGTGGGCTATTCACTCTGTTTATTGCAAGCATAAGCATTCCGCACCAACTTGAGCGTCACACTGCCTGACGCCATTCCAACTGTAACCATCACACATAGAATGCGGTGCACCCACCACAATCGGTAGATAACGTTGGATTTTAGTCGATCACTTCTGGATCTCAGTTGAGTATATAACTTTTTTCTACACAGAACCGGTAAGTGCTTCGGAAGTGGATGGTGCGGGAACTTTTTCAAAGTTAGGGTACACCCTCTTGTCTTAAGTCATACATGTATTCAGTTCCCATGCAAAGTCGATGGCGCAGCAGATTTGATTTGTTCCTGCAGGCAGTCCGCTAAAATGTCATCACCTACGGTTAATTAGTAAACCTGCTGAGAAAGGTCTCTGGTTTACTTTTAATTCAGTAGACCAAGACACTCCAAAAGGATAGTTCATCTGTCCACCTGAACCAGTCGTTTATCATATTCCTCAACTGAATGTCCTACACGAAGTCCAAGGTTTCATTTCGAATGATATTCAGGAGATTAATCTATTTTCCTTCAATTGACACTATTCATAAAGTCGGTGAAAACACTGGATTACTATCTACTATTCTATGGCTCTACTACTACTTCTTGGGGCTTATCGGGCAGGTCTGACTTTAAAAGCCGCTGTGAAGACAATGGGTGGGTCAATGTAACTGGAATTCCAGAGCGTTTACTATGCATGCCCGAGGTTTTTGTAAGTTACAAATGTGTCGTCCACAGAGCTTCGGTAGCTTTGTAATTCAGCTCGTTGTTCAGTTCGTTCCTAACGTGAAAATACCTAGGAAAACGAAGCCGACTGGATTACCCATTTTTACATAGCCTGTTTACGTGGCTGTTCATCGATCAAACGTTTTCATCTTTGGTGTTGGACAAGTTCTAAAAGCAAGTACGTGGTCGATAGGTGTGTCAACGTCTGTTTTTTGTTCTATTATTTCGAAGCTAATCTTTAGGCTGGAATGCGAGGCATACTATCTGATAGGCCACTAACCACTTGGTCAAAGTGTGTTTGGGTGTTTTCACTCAATTGGAAATTGTTTGGGACCGATTGGGTAGTCATCGTTCCAGAGAGGTTTGATAAACAACTGGTAGATTTATTGCTGGGCAACGTTTCGCTTTTGACACAAACGCTTCATCAGGCCAAGTGAGTTGCCGGGTTGATCGGGTTTTAAGGCAGTCAGAGAACCAATCCGCGAGATTTCTTATAACCAGCCGACTTGATCAGTGCTGGGTGTCCGTCTAAAGTTCCTGTTTGATGGTCAGTGAGGATGACTATCACTTACGATAGATTAGTTAGGAGGATCGCCTTCATGTTTAAACCGGATTTTGCAGCCTTTCGGTCCAGGACAGCCTCATGGAGGATCCTCAGATTTTATTCGCCTGTGTATGTCGAGGGATATCAAAATAACTGTATTGGGGTTTGGGAGGGTGATTAAGGAGATCATACTCGGCTTGAAGTTTGTACTTCTCAACTCAGACCCTTTTTTGATAACTGCACACTGCCTCTTGTCATCTGGACCTAAAACCGCTCTCCAAACGCTTGCCAGTTCTTCGCCGTCTATTCTATTTACGCTGCGATGCTTGGCGATTTTCACCGTCTCGGCCACCAGTCGTTGAGGTGTGTATCTTATTCCCCGTTTCAAAATGTTCACATTTTCTAAATCTATCCTGTGCCCAGTGTCCAGTGCATGCCCTGCCATTGCTGAATCCGACTATCGCCCGATATTTATCTACGTTTCTCGGTGGTCTGTTAATGCGTCGATTATGCTCACTGACTCTAGTATGCAGTCCCCTGGCGGTCTGAATTATGTAAACCTTCGTATAGTCGCTACATTTTATTTTATATACACAGTCCTTAGTCCTGTCCACCGGAAGGCAATCGTTCAACTACACGCATTCACTGTTACACCATTTAAATTTCTCGAATGTCAATCACTCATGCCACAGCGGAAGGATGGTCATTGGTATTCCGACACGGTTATCAGTGAGCCTTAAGGAACCATATCGATGTACAACCAAAACGGCACTCGGTCACCTCATGTTAATTCATCCTGACTGGAGGATACACAGGCTACTGGGACAAATAATGCTGCAGATACATTGCTATCGAAGTGGAAAATCAAACTCGACCATGATTTGAAGTTGAGGACTTTTGACCCATGGGCAAGAGGTAGTCATGCTACCTTTACTTAGTAGAATGTTTTTTAAGGAGAGTTGGACGACGCACAGAGGCTGGATCTTATCGCGGGGTGACGGTTGCGTACCTCAGTGGCCCATTCAGATTTACTGGAGGATGCTCACTCAATATCTGTAGGGTCTCCCCTACCAGGTACGTCAATGGACGAACACAGACTCTTGGGTCTCCAAGTTGGCAGGTGGAATAAATGTGGCTCAAAATTTGGGCTACTCTATTGGTCTGAAATCAAATACCGCTGTACTGCAGCCAGGTGTTCGAGCCAAAGGCTTCAGGTGAGGGTTCTAATCTTCCTCCTGTCCTGGTTTTGGTGCCATGAAGGTGTCTCAGTCGACATACAGCCACAAACTTCATAAAAAAAAAGTCCATCATACCACTCCAATCCCGTGATTACATCAGCCGGGTAGCTTTATTCGCTACGTACAGCAGGGCGGATAAGCGAAAAAATAGCACTGTTTGACTCCCCTTTTGTCCTACTTGACAATCACTCCGATGTAAATCCCATCTCTGGACACGTCAGCCAAGCGCCTAGGCAACTGACATAGAATACATCACCGCTCCGCGTTCACCATTCAGGTTTCATCCTCTTATTTTTGTTTTAGCCTTCAACGTGAGAACTCTCAGGGATATCTGCCAACAAGCTGTTCTTGCGCATACTCCAGATACTCTATCGATGAACATCTCTGAAACTCGAATATGGGATCCAAGTACGGCTGTTAAGCTTATAAGAACATGTCTATCTAGACGTTGGAAAATGCGACTGCGTGCGATCATCTAGTTGCTACAGCGACTTGCACCGGTATAGAACAGTCAGTCGGAACACTGGATAAGCTACTCCTGAACAGTACTACATACCAGCTTTCAGCAACTTTCCCCACGCGCAAGACCTGCGTCCCCGTTAGGGACAGACTCGTCTGATGGCCGATTGAATGCTGAGGCCCCAAGCCTTCGCAAGGCTGGAGCGTTCCAAGTTGACGCCGTTAAGTACTGAGTGAAACTGACGCACCAATAACTTTCTAACAGACCAATTAGGAGATTTTTGCAGCATTGTGAGGATTACTTTTATCCACTTCCATCTGATATACAAGACAAACTCAGTGTTACTGGTCATTCACATAAAAACAAAGGACTGAAAGTGAAGAGCACAACCAAGTTAAGTTCAAGGGTCCGATGCGAAACCTATCGTTCCTGGCAACAGTTGTGCTAAATGTACCGGGATTGTACGCCGAAATGTTATGCACTCTGACCGAAAATCGAATTTATTGCAAGTTCATCTCCTTCAGAAACAGTCATTTTTCGGCTTAAAAGAAATGAAATCAGACTGGATCAGTTGTTTACTGCCCACACAACGGTAACACTAACTAGCATATAGCTGGAATCTAACAACGCGGCGTTGTGCTGATCATTTCGGAGAAAGTGGATGAGGTCATGTGGTCGCTCTGGAAAGCAATAGCAGAGACACAAACACAGCCCCAGCTTTGTACTGTTTACTTTTTCTGTTTTTCAAAAGTTTTGACTGCCCCTGTTCATCATGTGCCCTAACATTCTTTTTGTCTGAGATTGTGCAGTCATCATTGGTTGGAATTGCTTCACTCTGATCTAAAATCCACGTTTAATTTTTCTATTTAGCAGGAACTCGAAGCATTGAAGAGGATATTTGAAAACGAACTGCGGGATTTACGAAAACAGTACGAAGTAACTCAGGCAGATTTAGCCGAGCTTAAGGCAAAACCAGGTAAATGAATTCTTTGGGTCTGCACATTTTCTCAGTTGATGATTTCGCAAATAAATTAGTTGTAGGACCGCTTGTGATTACCGTTAACATGTATCGCGGAGACATACTCGCGTAGTTGTACACTGCCCCCCCCCCATTTTGGATTTCATCGGATCTTTATTTCCTTGACAGAAAAAAGTTAAAGGAGATCAGATCAAACTGCCTATGATACTCACATAAAACAGAGAGACATCAATCACCATTATCACAGCAGTAAGTAATTCATTGAAGTTAGAGGTGCGTCGAGAACAGCTGACAATTGTTGCACCTGGAAAAACTGCTCCCTATCCCTATAGTTTACCAAAGTAGTCGATATAACTTGTTCATTTGTATCTGCGGTTGTTATAACCGCCGATTCGCCAATCTGATTGCTGACCCCGCTCCAGTGCCCAGTGCCGGAGAAACGACTCACAGAAGAGAACACAACAGCTTCATTCCGAACAAGCTTGTGCGAGAGCGTGGGCGCGTGCAAATGCCAGAATACAACGGCCTCAAGCTATTTATTGGAGGGACACTGTCTGAACTCGGTTCAACCCTGACGCACACTGTCTGGCTTTTGTACGAGGCTGTGACGCGCTGCATACTGAGGGGACATTGTCTCTCTGGTCAGCATCTAGCGGAGCTGAGGGTCCCAGTATATTTCGGGCATTTTGTGGTTACTTTCAGGAATCTGACCTTCCTGACACCTCCCGCCTTTGGCCGTTCAACGTAAGGCTGTCGACGCGGATCAAGTTGTAAAGTTTCCACCAGCTTTCTGGCGCGACCGCTATGACGTCTCGGTTGCAGCAATGGATCTGTCTTGGGTGGTACATGCGAGGCAGTGGCTATAGGTGCTGGTCTTGGGAGATCAAAGGTTTCAAGCAGCAGGTTGAGGTCTAGTAACTGTTCTTCCGCTTTTGGGATCGGTCACTCAGTCGGCCGTAGCTGATTGACATGTCGTTTCCATATCAATGCTCCAACCTTGACGCTATAGATCACCTGACCGATTCCAACAGTCCGATCCAACAGTCCGTCTTCGGTCCCCCGGGGCGATATTCCCTCAGCACACTGTTTTCAGATCGGAATGTTGATTTCCCTCCTGTCGATGTTGACTAACATAAGTTTTCGATTGGCAGTGTTGAAAGATGCAAGCGATCGGTCCAATCTATGTCCAGGAGGTTAAGCTCACAAGCAGCAAGATAAAAAATATCACGATCACAGTGGCCTGTTATCCCCATCTCACAATCGAACTCACCAAGTAGTTGAAGCTTACCACCTTAAGCATTTCTGGCAGTATTCATAGTTGTTCTGAGTTTCAGTGATCCGATCCTTCTCCAGGTGTGCTGGGAAACAATCGTAATATCGGAAGCCGTATCAAGCTGCAATCGAATCGTGCTTCCGTTTGCCTTGATTGTAATGTGCTTGCGACGAGCATCGATCTGGTTATCAAATGTTGCAAGTATTGCGTTAAAACGGGGTTCTGAATGGCCCTGTCTGCTTCATGACCTCCGGATTTGGCTGCTTCTTTGGCCAGCTTTCCGCGTCCGGCACTGGCTTTCCTTGTGCCCACGTCGATCACACACTGGACATTTGTGCTTTTTATGGAGACAATCGCACAAAATGCCATTCGCCGCATTGCGAGCATGCTGAAAAGGGGTCTTTTCTCTCCGAATTTGTCACCGCGGGAGATTGCCTGGATGTCGTCTTGGCAATGTTGAAAGCAGGATTGGATAAAGGTCTATCCAACATGGCCATGTCGTGTTAAAGATTCAAAAGGCGCTGGCACTCATGGGTAATGGACTGCAGCGTTATCTCGGGAGTTTGTTCAATCTTGTTCAATGGTCTCGCTCTGATATCACTGTCTGAATGCGACTGAAGACCACAAATGAAAATAAGACACTTGAAATGGGTTTCGGTCACGGTAGATAACTTGAATTGTTCGCATTCAAGGTTGACTCTACCGGCATAAGTCTTCGGATTCCTTTTTTCGCCAGTTCCATACATTGGAAGCGGATAGTAAACAGAGAGGAACGCTCACGAAAAATTATTGAGAGTTGCTGAACGGTTTTATCAAAACTCAGATCTTGCGTGTTCTTTGGTAGGATGAAGTTGAAATACCGTGTGTGCTCCGTTGTGCCAAGCTTTCTAAGCAATAAGCGCACCCTCCAGGCCTTGTCTTTGTGTGCTCAGTTCGACTGTGAAAATTTCTTAGTAACGTTTGAACCACGAATCGAAGGTTGGACAGGCATCAGGGTCATACTGGAACTCCATGATGCTTTTGGTGATCGAGTCGATTGAATTTGCATATGGAGCGGAATTTGGTGGTTGAATTTTAAGTTTCTGCGTCAATGTATCCACCAAACGTAATTGTGCCGCTTCAAACTGATTTTGTTGTTGCAGCAGAATTCTTTTCAAAGCTTCAGCAGTTATTCATGCTTCCGTGGGTTCGGGCATCGCCAGTCTGTTGTATCTGCTGATCCCGCTCCAGTGCCTAGTGCCGGAAAAAGATTCAACAAAGGTCACACAACAGCCTTATTCCGAACAAGCGAGTGCGAGTGCGTGAGTGCGTGCGAGTATGTGCGTGTGCCTGAGTGCATGCATGCGCCAAAATACAACAGACTCAAGCTATTTTATTAGAGGGACACTGTCTGACCTTGATCGAGCGCTGTCTCGCGCTGCATATTTGGGGGAGTTGTCTGACCTTGATCAATTCTCACTCGGGCTGCCTGCGTTTGATAGTAAGCTGTCACGCGCTGCATATTGAGGGGGCGTTTTCTGTCTGGTCAGCATCTATCGCACTTGACTGTCTCAGTAGATTTCGGGCATTTTACTGGTTGCTTCCAGGAATTTGACCTTCCTGATAGCTTCATATTGATTCACGGGGTTAAACGAAGCTTTTTACGATTTTAGATGGTAATACTACCGTTTACTATTTTAACCGAATTAAAAAGGATACGGATGAGTCAGTGGTTGTGCGTTCAGTTGTGGTGCGTGTTTGCCCCTGCTGGCAACACAGAGCACTGTACAGTGGACAACCACTGACGCACCGCTACTCTTCTCTCTGGTCTCTACTAAGGCACCGATGATGTCACCTCGGCTGGCGATGAAATGTTCGCGAACAGAGCAACGATCACATTTCTAACTTGTTTTCCTCTCATTCTCTCAATGACCATTTTGTTTCCGGATGAAATATAAACATTGTTTACCTTCTGATAACGGCGGCCCTCAGTTACGATGACCGCCCGTAATGTACCGTGGAGTTTTTTGCAGTATCATGCATTACCTCTCGGGATAGGCAATTTGTGGTGGTATGTAGGATTAAACTTAGGAAAGTAATTTGACTTGCTACGTGACATCATCCGTAAAGCAGCATGCCGGAACTAGATAATTTGATGAATCTCTGTGTACGTTATGGCCACACAACGACCCAGGGGTATTGCATGAAGCCCAGTAAACCGACTGAAAGCGGAGAATGTTCACAGACTGATCGAAAATGTCCCAATTCGGTTGGTATGAACAACTTTTCATCACACTTCAACTGATCTTCGGCAGACAATACGTTATTTTTAACCGAAACACTCAACAAACTTTAAGAAGAGTGGCTAAAATTGTTCGCAAGTTGATAATCGTATTTCCGATTAGAAGTGAACAGTAGTTGAGATGGAAGTGGATCGCTATGTGCCGAACTAGTGGCAGTAATGCGGTAATAGCCTTTGAGTTTGCAAACAACTTGTCAGTTTTACACAATCCATAACCGTTAGCCAAATACAGACTAGATCTATGGTGCATGACTGGTAATGTGTTGGAATATTGGTGGCTCGGGTGCATTAGTCGGAAATTGATCAGTTGGCTGTTGATCTGGTCGTCGATCTTGGCAACTGATTTGCAAACGTTTCGTCACCATTCGAGGAGACATCTTCAGTGCAACCCCACCCAATAACCCACCGAATATGTCTCCTCGAATGGTGACGAAACGTTTGCAAATCAGTTGCCAAGCTCGGCGAACAGATCAGCAGCAACCTGATCAGTTACGAACTAGTGCATGACTGTTGTGTCAGAAAATCTCTCATGGAAACGGAAACCACTAAAACATCCTCGCAGTTGAAGCAGTGGAATTCAATATAATTGCTGCAAAAAGACTGGTATTAATTCAGCTTATCTATACCCTACTTGTGTTGAGTCATGAAACCAACTTCTTTTCGCCTGGAAATTGTACGTGGAATCTAGGATAGGTGATGTAAAGTATCTGCCTTGCTTGATCTTGTCTGCTTGATGTCCCTCCTCCGTCGGATGGTAGTTGTTACTTCGCATGTTTAAAGGGTGGAAAAAATAAGGATAGATCTAAGCCATCTTCAGCCGATGTTTTTTCTCGAGAATTACAATGCCATCAAACTACTTGCAGGATGTTTTTGATCCCCGAATCCTAACCAAAGCTGTTCATTCTAGTGAATCCACTAACTACTGTCGTAGGCCAGCTAAAATGGATTCAGTTGCATATGTGTCTCTTCCGCGCGTCAGCTCAAGGACGGGAAACAACAAACCGTTCAGTTCCCAGTGTCAAGTTAGTGGAACCTCCGCAATCATTTCGAATGCGGATGTACAGCTCACTTTTCTTTTCAAGTCGAAGTAACTCAGTAGGCGACTTCCCGTAAGTGATCACTATTTAGGTTGTACGTCTCATAAGCCTTCTCGCCCAATCTCATAAAAACAAAATGATCTAGTTTGGCAACTATAGCCAACATAATATTGTTAGGCCGCTTGGCTTGCGGGGTATAAAGGCACCATCGCAACTAACGGACGATCTTTGCTCATTCGTTTGCTTCACCACGCTAAAGTGCCGATAGTAGTTACCTGTGTTCAGCTTGGGAGTGCTAGTTACGTTCAACTGCATGGTGCTGACGATGAAGAATGCGGTCAAATTCAACCACAGAGGTTTGCATTAAGAGGGTTTTCACAGATCAACTTTAAGGCTGAATGTTGAGGCAAATGCACACAAGTTTTTGCTGGCAATAATAAGGATAAACGAGTACTCAAACTTTAAATTTCCCGTAGGTCTGTCAGAAGTGAAGAAGCCATTTTTTATTTTTGAACTGTCTCAATAAGAAGATGCTGAAGTTCTTAATTTCTCATAAATGTATCTATGAAAACGCTTGTTTTGAGCCCGACCTCCAAAGAGGCATTACCTCAAAACAAAAAACATTTTGGAAGCTTCAAGATCGTGTTTCTCATTAGAGGTATATTTTAACATTCCCAGGGCAGTCACAGCTTCGCTGAGAGTTTTTGGGACACTGTGTTAGTGTAACATTTTGTATACTTCCGTAACGATAACTAGTAAATACTATCTGGCACTCCTAATGTTCTGACCAACCCAAATCAGTTTTGAGAATACGTGGTTAGTTACGTTCTATGCTTATTCTTCTGATAAATACCTTATATCTATCAACCCAGGCTATAATGACAAAGTCATCCTATCTACTTTTGTTAGTAACTGTTATCCATCGTTTCAGCAATGTCCAATGTGGGTGAAATCGTCGATGATACCGCCAAGGTAGGTCATACTCACTTGTTTTTTTTTACATATATAGATTCCGTCGGTTAAAGTAGGGCTGCTGTTTAATAAACATTGACAAAAAGCAAATCTGAGTAGTGTTTCTAACCATTTAATCTGGTTCGAGTGCAGAGTTTAATTAGGACGGAGTCAAAAGATGGGCAGAATTGATCGCATCGTTAGTGTTTCTCAAGACACTTTTGACTTGGTATGTCCAACTGACCTCATTGTCGCTTTCAAACCCAAATTAAGCAGGAAGAAAAATAACCGAAGTTTGTAGAATGTCCTCAGGGTGCAACCACTAGTTCTTTTGGACCCGACTTCACTTGGTTCATTGCAATCAAATGACTCCTAACATATTATAAATATATTAGACATTATTATTTACCTCACTCACGTGCTTTCTTCTTGCTTGTGGGATGGCCTTCGGCTGTTTATAGTATTGGACGTAAGGGGATCGCTCCGCTTCGTGACGGTCATTCAAGATCGACCCTGTTGTAATACGCACAGGTCTGCAGAACCTGTGGTGATAGCCTCGAGGGGGTATTAACGCGACTAAAAAAGTGCATAGAATGGTGTCAAACACTGCGAAACTGCGCACCGTTCATTTTGTTTTGCAATATGCTTGTTTCACAACCTGTCTTCGGTGAAGTCGAGTTTCTGTAGTCTTCTCTGTGCTTTCAGCTCAGCCCGATTTACCGAATTTTTAAACAAGAAAAGCCAAAAAAATTGCAGTTCAGCCTAAAGTTACGACTGCATTTGTCTGGCTAGTTCATAATTCGTAATCGTAATTCGTAAATTCGTAATCAACAAAGTTTTACGCGAAAGCCTTTGCACCTTGTTTTCTGCTGTACAATGCTTCGAATTACCCTTTTCAACCTCGCTACCTACAAGCGTTTTTACAAACAGTCAATAAATCTTTTTAGCACTCGCGTATTAAATCTCTTTCCAAAGGTTTATGTCCAACATATGTCACCTAAATTGTACCTCAAGTTTTATTCTCGCTTTACATTTTATCCAGGTTTCATCAAGGCAACATCCAACTAAAGGCACACCCACTAGTTCTGAAGCCATTGTAAAAGAAGTAGGTCCAAGCTAGACGGTTTTTTCCACATTGTGTTAAAAACGCAGCCTCTCGTTACTGTATATTCAAACAACTGTGAGTTTTCGCATCATAGTCCCAGAGTTTGGCAAGTGGAACGATAAAAACATTCAACCACGATACCTATTCTCAAACCTCGGTCTTTTCTACTTCAGCGATAAAACGCCAGCAAGTCCGGGACAAATAATAACTGAGGTACATCTGCTGAATATATTTTTCTTCATTTTTTGAGGCTCCAATATGCCATCGCACCATATGTTACTTAGTTACTCGGTGACTGCCTAGAAAATGTCATCAATTAAGTTGCGAATATTTGCTTAGCCTCAAGTACTTTTCGTCGGGATTGTTGAGTGGCTTCGCCGAATGTGTACATATTTAATAATGATAGATGTTCCAGTTGTCCTTTTGGAGTGTGCATATCTGATTATCGGCAGGTCATGTCGTCTGTGCCACACGCTCAGTGATCGTATGATTAGGATTCATAGGCAAATGTTGCATGGATGAAGGGAGCACTGGAGCCTGACAGCCTAGAATACTTATGAATTATCAACCATTATCTTACAAAGGTTCCGCCCAGTCTGAAACTGGATGATAGGTGACAGCATATTCGGTGTCTTCAAGCTTCGTCGTAGAATAAATGTGAAGCCTAAAAGTGACAGAGACAATATGAAATAAGCAACTGCACTCCACGCAATTTATACTTCGCTTGAATTCTAGAGAGAATAGGTGCAGCCATTATGAAGTATTTCTGGGGCCTTCGTCAAAAACAGATTTCCCACAGGCTATGAACGAGGTACAATTTTCTTCTTATGTAAGTAGGAGAAGCGAAAAAGCTTGTTTGGGCACCGGTGCTGTTTAAAAATTTAAAAGCAGCGATTGCGACCTTCAAACTTGCATTGCGAACGGAGTTGTACTCGTCCTATTGTCAGCAAAATGGTCGATCGAAATACCAACGGCTGAAACACCTGCATATCGACCCAATTTGCATTGAGTTGCCCTGGATGTAATTTTAATTATGAAAAACGAATATAGCGAATGCCCGATAAAATGAAATCACAGTTATTTCATCACCTATCTGTCAGCACTTTCATTGAGTTCATTATGAGTAACTGGAAGCTGGAGCATTTAGGAGACCTCAAACCTTACGGTTAGGATTGTGCACGATGCCAATCCGCTCGCACTGGGAGATGCGCAACACCAAACAGAGATAAACAGAGAGAATAATAAGGCAAAATATATGTTTCTTTAAGCAGTCTGAAAAGTATAGCTATACACAAAGGGGTGAGTTTTCACACTAATGCCAGCAATCGCCTCGCTATAAAACTGCTCCAATGCTTGAGTGCGGCATATCCAGACCAGGAGTACATCATAATTCTGCCGCAAAATAATTGGTGTTTGATCAAATGGTCGTTGATCTGTTTGCCGGGCTTGGCAATTGGCTTGCGAACGTTTCGTCCCCAGTGAGGAGTTTCGTCAGTGCACAGTTGAGGGAATCACTCAACTGCACCGTACAACTCACCATATGAACTCAGTCGATTTTATCATATGTGGACATGGAGTAAGTCTATCGCTTTTTGATCAGATAGTTACTGATATGATCAATAACCAACAAATGCATCCGAGCTACCCATATTTCGACATGCGGATTAAGTTTCAATACTGTGGTGACTTCGTAAGCTTCACCTCGACACAGACTTCTCAGTCTGGACCAAAATTGTGCATTTCCACACAACACCACTAGGTAACTTCGACATTTCAGCTCACTTAACATTTCAATGGACTTCTAGGCATATCGTTTACCTGTGTGACCCCTGTTTACTGTGCATATTGATAGCCCTTTCTTCGCCTTTGATTCCAACTGTATCGAAATTCAACCCCTTGTTTTGGCCTGTTTTACGCGGGCCCTCGAGACACGAAGCGAGCGCCCACGACCACGCCTACAGAACCGGTTAAATTTGGACTCCATCATCTAGACAAAATGTTTGCCGCCAATCAAAAGTTTCAGTAGACCGTGGATAAACCACTTGTGAAGGTCTTTTGTCCGTGGACAATTCGTCCCCTCAGGAATAAGGTCAGGCTCTTGGTCTTCCGTCTATAGTGAGATAGCCATATTCCCTTCTCGAACACCATATACGCGCGAATTCGAATTTCTCCAAACATCACACTTGGTCTATCAGTGATCAAACCTAGTATCTTGCCAACTTTCTCTCCAGTCAGCAAACGTTTCCATCCTTTGGTTCGATTTTCTTGTTTGGCACAAGCAAGTGCCAAATAATAATCGTTTTGGTCGTTTTTCGCGTTCACATCACACTCGCTTGAATAGCCCTCCTCACGTGCTGGCGCGATCATTCTGATGGGTTCGCATCAAAGAGTGGATGCATTGAACTCGACTTTCGCTCCTAGTTGAGTTCACCAGTAGTGCGTGCACACCCCTGGTCGTGTTGAGAAGTGATATCCGGACATCTAGCATCCAAGTTGAGTGTGTTACCACTACTCCGTCAACGAAGGCCGGACGTATCTGAATTTTAATGTCTTAGTAAGCTGACGTTGTCAAGCTTGAGCGGCTTAACTATTGTGCCCAGCGATCCGAACGACACGGTGTGGTGGTTGACGTCGTTTGCTTGCGCTAATGTTTGCTCGTTCTCTCCCTCTTGATGAAACTGGATGATGTGCTAGCGAATCTCTCTTGCATGGTTTCTGTAGGATCCTCTTGAAGGTACTATGGACGCATAAATTAGGACGTTATTTACCATGAGCTCCCGAAGTGACTAGGGTGCACCCTTTCAGGAGTGTTCAATGCCTCAATGACTCTTTGTGTGAGAGTTGCACAATGCATGTTGCTGTGAAAAATTCCGGGCATGACTGCCTGGTGGACTGTTGCTCTGCGCTTTGCGGACAAGCTCTCCGAGGCATGTACAGCGTGGCTGGATGCTTGCCGTCCGACCATTCATCTTTCTCCCTGCAGACACCTGGATTGGCTGGTGAAAAGTCGAAATAAGCTGTTTTTTAATGACTACTAACACTCGGAGAGATTATGCTAATTGTTTGAAAATCCTTGGGAATTTGGAAACAAGCTGGATGAATCCCATAGCAGTATGAGTCAGTTGAGTTATTCTAGGTTATTTAATTTCAGTAAGAATATTTTGGGTCTTCCGAAGACGACTGGTAGATGCTAGCTAGCAGACTGCATTTCGGATATTCTGAAAGGCTTCAAATATTCCATTTTGAAGTACCCATCATTCGTTAGGTTTTCCACGTAACGCCTTAGTTTTGCTGTCATACTTTGCTGCAACTCTATTAATAACCTCCTCTGGGACTCCCATCAAAATAGTCTTTTAACTCAGACTGTTGCTAACGCTTGCACTTGTATTTCGAGTGCCATAGGAGCAGGTAACTGTCTGCCGATGATTCCCGAGTGCAGACTATCGACTCCTTGTTTGACCAGATCGGATACGCTTCTTCACTTGTCCTTACTTTTACACGCACTACGTGATCGGTATCCTGCTTACTCCAACCCAAGTGGTCTCTGTGTCTCAGCTCCAAGAGGAGTGGATAAGCACTGCATTTTTATTGGTTGCCATGGTGCATTGTTATACCTGGAGGCAGAAGGACTCGACCTCTAGCGAAATTCACTCATTTGGAAATTACTTTGGTATTAACTAGAGACCCAACTGAATATCTCGTCTATGGTAGTTTCAACTGGATGTGAGACACAGGCTGCTGCATATTTCAGTTGGCAGGATATTCGAGATATTGCAGTGTTTTCTTGAAGTAGAACACTGTTTGGGGGCTGCGCTTACGCAGTGAGTCCCAAAACAGACAAAGCCTGTAGTGTGCTGTCAGAATTTTTCCAGTAATCTAATGAGTTGTGCTTTATGCTATGAATTAGTCCTCGGTTCGTACCTGTCTTTCACACGCCTACACGCCTGAGAAGAAAGGGGTACCGATATCTCCATATACAATGGTACGCGAGCCAAACGCAGGTGCTTATGGGGGTGCACACTTTCCAAGGTGCAGCTTGCAATTTCAATAGTCATAATAAGTTATAGTGCGATATTGGGTGCATCGCTAGTGTTATATCTACTGATTCGCCAATCTGCTGTATCTGACTGCTGACCCCGCTCCAGTGCCTAGTGCCGGGGGAGCGACTCACAGAAGGGAACACAACAGCTTTATTCCGAACAAGCGAGTGCGAATGTACAACGGCCTCAAGCTATTTATTGGAAGGACATTGTCTGAACTGGGTCCAACGCTGACGCACATTGTCTGGCTTTTGTACGAGGCTTTGGCGCGCTGCCTATTTGGGGGGCGTTGTCTGACCTTGATCAACGCTGACTTGCGTTGTCTGAGCTGTCAGACGCTGCATACTGAGGGGGCGTTGTCTGTCTGGTCAGCATCTGGCGGAGCTGAGGGTCTCAGTAGATTTCGGGCATTTAGTGGTTGCTTTCAGGAATCTGACCTTCCTGATAGCTAGCCCGCGCATTCACTAAATCATGTTCATTCTAGATGCGCGATGCTTACGTTGGAGTACAGCCGATATAGTCCGAACAGGGTAAATATGCAGGAATTTTGCAAACGCCGCCACTGGTAGCGCTGCCACGCAACGTCATGATTCCATCAGACTCGTTTTGTGCTACATGAACTGATCGACTGCCTGGACCGAGATGTCTGCAATGTGCTATGCAGCGCAACAAATGACATACAGTGTGGGCTGATGTACAATGGAGCACAAAAACTTGAAATTTCTGAATTTCCAGGTAATGGCAAAAGAAAATAGTAACCCTGTTCAACTAACTCGTGTTTGTTCTACAATTCTGATCAGATAATGTTTTAGTTAACATGAGCTTACACACAGCACACAGGTTTATCATGTTGGGCACCCATATGTACCTCATTTAGGGATATATCCGCATAATGCCAGAAGCTGTCGAAAACACTCGGCGACAAATAACTCCCTTTCCACTTTAGTCGAAAAGAAATTCTTCATTGACTAGGGATTTCGTTATCCCCAGAAGTGTCCCCGGAGCGTAGAAACACAGCATTTTCTGCACACAGTTATCGAGTGTTGAAGCAAACACTTAATAATAAGGTTGCATGTTCCACGTAAAAACGTGGAATGTGCGATCCGCGAATTCTTTTTTTTGCACTAACCAGCAATAAGAAATTTTCTTGGGGGAGAACTGAATACCGAAAGGAATGAACAAAATTATTTTAGAAGTTTTCCTTCTTTAGTCTACTTCTTTTTTTATAATCCAATATTGGAACCTCTCGGCTTTCTGTTATGGGCGGCAACCGCAAGCGGTCTCTTGAATAATGTGAAGCATGCACGATGTCACGACAATGCAGTTCCGTTTTTGCGATAAAGCGGACGATTCACGCACTTTTTTGACTGTGCGAGAAGGTTCCACTTTTTTATGGCACTGCAGAACTTGTAATCACCTAAGTTTTCGTTGTTCATTTGACTTTGAGGGGAACAAGGAAAAAGATCAAGTTAATAACTTGTTTATTTAAGACATTTATTTTAATTTTAAGACATTTAAGACATTCATTTCTACCTATAAAGTCAGAAAATCACCCAATGGTTCGATAATCAAGATTTTTTCCAAGATCTAAAAGACCGCATGCACCACTCAGCGAGGTGTCCTGAAACGTCCTAAGAATATATACATTTTAATGGAAAAAACAAACGAGAGAGTAGTATGAACGACTGCCAAATAACGTGCACTATTTCGTTTACGGGGAAAATGCTTGAAGACCCAGCATATGCTCACCAGAAAGTACTAGGAAGTCTCATAAAGAAAACTACGCACAAGGTTGCTGAAAACTCTTTGACAGCCCACGATCGCTTTTGCCCTTCTTGGGACTCATCAGGTAGGCGCACTCCCTGAGTTCCCGTCAACCTTATGTTCTACTTGATTTCGAGAAGTACATTCATTTTTTACTCGATTTGGTTTTCACGAGACATTCAAATGAATCTCTCGCTTATGAACTGTTCAACTGCGCAAAGGCCGCCTCATGTTTCACTTGGTACGATATTCGAGATATCGCAGAAACATGAGGCGGCCTTTGCGCAGCACATTCAGTTGAACAATTCATAAGCGAGAGATCGAGTTTAGTCACCTGTGAAAACCGAATTGATTTGCAAATGAGTGTGTTTGTTATGTCTACTGATTCGCTAATCTGTATCTGATTGCTGACCCGCTCCAGTGCCTAATGCCGGAAAAAAGACTCACAGAGGGGAACACAACAGCTGTATTCCGAACAAGCGAATGCGAGAGCGTGAGTACGCGCGAGCGCGAGAATACAACTGTCTCAAGCTAGTCATTGGTGGGACACTGTCTAACTTGGTCCAATGCTGACGCACGCGGTCTGGCCTTGGTGCAGGCGCTGCGACTCGCTGCATACTGCGGGGGCGTTGTCTGACCTTGAGCAACGCTGACTCGCGCTGTCTGGGTTTGATAGAAGGCTGTGAGGCGCTGTATATTGAGGGGGCGTTGTCTGTCTGGTCCACATCTACAGTGCTGAGGGTCTCAGTAGATTTCGGGCATTCAGTAGTTGCTTTCAGGAGTCTGACCTTCCTGATATTGTCGATATCAGAAAGTTTTTTACTCAAAAGCTAACAGCTGATAAAATTCTAAAAGAAGACCTTTCAGCACGCAAAATCTGTTTAGCAGAAACTTTTTCTGTTGCTGTAGGAAAGGTATTAAGTATATCGAGAGGTTCCGCGCTCAGTGATGCGGACCCCAATCATGCCAAATGAGATTATGTTCCTAAAGTTAGCGTCTTATTTTGTATCATTGCGGCTAGAGTATTTTGAATGACTGAAAGGAATCCGAAT
Source organism: Clonorchis sinensis (assembly GCA_003604175.2). Classification (NCBI taxonomy): domain Eukaryota; kingdom Metazoa; phylum Platyhelminthes; class Trematoda; order Opisthorchiida; family Opisthorchiidae; genus Clonorchis; species Clonorchis sinensis. The sequence continues at coordinate 128,966,475 of CM030369.1, read as the reverse complement.
CTGATCAATGGAGATTAGTTTTGTCTTATTTTTATTTTCCCAACTGGTAGGATGCTGGGCATTATTAAACTTTTGAATGACCCCAGGTACTTTACTTGTAACATTTTCCTAGGTCAGATTGTCTGCCTTTCCAGTAAGTCCCCATGATCTTTGAACAAACAATAGTTAACAATAATTCCGAAGTTTTACGCACCTTGTCCAAAGTCGTGTGTAGGCTAATAGATTCACAAAACTTCCACAGTGTAGCTAGAGATACTGACGAATTCCATTATATACAACAACCAATAAAAGACATGAAGACTGAACATCAACCAAGCTGAATTTCTTTCAGCAAAAGCCGATGTTGCAGTGAGTAGTTTATCAGTACTTCGTGTTTTCATAACCAGTAAACAGTTGTGTTTGTCATTTCCACAGTATTTCTTGTCTGGGAGTCAATCAGTTGGCAGCCAACCAGATAATGTCTGCTTTTTAACTGTGGGCATGAAAACCACTTCATCAGGGGTTACGTCTTAGGACAAGCTTTCTGTCACCAGGAACATCTCTTTGATGCCTAACTCCTTGTGGTTTCTTCTTGAAGGTACTGGTTAAGTTTACCGCAACAAAAATTGTTATCGTTTTCAGGTCAGAGGCAGGATAGGTTTCTGTTCTACTTACTTTTTATCAGCCTTTATTCATTTAGGGTTTCTTACCTTAATCCATTCCATACTTTCGGACAGAGCGTCAGTCCAGATGGAACATTCCACCAGCCCTTCAGTACAATACATTCCAAAGGGCCGAGAAATGAGTCTGAACCAACAATCACAAACGAAAACGAAGCGTTAGCGTCTCCAACACTGGAGGTGGGATTCCTCAGGCCGTGTGATCATCGTCACATAATGAGTCGCCATTCCAAACCGACAGTGCCAATTTTCCGACTAAAAAAAATGATACCTATTCAGGAAAATGTTATTTATAGACCACATGATGTCACCCCGGAGGATAGTGATGACAAAGCTGAGAGCGATATCACGGTCCCTGTACTAGCACACTCTCCTTGCGATTGTACGCGACGTTCGCTGAGAGTACGAAGCACTAATCCGTCATTTGTTGATGGACGTGAGGATGAATTGGATGACTGCCTATTTAATTTAAGAGACGTGAGAAAATGCCGAAAGAATAAAAGGCTCATATGTGGCTGCAAAGACCAGTTCACGTGTAGAAAAACAAAACATGTTCGAAAACGTATTCGTTCGACAGCTATTCAGGTTGGTCTGGGGAAAGATTCCAAGCTGTCAGTGTCGGGGGGACGGAAGGTCATTCATACGAATGGAATGCAAGACAACTCTATTTTCCTTAAAGTGAGACGTAAATATTCGCGTTCTGGATCATCCACTGCAACGCACAGATCGCCATCTCCCAAAGCAAAGCAATTAACTGACCGTATCCACGGTTTTTCACGTGAGATTGTCATTGTGCGGACTGATGACGAGGAGTTACCTACTGAGCAAACTTTCAGAGGAAAAAGCGAAACCACTGCGAGTATACAACTTATGCCACTCGTATGTTCTGAAAACGCATCTTGTGTTGCACCTCACTGGAAGAATGACTCGGTGGTCAGTACAGTTGGTATTTTTTGTTGGCTTATCAATTTACAGTTTTCGTTTCTCTAACCTGTTATGCGACAGACATTTCATCATTTTGTCTTACCTTTTCTTAATGTTAACCTAGTCGTCTGTTCGTCGCGTTGGTGTCAATGCAACGGATTTACCGTCTCACCTTTTACCTCAAGAGCACTCAATTGTTTGTGATCGGCCTCATATCCAGCCCTCTGTGGGTCGTATGTTTGAAGGGTCGGAATCGAAAATCTCTAAGTCCTCTCGACAGTCCTCTGAGCACCTTTCTGCCTCGGTTGATGGTACTCCGCTCTATCACCCATCAAAGATGCAACCCGTAGAGACTGATCGACCTGCTTTCGATAATACACGGAAAACCTTCAAAAAAGCCGTGTGTTACGAAGACAGTGGGAGTGAAAACAAAGGCGAGCCAGTTTTTGATTCTACTGTGCAGTTACCTACAACTACTTGCGCATCGAGTACGTTCACTTCGTTCACAATTGTGCAGTTTCGTTCAAAATGAGTTGCCATGTACCGTGTAACTGGCCAAAGTGAAAAGGTATTTTTGTAATACAGCGAATTGTGTTCCATCACCATATATTTCAATAAGATACTTCGACGTCTTAGTGACAGGGCGTGCGTTCGTTCACCCTGCGTTTTTTTGGAGTTGTTCAGTCCACAGGACAGTGCTCATCCTCGACAAATGAATGTATAGTATACATAAAGGTACCAGTTATTGAATAGCTAGTAAAGCTACCCGCTCTAAACCATATGGAAAGTCCTTAGGTCATGACAGGTGGTGTACCAATTGGAGAAAGAGGGAAGATTGAACATTCCATGTCATGAGCACAGAAGATGCTGCGTTTTGTCCCCTGAAAATTATTCGAACAGGAAAAGTCGTCTTCTGGAAGTTGCCGCTTCGAAGAGAGACAAGTATAGTTCACTAATAGATTTGTTTTCGTAGTTATTTTTATGTGCTTTTGGCTCATTTAATACGAAGTGTTAAAATCCATAACCACTCCCTTTCCTGGTCAGCGTGTAGTTTTCTAAGTGCTAAAAATAGCGCTCAATCCCACCTGTCTGCCAGTAACGGGACGACTGATACAAAAGTTTTCATCTGTTGATTATTTATTTGCAGCCCTAAAAGACTAATATAGACACATATTTATCACTCTAAGATTCCATTTCTCAGGAGGATATTCTTTAAATTTCTTAGCATCCCGAGGTTAGTTGACTCGTTTTCCAAGTCTACTCATTAGTGCTAGTACCTCGGATGCACTACCGATGTTCTTTTTCCTAATGTTCAAAGATCCAACATCTAGATCGTTGTTAGCTGAGCAAGACATCACATTGGTTAATTTTATCCTTCTATAGTCCCCCTGCCGAAGCAGTTTTTGGACAGCAGCCTTCTACGCCACGGTCGTCTTCTGGAGCAGTTGAGGGCAGATCCCCAAACAATCCAAGGACTCAGACATGAAGTTGAACGGCTTCTAAGTGAACACTTGGTCGAAAGAAATATAAATATTGATCAAACACGCCTATCAACATCTAAATTCAACGAACACTTAGGTGCATTGAACCGAGATCGTGAACATTTGTGCCGCAAACACCTAAACTTTATGAAGACCCGAGAAGTAAGTTTCTACGGATAAAGGTGTCAGCGTTTCGAAGAAAACAACACATCCTGCTGTATACACCAAGATATTTTTTACCGTTCGCACTCTCCTAGAGTAACTTTCAATTATTGATAAATTCACAGTGCAGGACTGTTCACAGATAACACCTATCGGAGTAACTAACATTTTGTACTTAGTCACTGCTAGCCCGCTGCGGCTCCACCGAATTTCCACCAAGTATCCGTAAGTTGCACTACCCCACGAATGAGCTCACATACGCGCTTACGTCTGGCACAAGCGCCGTTGCGGGAACAACAACAAACGGTGCTCTTTCCTCGAGTTTGGAGGTGTGCGACAGACAATTGCAGATCACGAGCTCAGTCACACCGTACCTCAGACACGAAGACACACCGGTAGAGCTGAGTCGGGCAATTAGGGGCGCACAGTACATCCGATCCTCTTGAGGATGTGAGACAGACAGGTTGGTTGAGCCTCAACAAGCGGAACGCCCATTTTGGCGATGAGCGCGCACGAACAAGCGTAAGTGGTGAATTTCACTCGAGTTCACCAACTTCATCACCATCTTCACCATCATCATCATCATCATCATCATCATCATCGTCATCATCATCATCATCATCATCATCATTGATTCCCATTATCACTATCAGCTGTAAGTACCACGTACTTTTCGTACAGTGGATGCAGCTGTCACAATTTCGTCCATCGATGGTTTGGGAAGGTAGGGTAGGTAGCTGGTTTCTATGCGCCAGTTTAGGAAATGTGAATTCCAAACGGGATCCCAACGTCCACGCCGACTCATGGCAAGCTGGCCACAAGATGGCGACAACACAGCAAACAAGTCCGATGAAAATGTCAAAGAAAGGTTTACGCTTAGGTCGAAAACAAGAAAGGTGTTATAGGTGTAAAACGGAAACAACAAAACGAGGAATCAAGTTGTACACGATGAGAATAGGAGGAGAGAATCATCATGGCTGCGGTTAGAGTTGGGTAGAAAGGGTGTTAGTCGTCGGCTCATATGCAGTGCACCAGTCACTACCTGCGTAAAAGCGTCTGCTACTTATAAAGCAAAGCAAGACCCCCCTGGAGCGTTCACTGCATTCAGAGATCTGTTGCAGTGACCTATGAAACAGTAGTCCTTCTCTAAAAGGCCGGGGAACAATGCAGTCAAACTGTAAATCCAGCGGGGAATAACATGTACAATTAAAAACATTTGTGGATGGGATTTAGCGGAACTGATAGCGTTCCTAGTTTGAAAGCATGAAAAGAAGGTAGCTGAACTTTTGTAACTCAAGAATGAACATACGGTGATCAAACTAAGTTATTAGCTGGGGTGCCTCTACACTCCCTCACATCAGTGGCATTTGAAGAACAATGACTAACATATAAAACGAAATTTCGACCGACCGAGTGCGGCGCTTCTCATATCTTGAATGTCCGTCCGAGTCAAACAAAAGACGGCCCTCGTGTAGCAAATTAAGTTCGATATTACAAACGAAGGATGCGGTTAAAATTAAGTTGCGTATCCCGTTCACACTAACTTAATTTGCAAATGACCACTAGTGCTACTAACACTGAGTACACGCGGTCCAACAAATAATTCCCCCCTGGGACCGCAGCGGACAAATTTTTGACTGGTGCTGCTCCCAAGCGCTTGTAGTTTCAAAGGAGACTTCTTCCCGCCAGTTCTGACAGCCCGTTCTTCGTATTCTGACTGCACATCAAGACTATCAATAATATCGATTGTAAGGCTGGTGAACTCGAGTGAAATTCACCACTTACGCTTGTTCGTGCGCGCTCATCGCCAAAATGGGCGTTCCGCTTGTTGAGGCTCAACCAACCTGTCTGTCTCACATCCTCAAGAGGATCGGATGTACTGTGCGCCCCTAATTGCCCGACTCAGCTCTACCGGTGTGTCTTCGTGTCTGAGGTACGGTGTGACTGAGCTCGTGATCTGCAATTGTCTGTCGCACACCTCCAAACTCGAGGAAAGAGCACCGTTTGTTGTTGTTCCCGCAACGGCGCTTGTGCCAGACGTAAGCGCGTATGTGAGCTCATTCGTGGGTTAGTGCAACGTGCGGATGGGATGATCGGAATATTGGGCAAAATGCTCGTCTCTTGAAGATGCGGCGGAGTCACAGCAGGATGGTCCATGGAAAATGGGTTCTCTTGCATCTTTCCTCAACTAATATTTTGATGAGCCGCTGATCTGCACTTCATTTTCGCATTGTTTTCTCCATGCTAAACAGTGAGATTGGACTCGACGTACTCAAATTTTTCTAGCCTAACCAGTCTTGTACAATCGACCTTCCAGTTGCACATCAAAGAAAAATTGCGTATTGCATTAACCTAAACAACCAAATTGGCTATTAGCGTATGCGTTTTTCTCATGTGCTACCAGCTGATGAATTTTGACTCGGTTTTCCAACTTACATTAAGGAATTCATTTGTTTCCAACTGCGGAAATTGAAATCACGAGTAAATTGCGAAATTGTTTATCACAGATAAAAGTTCCATGGAGTAAACGGTGAGAAAAAAATAACGCATAAATGTAAAAGTAACTTGGTTCGTCTGTTTTAGTTCAGTACGTACATGATAAGCTTCGCTTGTATCTAAGTATTTTCATATCGAAATTCGCTTTGTTGGCAGTGTGAGAGAATTTGAGAATTTTCCTATCAAGTTTCACAGTGTGAGCGAAGTCAACCTTTGCTGAAAATTGCAGCTGTTTCATCCATATTGTAGGTCGTCAGCAGGTCTTCATACGAGTCTTCAGGGTGTTCGAACTCGTAACCTTCCGGCTAGTGGTTGAAGACTACATAGCTTAGGATGAAGAATAATTCCCATGATGAGTGAACCTTCCACCTGAGAAGTCCGCATTCGACCACATCAACACACAACCACCTGAGGTGAAATCCGTGAATGAAGAGTAAGTATCACTACATTTTGTGCAAGTGCGAGTCACTCACACTGCTGATCAGCCGCTCGTGGTCCGAGGTTTTGTACCCTAACCACAAACCGGAAGGTGTCGGTTTTGAATCTCCCTGGGGTTTCGTGAGCGTGCATTGTAGCTGATTCCCAATAGGGACGGAACAAACATGTAGTGCTTCCTGGGCTTTCAGCACCGGCGGGCTTCACTCACAGGGTAAAATCTCGATTGAGAAAAAGACTCCCTTTGTTATAAGCGTTGTCTGATGCATGTCCTATATTAAAACAAATGTCATCTGTTTGATAGGAGTTGTGGGGGACGACTGCCAAAAATCCGCAGATAGCTCTGTACCGACGCTCATCGTAGGAGTGTTCTCAGAATCTGATTTGAACCGCAGCTTGATTGAAAGTTCATTTTCGAGCTCGTGAATAAATGTCATGTACTTTTCTCCTGTAGGCATTAGCACAGCATGTTGACAGACTGGCACGTGCAGCTCTCAGTGGAAGATCGGTTGACAGAATGGCCAGTTCCATATTCTATGCGGGATCACAGCAAAGTGTGAAAGGCCGGTCGCTAAGTCGGTCACGTCTCCCTCCATCAGGTGTTTACAGCCCGGGCTGTGTGCACCAATCCAGTGTTCCCCATTCAACACAACAGCACACAAATATTCATTCACCGGTTGGTCAGTCAATGCCGACTCTTACAGGTCCAGAGCAAGAGATCCAGCATTTTGGAATTTCACCCTTCCGATCGACTGGTTCAATAAGGCTAACTCAACACAAGTGAGAACAAAATCAAAGGAATGCACTATCGTTAGCCATTTTGAATGCAGTTTAGAGAAATTACTCCCTGAGTAGCTACCTTCCTACCTGTTTTTTTATTTTTCGGCGTAAAAACCACAATCTTTTTGTTTCGAAATTGTAGTTAGGTTCTATTCGTGGATATGACACTGATAAGAAAATATGGTGATTATATATATACATATACATATATACATATACGATAGTGGTGATAACATAGTGATACTAACAATCTTGGACCAATGCAACTTGTAGCCGCCAAATGCAAAATTGTCGGTACTACGACTCAATAAGATAAAATGAAGAAGTCTCTCTGTATGCCAGGACATCATTTGCTATACAAATTCGAGTGTCGAACACATCAATGTTGCACCCCAAACATTTTGGAGTGTAATTTTCAAAAAAATTGAGTGTAACACATCCAACGCGAACCACAATAGTATCTGTAATTGTGTCCAGCAAAAATAGAAAAAGAAATTACCAAACGAACTGACGAATGTGATTCTCCTCTGGCGTGTCACACTCAACATTTTTGGAGATTGCACTGTAGTGTGAGAATGTACACATACTAGTCATCACAGGCGGATTAGGATTTTCGCCACGTAACTTTCTTTGTTTCCTGTAATCCTTTCAAGCAAACCGGTTTTAGATGTTCATACACGGAGGGTACACAGAAGTGAGGTGCTGAACGATACACCGGGTGTACTTCGTTGTATCCCTTCGGATATGTACCATAGAACAATTTCGGTTATCGAAAGCAATCATCAAGGGAGCGATAAAGCTATGATTGATTCCTTCTGTTAACACAGTTCTGGTTCCCGTCTTTTGATAGCAATTGATGCAGCAAACTTTAACACTTTAACCGTCCGTAGTCCTGTAAGCGATACTGAATACAGCTGCTGGATCGACTTAGTGTCCACTTCCAAGAAGGTGAATTGTTGTCGATAAAGCTGATATCAATCGTGCACTTGCCTCAGGAGTTGAATTTGTATTTTCGGGTATGGTGGGCTTGGTCGATTCATACACTGATATATCCAAGCCGGGGTTTATTCCATCCGTCTAAGTCGACGTCGCTTCTCAGCTCTGTCAAAGTAGATGTCCCAACATCCACACGTAAAACAGTAAACGGAATTGGAGATGGTGGACTGAGGAAGTTGGACTTTGACTGCAAGGTTCATGATTTGGTTGCAGCTGTAGATCACCATAGGTTTCGCTGCACGGTTGAAGTTGAACACTGCTCAACCAGCCTACTTATATCGTCTCTGAAATTAATATTCAGAGAAACGTCGGCTTTTCGGGCCGAACTGATCCACATCTTCTTCAGCTGAAGCCTGCTGTGGTGTATATCCATATGAGTGAAATAACCCTTCAGGTATTTTATTTCGGTGTGCTAATTCTTCTTGCTCTATTGTACGATGTCCTAAATAAACCCTTTTGTAACGCATCGGCACAAAACTGGACAAACAGACGTAATAATCGGCCCAAATGTGTTTTGTGTGAACTGATCTACGTAATGTTTAGTCACCTTGACTTACTTTCGGTATCCCGATGGTGAAGATTGTTGTTCTGTTCAACTAACCTAATTTATGGTCTTGTTGTGTAGTGTACAGCGGTAAACCAACCCGGTGTATTGTGCAGCGGCCTATTTCTCGGTACTATCTGCAATTTTGTACCGGGAAAATTGTGTTTCAGATGTCCAGACACGCTCCGATCTTTACCTCGAAGACAGTAATATTCTAAAATCAGTTAATGCTGGAAAGCTTGGAAGCACTGCCTAGTTTTTATTCTTGCCGTGGACAGTTGTTAATCAAATCTACAGGGAGATTGGGAATCACAGCTTCCCGTTTGGTAGCGGGGCGTAATGTCATTTGGTTCACGTCTGGCCGATCTACTCGCACGTATTTCATGACGCCAGCTGATAACTACTGTTTTGCGATAAGGCATCTGAAGTGAACATTTGGTTGACGACGCTAATTGTACACTTGTCCTGCAATAGATGCATTAACAGTATCCGAACCTTCGCACAGTGCCATCTAGGTGATCATCTCTTCAAATCGAAATACTGCCAGTCGAAACGAAGCTGTATAAGTAAAAAAATCTCTGTGCTGCTTCTTGTGTACCGTTGTGCTTCATTTGTGCATTCGAAAGTGAAATCACTACGACCAAACAAAACACACCTCGATAGTAACCTGTCTCGGCTAAAACCCAAATTTTTGTTAAGCGTTTGTCATTATCAACCTGCAGGTTTGCAACATCAAAGAACTTGCACCTAAATTAATAGCAACAATCTAGCTTGCAGTGTGCACCTTGATAACAGCCTGTTCAAAGATTGGTAGTGCACACCGAACAAGTTACTCGCATTACCGAACCAAGCGCTGCACATGGTCTCCTATATAAACACCTACGATGTAACTACAGTTTCCTCGTGGATATCAAAGCTTCTGTGCCGTCTACAGCACTGTGTGACATCGTAAGAGGGATGTTTCGCCGACGGAACATCAGAGAGCTTGACAGATTTCAAATTCAGTGCTTGCACAAAGTTCAACGGATTTATAGGCCAGAAAAGATTGCAGTGCAACTGGTTAGAGAGGCAATGTCACTCAATTCCTGTTGGAGTCCAAATGAAATTGGTGGCATTTCTTACAGTCCAGTAAGGCTGAATGCTCATTCATCTTCAAACATATTCGTCAGGCGATTCCCCCTGTCGATCGAAAATAAGAGTTCGGTTAACAATTAAACTACAAGGTGACAACAGAGGTACACAAGCCAAATTGAAGCGAGTGCAGGAACGAAGTAATAGGAAAGTGCCAGACATGAAAAAATTGACAGTCCTCATAAGGTTGCTGAAAATCCTTCGACAGCCCACGACCGGTTTCGCCCTCCGCGAGACTCATCAGGTAGACGCAGCCCCCGAGTTCCCGTCAAGCTTACGTTCTACTTGAAACCAAAAAGCACGAAATTAGCGAAGTACACTCATTTGCAGACCAATTTGGCTTTGCGAGAGACTCACCTAGAACCCACCTGAATCTCTCGTTTGTGATGCTTCCAGGCAACTGAATCTGCTGCACCAGGCCCCTCATGATTCAGTTGGTACGATATTCTAGCACATTCAGCTGCCTGGAAACATCACAAATGAGAGACTCAGCTGGGTTCCAGGTGAGTTTCTCGCAAAACCAAATTTGTTTGCAAATGAGTGTATTTCGCTAAAATTGACAGCTCTCTGAGGCCACTGGAAGAAGGAATCAGATTTTCGGAAAGAGCGCCTTGGGATCAAGCAAGTAAGCATATGGCCGCAGGTGCTTCTAATTACAGCAGATTGCCGGCAACAGGAAACAAGGTAGCCGAGTATCAACGCAAATGTACTTTAGCGACCTCGGGAAGTGACGCAACCTCCTTTGAGAAGCTAAGATAAACAAGCCGTAGCGACCAGCCCAAAGGGAATACATCTAAATATCATCTGTGTATATGCCAACTTTGGAAGCTGGAGGATATCTGTGCACCACTGCAGAATTCCGGCGTTTCGGTTATTTGTTGGGACATTCAGTGGGGTACGTCACGTTGGCCAGAAGACGCACGTGCGTTCGGTACAAGCTAACCCACGCCGTCCCCAAGTTTCCGCAATCTTCTGTTCCACTTGAACCCAAGAAGGGCGAAACCGGCCGTAGGCTGTCGAAGAGTTTTCAGACACCTTGTGAGAAGTTTCCTTTATAAATCTAAATCATTGTCCATCTATGTAGTTCCTTTTGTCTGCCAGAATGGGCGTAAATTTGGCGACCCAGTTTCTGGGTGGGGCCGGCGAAATTTTGATCACTCCACCATTGAGCGGATCAGATCAACCAGGCTACTCGCACACACCTGAGGCCACAATTTGCGCACCTCTACAAAACCCTAGAATCTCGCTTAGCTTTTCGAGTCTATTATCAGGGATGCATTGAGACTGCCGCTTCTTCACTGTGGGAAATTCGTAAGTTTTCTGTCCAGTTCGATTACATTCTTCACTGGTTTCTTGTTGATGACGGCTTGTTTTTGAAGACAAATTCTCAAGGTCACCAAAAATCTCGAATTGGATAATCCTTCGATGACTTTAGCATGGTGAAGTCTAAAAATAAAACAACGCAATGTGTTTTCTGACGCGAAAGCAACAAACAACTTCTTTGCCGTCTATGGTAAACACTTTGTCAAGAATTGCAAAGCGCGAATACTTACACAAAAATATGTGTACATGGGCTTATGAATAATTAGATAAAACATCAAGAAAAACATCTTTGCATCAGATTAATATTACCGGAATATTTTTTCTTTGGTAAGTATTAAATACGCCTGTGCACATATCATGGTCAAACTGGCCGGGGCAGCACTGCCCTCTGAAGTGCTGACTTGGGAACCAGGAAGCACAGCAGGAACGCATATTGAACGCATATTCTCTTGCTGTGTGTTCTTTATGTGTTGACTTCACTGAAATTAGGAGTAAACGCTCGTTGATAAACTACAACATTATGACATTCACGGGTAAGTGCACCCCCAGAGTGATAGCACCATCAAGATATCAGCAATGTTTAAGTGGCACCAGCAACGAAAAGAGAGTGGACCGATGCAAGATTTAAGTCGTTGGTGGTAACATAGCTGTCAGTTCCTAGCGGATCATCAGACTACGCAACAAAAGTTGTGAACAATTATCCAATCCCTTTAGTGGAAACCCACGCTGGATACTATTCTGTACTTGAAACCAAGAATTAGTGACAGTAGAATAACACTAGAAATAATAACAGTATAACAGAGTAGCATATTCCCTGGCCAAAATAGCAACAGCAATTGCCGAATGGAGCGACATTACCGAAACAAACGGTTACTTAGAGAACAAAACAAAAGGCCTCGCATTGTTGGTACCTCTGGAGCACTGAAATAGTACATTTCCTTCTTTTGGCCATATGGACTGCGAGCTTTTGAGCACCACCGGCGTACTTCAGACGAGCTTCAGTCGATGAATCCCCTTTGATAAATTTCACTTATCTTCGGATTAATTTGGGTTGCTGATTGGTAAGTTTCCCCCACCTCTCTCAGCCACAAAGTATTCTCGCTAATCGCCCACAACGGCCTTGGTGTTAATAAACAGAACAAAGAATAAGCATAACTTCAGCTAGTTCTATTATTCAAAGTAGCGGAATGGACGTGATTTACTATGCTGGCACAAGATAGACTGGGGCTGCCATTCATACATCGGTGGCCGTTTGCTGAAATTAACACAGTCGTCATTCCTGCTATGGCAGGTTATTTTGAGGACCATCACTGCCTCATTTTTGTAACCATATCCTACTTTATGACACGCCATACACTTCCTGTGTGGCTTAAGGCAAGTGAGGGTGGGCCCAAACAGAGAAACGTAACCCCGGAATACCGCCGTCGAATATACAGTCAATGTGATAAGGTGGTTTGTCACAAACGACAGCCATCTTTCGTCGTTGTTCTTCACTAGTCCAGTTTCTCACGAAGTCAATGCTAACAGATTTTCTCAGCGTAGGATCCCCATTGCACGGTGTATCGTATTGGGCCCTTCGGTGAGATGATGTTTTCTCAAATCTATAAAACAAACTAGCTTCACTTAATAAATGACTCGGTTTTAATACAAAACTACGGTTTTTAATAGGTGCAATAAAGCATCGTTCGCCACTCTCTGCATGCTTGATTGGGTCTTCAGATATTTTCATCCACGAATGGTCCATTATATGATTAGTTCGATGACACTTGGGGTCAGTTGGTCTTTGCAATATTGAGTAAAACCTGGAATTGATAACTAGATTTCGCCTTCAGTGAGAGCTGCATTTGAAAGATGGAGGGTGATTTATCAAATCCCTAAGATTGTTGGCCGATGGTGTTATCAGACCCGTTCGTTGTGGCCCCCTTAACCCCTTAGATTGCACCACTAGTATGCTCGTTGCTATCACGGTTGTTCGCGGCGACTGACTGGAGCTTTCTCACACTACGGGAGTAATTTAAACAAAACTATGGCTCGGTTTTGTCAATCCAGAGGGCCTCACAATTGCTCTCGAGAAGGCACTGAACAAACAATTGCGCCTGTTTTTAGCCTCCTCCGATCATCAAAGTCGTCCGTCCACCAGAACAGTTGCCGGTGACTATAAAACATTTAGTTATCGAGATGAACGTTCATTGCTAAGTACTCAGGGTCAAACAGCTGATCTACCACGACATCAGTTGGGTACTCTGGTTTACGACCACCGTGACTTCCACAAACTCGGTTGTGCACATAAACAATATTCCATCGGTTAGCTGTGTTTACTTACACCAACAGCAGTGGCAGTCCGATGAGATAGGCCGAAAGTGCGCGGTGACGTGCCTCAGCATGGGAATAATCAAGGTATAGTCGGAAACATTCAGGATGGGTTGCAAAACCTGGACCCGTTTTCGTTTGATAGAAGGGAGTTGCAAGGTCTGATCAAGATTTTTGAGATTACTGTGGCACGAACATAAACCAAATCAGTATGTTCGTTCTACACGATCAACTCAATCTCGAAAGACGGGATTGCACATCGATTGAAACTAGGACGGGATACTGCAGGTTGTAACTCACAAACTAAGGATAGGTCAGCGGCTGACTCAAGTTTGAATTGTCATCAACTCCCCAAAGCAGAGCTTTACATGGCATTAACATACGTAAAGAACAGATGTAGAGTTTTGTCGCTTCCGGTAATGAAAATCGTAATTCACAGCAACAGGGGCCAGCTACTTAGGTTTTGGTTACTTGTCAGCTTTACCTTTACGCAAAGCATGATATCAAGAGAATTGACAACTTCAGTTCAGTTCATTTTATCAGCTATAAACCGTGTATTATAAACACATTGGTTCCAGCTGCTACAGTTTCGATCACCGACAGTGAGGGACATACAGCTAAGCTTTGGAGGCGATAGCGTGTTCAGTTAGTTTGGGAATCGGGCAGCTACGCATTGAAGGCGATAGCTTTGCTATATAAACGCCACTGATTGCGAGATTATGCCATTTCTGCCAGTGCCATTAAGCACTGGTGAGATGAGTCCCGTGGTATCCATCCAGTTGCCCACCCACTAAGTTTAGTGCTTAATGTTTTCGTACTTATTAGCCAGGTCATACACTGCCCGCCTCTCGGTTGCCTCCATTCAGCACAGGGCCGAGCAAAAAGAGCTCTGAAGTAGGCGGTATTCTGGCATGCATACGTGTCCTAACCAGCGTAACTTATGGAGCGTGAATGATTCATCTATCGCGGGAAAGTTCCTTCTTCCCAAGACCACCTGGCGTAGCTCAGCATTGCTAATCCGATGTTCCCACCAGACCTGACCAATGCTTCGTAGACACCGATGGTCAGGCGCTGTCCTCTGCGCGTAGGGGCCACGCCTCTGATCCATGAAACAGTATGGATTGCACCGCCCTATTGTAAAATCTGCTCTTGACAGAAGGACTTACGTCACGACGGTGCCATACGTGTCGGAGGTAGGCAAAAGCTGCCCTGGGCTTCACGATTCGAGAAATAATCTCATCTCCAGCCAGTTCACAGGAAATTAGACAACTGTCCAGGTTAACAAATTTATCTACCACCTCAATAAGCTCGCCTGGAAGCATGAGGTGTGGGTTTGATCCCACCCAGTCTCGTACAAGTAGGTGTGAAGCGCACGCCAAACCGTGCGGCAGAGTAATTTAGGTTATTAAAATCGTCTGCGTTTGGGAAGAATCTGAACCAAGGAGAGCAATATCGTCTGCGTACTCAATGCCTGTAAGGGAGCGTCCCGAGAGCATTTCGAGTCCCGAGGGTTCAGAGACAGGCAGAGAAATTTCGAGCAACATATCAAAAACAAAGTTGAGGAACAAAGGTGAGAGAAGGCAACCTTGCCTTGCATCATTGGACGCGGGGAACTCAAGTGAAAGCTTCCCGTATACTCACACGCGTCCACAGGAGCTCGCACACAGCGCCCTCATAAGGGATAGGAATTTGGACGGGACACCCTCGATCACCAATCTGTCTCTCCCGATAATCCATCAACCTGCGCAAAATAATGCCAGAGAGCACCTTAAATGAGCTGATACGAAGCTGATACCACGATAACGTTCATGCACTTTTTTTGAAAACTGAGATGACGGTCAAGGAGCTCCAATCGGCGGACATTCTGATTTCACTCCAAATCTTCTGCAATATGGTTGTCAGAATGTCCACCAGGACCCTGCCATCTTCTTTGAAGAGCGCGGGGTGCAGACCATCCGAACCAGGTGTCATATCGCGCTTCGGGATTGATATCTCACGCTTGATTTCGGTTGCCGATGGTGGGTTGGTGTCAATGTTCCAATTGGATCCGCTGGCGACTGTGTTGACGGAGACCAGTTAAACTGTACTTTGAAGTGCTCAGCTCATCGCTCAAGACGACGATTTAGGGACTGAATTGCTGTTTCACCTTTTTTGCATACTGTTTCGCTGACATCTGCCTTCTTTTGACTAACTGACAGAATTAGCTGCGCGACTGTTGCCTGCAGCGAAAGCCTTCTCCATCTCCTGGGCCTTCGAAATCCACCAGCGTTCTGTCATTCTTCAAGCTCCTGTTATCCGGTGGTTGAAAGATCTGCGTGCTCCATCACAGTCGCTATTTCCTGTTATGGCCTTTCTGGCAGCAGTAAGATCTGCTGATCTCGCGGTATTTGGTGATCATTTAGTCGCGTCAAATGGCCTGGATAAACATTTCTTAAAGCTGAGAGCACTGCTTCTTCAATCTCCAAGCAGTCTTCGTCATCCGCATGACTGCGTTTCCAGTAGCTTTCTAGACAGAGCAGCTCAATACTCTTTAGCTAATGAAACTTGTCGAAGTTGATGAGCAGAGCTGCTCTCTTTTGGCACGCTTGATGCTGACAGAAAGCGAGGTGCCAACCGGGCCCACACAGGGGCGTGATCAGAGTCAAGTTGCGTAACCCAGACGTAACGACAATCCGTAATTTGAGGCTCTCCATCGGTACTGATAGCCACATGGTCCAAGTGAGTCCATGACTGTAATGTGGTAGGTGGTCTCCAAGTAACTCGGTGTGGGCGTTTGTGTTGGAAGTTCGTACTGACCAGAAAAAGACTATGATCTGCACACAACTGAAGAAGCCGCTCTCTATTATCCGTACGCTCAGCACCGACTCCAAATCTACCACCCAAATGCACTTCTTCCGGACTTAGTCGCCCAACTTGGACATTCATATCACCAGACAGGATTACTGTATCTATCCCTCTTGCCGACCGAAGCAGACGTGACAGATCTTGATAAAACTCGTCCTTCTCAGTCTCAAAACTGCAGTCTGTTGGAGAGTATGCTGGTAGGACAAATAAACACCATTTACCGCATCAACCTGCATTAATCTCAATTGAGCCAGACAATCGCACAGCGCAAAGGCGACTGTTTACTGGAATCCAGTCCAGTAAGGAGATTTCAGCCTTTGAGCTGACTGCAACTCCCACACCATAGACAGCACGACCCAAGATCACCGGATACACGAAGAGTGAAATGTGGAACATCTGAGGTCGTCCTAAGCGGTTCGAGGTGCACGACCGAAGTGGGGTCTTGTATGCGTGTTTCGGAGACATAACATACATCGACATATAGGGGGACAAGGTTTCAGCAAGAGATGCCTGTTGTCCAATTTGACATAGATTACGGCCAATAACGGCTGCGTTTTTGGTTCGTTTTTCTGGGCGAAGGTTCAGATACGGAATGATGGCTAGGGGAGTGGCAAACGGGTTGATTGCACTGCATTGTACGATGGGTGGGGAAGGAATGAGGGAGAAGGCCAGTGAGCGAAGAGCTGTTAGGTTGAATGATACTTCATGGTTGCCCAGGCCAAAGAAGGTACCCAACCTTCGGCCTTTGACTCAAAAGTCTGACCAACAAGGCGGTGAAAGGAGTTAGGGTTTTGTTCGGGGATCCCGCTCGTAGCCTCTGACTCAAGAGTCTGGACCGCGGGACAGCGGTTGTTAGGGTTTTCTCGGGGAACCCTTCCCGGAGCCAATGACTCAATAGTCTGACCCGCTTGATTGTAGGGGGGCCGGCCCGGCCCAAGAGCACAGGGAGTAAGGCACTCCTAGTGCAGCTGCGCACAAGTACCTTTTGAGCAGCACCGGACTCTTTGTTTTTAAAAGTTTTTCGACCGTATTGCATAATGCGCCGGCGATCACAGTCAGCCTTTGGGCGATCGGAGTTTGCGGCTTTTGTGGCCGACCTTTTCTAATCCGTCCTTCCTTGGGGGGCGACAACATCGCTGCTTGCATAAATATGGACATGCTGGTCGCCTGGGGGATATACCTTTCTGCCTTCACGCTCCTACCTCAGAGGACAGCACGACGTTTCCTCCCGTATTACGATCACTTGAGTACGGGGACTTCGTCGGGATGCATTCTTTGGACTTTCTGCCATCTTTGAACCTTTAGGAACTGAGTTCCACGCAGTATAGCCCGCAGGATCATTGCAGGACAAAAGCCCGACCACCTCGACAAGGTGGCAGTTTTAGGTCGGGATTAGAATCGAAAATTAACTTCCGCCGCACATGTTAAGGCTGGGATAGAGTACTCTCATACTTGGATCAGTACAGCGAACTAAAATTCTGTCACAGGATAAGCAAAAGCGTTTCAAAATACGCTCATCTGCAAATCCCTTTGGTGCTAATGGGAGACCCAGCTGAAATACTAGTTTACGGTATTCTTCAATTGAATGTGATACACAAGAGTTGCCTTATATTGTAATTGGCAAGATATTCGATATATCGAAGTATATGACCCGAAAGGGTATTACAGCTGTATGACTGTCTTTTTTATGTATTTTCTTAGCGAAACTCATCACTCACATGGCTGTTATGAACCCTCTGACGACTCACTACTGATTTTGTCCATCGTTGGCCTCGGTGTTTTTGGGGCCGGTGAAAACCCAGGGGCTATGTCAACATGATGAGTCTCAAGAAAGCGAAACCGTTCGTTGGTTGTCGTCACGAAAATACACATGGATTTCTTGAATATCGTGCCAACTGGAACACGAGACGGCATTTGTGCTGCTCATTCAGTTAAAGAATATCATAAGCGAGAGTTTGGTTTGAATCATTTGGTAACACGAAGATAATTTGCAAATGAGTTTCATAAAGATCCCGATTTGAAAGATGTGTGTCTCTAACAATTTGGACGCAACAGAACAGCTGCGATAATCCTTTCAAAGGGACATTACTAAATAGGATATTAAACAAACAGATAGAAAATGTCAGATTTTGTGACCTCTGGAGAATAGGAGTACATGTACACCAAGGGACGGGGTTCCAGAATGCGCTGCTCGCGGGCTGCAATAAGAGACAACCGGTACACATTCCACTGAGGAAGACTCAGCTAAAGGTCACACCCAAAGGGGGCTCAACTGCGTCTTTATTCAACAGAGTCAACTGCTTCAATGTAGCTGTGAGAACTGCTAGACGATTTTTGTATAGAGTCCACTCTGCATCATATGGAATTCCAATGAAGCTTTTATAATAATTGTACTCTACAAAGAGTGATAAGATGATCTGAAAATGAACGCCTCGGCAGTCACCACATTAGGCAGTCAGAATGACAAATTTTTTGGGACAACTAATAGTGTCATCAGACGACACTCTTGGACGAAGTATTTGTTCGATAACCACCAGCTAAAGCAGAATGCTGCGATTCAACACTTTACAACCATTTAAAAATATTCGGACTTGGACATGTTGGTCCGCAGCAATCATCCGTCGCACTGGCTTCAGCTGGTGTCCACCTCATCCAGTGAGGTTAGTCTGACTTCGACCTCTTTCCTGTCAAATGGAAACTGGTGCAGCTGTTGCAGACTATCTCGACACGTTCCACCGCGACTTCATTTTTTGATCAACCTTTGCCAAAAGTCACCAGGACTTGTCTGACAACAGCAAACAAAAGTGTTGACGCCCCAAAAAAAAGTCCTTGCCGTAGGATTGAACGACAATGACTGCAGTCCGTCACCCGACGCCATGTTTTCGTCCTGTTGACGTCACAAAAGCTTGCCCATGGATGGAGGGATATTCTCCGCATGTTCATTTATTTAGGAAATTACATTACACTTACATTACTTACAGTTCACTGAAATAACTTACTAATTGGTCGAATTATGGTCGCTGTTTGTTTGACTATTTCAATGGATAACTGTTAATTATTCTTCGAAGTTGGTAAAAAGAACTTGAAGTATTCTGGGATATATCAAACTGATACGTCCAAGTTTATTGTTGGATTATGTTGCGGTCCAACTAATAATGCCCCTGTAACTGCAGTTCACAAATTGATTTGACTTGTGCTGCACCCAGACATTTGCAGTCTCAAAGGAGACCTTTATTCCTCCCAATCATCCTAATTAAAAGCCCATGGACAGACCATACACAGCTACCTATCCTACCTTCCCAAACCATCGATGGACGAAATTGTGACAGCTGCAACCACTGTACGAAAAGTACGTGGTTCTTACAGCTGATAATGATAATGGGAATCAATGATGATGATGATGATGATGATGATGATGATGATGATGATGATGGTGAAGATGGTGATGAAGTTGGTGAACTCGAGTGAAATTCACCACTTACGCTTGTTCGTGCGCGCTCATCGCCAAAATGGGCGTTCCGCTTGTTGAGGCTCAACCAACCTGTCTGTCTCACATCCTCAAGAGGATCGGATGTACTGTGCGCCCCTAATTGCCCGACTCAGCTCTACCGGTGTGTCTTCGTGTCTGAGGTACGGTGTGACTGAGCTCGTGATCTGCAATTGTCTGTCGCACACCTCCAAACTCGAGGAAAGAGCACCGTTTGTTGTTTTTCCCGCAACGGCCCTTGTGCCAGACGTAGGCCTGTATGTGAGCGCATTCGTGGGTTAGTGCAAAGTGCGGATTAGATGGTCGGACCATTGAACGAAATGCTCGGGTTTGGGGGATACGGTGGAGTTCCAGTTCGCGTACCGATCAATAATATCAAGCCGGTTTATTCGTAATGCCTAGAAACATCACAAAGGAGGGATTTAGCTGGCTTCCATATGAGTCTCTGGCTAAACCAAATTTGTTTGCAAATGAGTGTATTTCAAGCTGGTTTATTGTTCACCAGGGTCTCTCTAGGCGTTTCGGGGAACTCACGGGACACCTTATTCTCCGGATTTATATTTATCTCACCAAGCCTTGATTTATAAATTTCCTTGTTCGCCTGAAACTTTTACTCTTTATCATAGTGCTTTGAGATGAATCGGGGTTGACCTGATATCGCCCATAATTACAGTAGCAAACCAAAACAGGATTGACCAACTCACCTGGTCATGCAGCCTGCGAACGTCCCGAATTATGTCACTCTCGTTGGGGTTTACCTGGCGAATGGATTTGGGTAAAGAGGTGAGAAAGATGGAATCCTCTTACTCAGCTGATTTTTTTTCGGCCCTCATATGCCAGGTGCGCGTACCTCAAAATTAGACCAAGCCCAAATGACATCATGAAACACGGGCTGATCGCTCTATCTCTCACTGTCGTTCAACATCTAGTCTGGACGTGTTACGCACACAAATACTACCAATCATGTTCCCCGGCGCACCCGCGCATATATACACTCAAGCTGTCCGGTCCGACTTGCGGCATGGTCACACTGCCGAATAGATTTAGCATTTCAGTCAGTCTTGATTCTCAGGCACGCAGTTGGAATCTATCCAGCTGCAGTCACATGCGACAGTCTTCATTCGGTTCCATTCAAAGCAGTAAATCATTAACCATACGGTTGCTCATGTTGTCCCGTAGGACAATCATGTTAAGCTGCTCGTGACTAGAAAACCGAACAATGGGTTCTGGTTGCTTGCGCTTCGGTGAATTGATCGATCGTCCACAATGCCGACCCTACTAAGACGGGTGCTTCCGCATGTTGTGCAATTCTACATGGTCGTGGCTGCACCTGGGAGGCTGAACCCCTTTAGAATGACTAACATTTTTGGGTCATTTAGATGCGCCGCATTTCAAACATTCTTGCAGTTAAATGGCCCTTGAGATGACCGCCACGTTTTCGTATGGTCCGCAATCGAAGTTAAATTTTTTCAAACCAACTTAGAAGCTGCCCCAATGGAGAAATTTTTGCCGTCCCCTATTTCTAACAACATTCTTCAGCTGGTAATGTGCAAGTTGTTTTGGGATGCGAGTTTCGACCATTCGTTTTAAATGACTTAACTGGTGGAGCTGATGTGGCACCAACTCCAACAATGTTTCCTGTTCAGATGGTTTCGGTGCTGGGAGTTTGGTTTGCCCTTTTTATCTTGAACAGACTGTTAATACAATCGATCGATATCTTAAACATGTCTCTAGGAAAGTGCCAGTCCATGCTATACTGACATGCAATGACTGTTAGCAAAGCCAGGCTCACTCATATTATTATCTTGCTGCTGTAGCATTACTGAGCAGTTTAGAATACTGAGTTCCACGGTGAGATCTCTAGAAGTTCTTTCGATGCGGGGCAGCTGTGCTTACGTTGTTGCCTTCTTCATGTGAGTCTGCTGTATCCCTTATCCACAACAATCCAAGGGGACATTTTGACTTACGATAATTAGTTTTCATCAGATTTCAACTTAACGAGTCAACCCATTTTAAAAGCCATTCATTGCATTTTCTTACACACACCAGTTTTTATTCTCTTTCTATACAGTCCTCCAACACGACGTTATGATCCGCAGATTGATACAAGATCGGGTGTTGGTTCACAGAGCGTTGATCATCAGTCACTTAGTTCACGAGGTTCCTCTGACCGCCTCGGGAGGAGTAGTAAACAATCTCGATTCGCGGCCACTGCTCAACCTTCAGCGCCACAACATCACCAGCCTGGGTGTTCTACGAGAACATTTTCACCCCATACAAGTCCAGTCACTTATTTTAGTCATGATAGACGTGTTGTCACTTTTGGTCCAGGACATTCAGATGGAAAAAACTTTACTGACACCAGCAATGATGATTGGAATTCAAGTAAGGAGGACCTTCAAAATCCAGTTGGTAGAGTGAAAAGGAAGTAAGTTTGTTCACGAAAAATGACGGCCTGAAAATTATGCCATTTTCGCCGGAAATTGTCATTCGCATACGAACTTCGTTTTGAAAGGACACTCAACCAAATCTAGCTGAATACCTTTTTGAAGAAGACCACCATAAAAAAGATGTTCGGTTGGATTCAGCTGTCTCCAGTTAAAACCGAATTCGTGTGCGAATGAAAGTACTTGACAGATTATGCCCAATCTGAGTTCAAGTAGGGCATAAAACTGACGGAATCTCTAGGACTGTACCAACTGGATGAGCCCATAATGGCGGGGAGAAACCAGTCGTGGGCTGTCGAAGAGTTTTCAGTAACTATCTTAGTAATGCAACATTAGAAATGGTACCAAGTGAAACACGAGGCGGTTTGGTGTAGCACATTCAGTTGAAGAAGAGACCGTTATAAAAAACAGGAGATTCAGCTGGGATTCAATTCAGCCTCCCATCAAAACCAAGTCCGTCTGTAAAGGAAAGTACTTGGTGAGGTCGTAATCTGTTTAGGACAAACTTCGTACGCTGATGGAACATTACATTTAGTCTGATGCACATCGAAATGGCGACTATTTTGTGTTACGTCATCAGAGTAGCTGCTTAAAAGTCGCTTATCAGTCGCTCACCAGTCGCTTAAGCAACTGATGAGACTATCTGGTGAAAAAATTGATTTTCAACAAAAAGAATGAACCAACTGACTTTATGGTGCAATAATATCTCTAAGATTGATGAAATGCATAGGGAACTCACTATCTCCTCGTCCTTTTTGTGGCTTATCGAAAAGGCCCAGTTCCTGAACTGATGTTTTGTGCCTGCAGATAAGCACTCATGTGCAAGTTAATCCTGTGTTAACCAGATCTCTAATCTGTAGCATTTCTTAACTGAGCGTGCTGCACAAAGGCGGTCTCATTTATTAATTGGGAGAGGACTCAAAATATTGAGTTAATTTTCCTGATAGGACACTAATTACGAGAAGCTTACGGACGAGAGATTCAGTCACCACAATCTTACTTTACTTATGGGCGTCTGTAGAGATGTCCAATTTGATGTCTAACCTTTTGAGTAGTGTCATACCAGGAAAACTACTTCGAAAATCTTGAGAATATCATCCCAACCGAACCAGACAGCCCGTGTGCAGTACATTCAGTTAGAGAAAATTATGGACTAGATTCACTTGCGTCTCCTGTTAATACCAACTTAATTTGTAAATCATCAGGTTCATATTGATCGCCAACCATGACTGGGTCAATGCTTCCAAAACTTGGCATTCCTTCTCGTATTCTGGCTATCTTTGATGAACGAAGCTATATCAATTAGGACGGTTGTACTTTGTTATACAGTTTGTAGCTGAAGAATCGACCTGGCTGACTGAACTACAGACGAACGTAACTCATGAAATTATTACTATTTGATGATTAGCAACTCTCTGTATGTGTATTAGGAGAATTCAGGTTAGGACTTTGAAATCTCATTGTTCAGACTATGCTGGTACAGAGTTCCTACCGAAGTCGCCAGTGGAGTGGGATGTACAGGTATGTTAATAATCTTCAGTAACCTACGACACATTTTCTGACTGACCAAAATAAGCTAATGCTCATTTATTTACCAGTGGCACAGTAACCCTTACGCAACTATAACTTTCATCCCAGATAATTATTGTTTCTAAAGGTTCTCAAAATCTGCCTCACTGTCTCTCACTGGTGGAGCTATTTTCCGCCAGAAATTCTCAGCTCGAGTTAACTAAGTGAATGTATTTAAGCTTCAGGAGGTACATGGTCCATTTCTCAAGGTACAGTCTCACATCCAGTAGAGGGGCCTCAATAAGTCGATGATCAAGCATTTACCATGCAACATGCCCCTAGCACTGACCCGAACAACCTAACCGTTCTTATTCCAGCTTATACTTCAAGACACGACTGGTCATCCATTGGAATAGGCGTAGTTCATCGAGCCGTGCCTGTCTGTGCTACGTTCAGCTTTCAGGGCCAATAATCGGTGCCAAAGAGATGAACTTGAGGTTCAGACGTCTCGTGTCACCAGAGCCGCAGGTGCCGACTGCTATGCTAAGCAATATTTACATTCTCTTTTTTTGTGAACGAATCGGTTTCTGTTGAAGTCTTCGGTTCCCATTGAAATTCAAACATTCCAGTTTGTGGAATTCTTTAAGAATTAGCACAACTGTGGTTGAATTCTATGTAAATTGCTCATCTGCTAACCGAGACTGCGTTATTATGACAAATAAACGCTCAACAGATAGATGGCTCAACAGATACACGCAATTGCAAACCAAACTGGTTTTCACGGGATACTCACCTGGAACCCGGCTATGGCAGCTTGGTACAACAAATTCAGCTGTAGTGGATCATCCACGATAAACGAAAGATTCGGGTGAATATGAATACATATACATATATACATTCATATATGCAACCCTTTTGACTCCACAAGCGCTGCAAATTAGCAAAATGATTCGGGCCATTGAGATTTGCCCAGTGACTTCGTAACCGTCGTAGCGTAGCAGGTTAACTAAGGCTGTGGGTGTGATAAGTGCGGCACCGTATTGTGACTGGTCTGATTAGCTGACCAATTGGCAGTCAAATCTAGCGGAACATTCGATGCGACATACGGATCACTGATACATTCATAGTAAAGTCGTCTCGGACAGTGTTACGGTTACCTGAAACAAGAATTCGGCTGTCGCCACAGGTTTCGGGAACGACTCAGTATCCGAAATGGAAGCACTGTCAGAAAGTAACAGTAAATATGCACTTCCTGAGCTGTAACTTCAAACTGCACCTCCAGGCAACTTGCCTGCTACGCATTTAAACGGTGTTTTCGAATCCTAGTTGCGTCGTTGACCATAAAGTTCGCATGGATACTACCTGAAGGGAGGACCACTTATGCTTTAACCTTGTGTTCAATAAGTATGCATAGATAACTTTGACATTGACTTGTTTGAAATATCATCCTGGGTGCTTCCTGGCCATATTTTGTGCACAGTAAAAATACCACGTGAATCAGATTTATGCGAAATAATCTGGGTTTCACTATAGAATTACTCATTTCCAAAGTATATTTAACTTGCAACAGATGCTGGATCACCACTAGTGATTGCAAATACCGAGTTTTTTGTTATATAGAGCCTGCTTCTAACCCCACGAGCTGTCAGATATTTCGACAGTAGCTGACAACCTAATTAGGTCCAGAGAGAACTTTTTTTCTGCTTCTTATCTACTGGAGACAGGCGAGGTTCGTCTATCGCTCCCTTTATCTTCAGAATCCTCTGTGCCTGCCTCTAACATTTTCCGAGTTGAAGTTATCCCTTGTGTTCGCTATCAGACACTGGGTATGCAATCTATTTCATATAACCCCAATCACTGTTCTGTATGTGCCCCATGTGGAAGTGTCACTGCAAGATTTAGTGGGACGAAACAAAGCAGATTAGGTGAGTTTTCATGCCATGGTATGCAAATATACTTGAACGTGTGCATTAGACATCATTAGATATCACTAAAAAGCGTGTTCGAGGATACCACTGATTGACGTACTTTTCAGTCTCTTGTAATCAGTGACAATAAAACTACTGTTGAATCACAGTGCTTTACTGTTTCAATCCCTCAAATAATATATCAGAGGTATCAGATCCTCAGAGGTATGATCATGTTCGCCGTTCAAAAACATACTTTGTAACAGATTCACCACTTGTGAGTCTTTACAAACCTGTTGTACCGTACGCCTGTGAATGGGTCAGACCTGCGTGCTATAGCTAAGAAATGAGCCGTTCCCCGTAGGTTCTTTGTAGACTGATCTGAAAAAGCAAACCATTGCAAAGAACATCGTGTACATGTGTATATCTAATTGCATATGTCCTTTTTCATGTGCATTACACCAACCTACCAAACGAAAGAACCAAGGGCATCGGCGATAATTCTGAGGGAATAGAGCATGATAATGATATACAAGTTATCTCACAATCCCGTCCTGCGCAGAGCAACACGAATGCTCAGTTCATGGTTCCGTCTGCTGGTGGAAGTACACCGGGCAAGATGCAGAATACACGGACTGGTACGTTGGTACTTGGTTTATTGTTTTTTCTTTGAAGTTCTTGCCAGTTACACGATCTCAGTGGATTGTTATGGTTTCTTGCCGGTCATCTGACGTCTTTTGCATCAGCACAGACATTCCAACGAGCTGACGGGCAATTTTGATTTAACCACCATAAACTTCTCCAAAATCATGTGACGATAATAGATCGAGCGCGCTCTACAGTCATCTTGAGTAATCTTGAGAGGCAAGACGTCCTTTCAGTATACAATCTACTGAGCGCAATGCTCTAAAATAGCACAAGTTACCACAGAAGTTGTACAATTTAACGAACGTACAATTTCCATACCACTTCGACAGTTAGAAATTACAGTGATCATTTGTATAATGGCCAAATGTTTTTCACTTAAACATAAAATCCCTTCATCAAAACCACCTGACATGAACTAAACTTCCTTTTACTCTACAGGGGTGCTCTGAATAATAACTATAGTGTGCCAGTAGTCTATTTAACCATGTTGATAGGTGTTCAGTGCTCACTGACCGTTTTTATTGTTTTCACCTCTCCAGGGCACGTGTCAAATATGTCTGGTTTGTCTCACCGTCTCGATCCATTATCCACCAGTTGATTACGGGATACTGTAAGAATGGGACGGTTTATACCGAGTAGACTGGTCCACACTGGTCTCTCTTCAGGTGTCAGAACCCGTCTGTAGAATTCGGTTTTCAAATGCTTGCGATGTATGCGGACGGTCACGGCAGAGGCAATTTTTCTAAGTACGTCGCGGAAGCTTTAAGTGTTGATAAGGTTTGCAAATCAGTAAACTACGAAGCAATCTGAGAAAATCAGTTTGTCAGGATATGACTTCCATTAACAGCTGAACCAGATGCCATCCAGCTTTTTGTCTCCTTTTGTGCCTGTCACATCTGTCCAAAAGTAAATCTCACAGGTGACAAATACCAAATTGGCACAATCTATACGAACACCGACCATCTCCCAAGATATAACCGATCTTCGCTCATTAAAAACAGCTCTTTGAGGGACTAGCTTTGGAAGCAACAGTCGTTTAACTCGGCTTTAGCTAACTCGAATGAAAGATGGTTAAAGAAGCTCCATATCCGTATTATTTGTGACACGTTTGGTTACGGTACCATGTTCAGACAAATTTCTCTCAGAACCTTCATCTTAATCGCTCCAGTTCACCCTTTTCCCTGTTCTGTTTACCCCTATTATCTCCACCAAATTATCAGCCATTAGATCTTAACCCAGAGAAGGCATGGACCGGACACATGTGCTGTCGACTTCATGTGCTGCTGAGCCCACTGTGAATTGCATCCCTATCTCCATTTGTTCCCCTCAACCAACAGTCTACCAATTTTCCTAGTCTTTCTCCGTTCGCTGGTGTTCAGGGCTCTGCAAATACTCTCGTGCATTATATCTCTTGCTCATCGTCCACCGTGCGCACTGTTTTTGTTGCTCCGTTTAAATGGTCGGCCAAAATGAACAATATTGCTGACTGGTAACATATCCCGTTCGACTCGGAGTAGCCATTTACAGATTAGTCAATACCAGTCGGATATCGATAGTGGCCCAGTTTTGTGCTACAGTACTATGTTTTGTAGCAGGAGATGATATATGTGACCCACTAATTCAATGACTGTATCTCGTTAACATTTCCACAGATGAAGAAGATATGTTCAGTGTGTCTTCAATCAATGGCAATGGAAATGACGAAAACAGTTTGGAATTCAACCGTGAAACACCTCACAAGCAAGATGCTGATTTATTTGGCGTTCGGTGTTCGATCGATCCAAGCGTTATTGAAGCACACGCGCAGTCAGCTGCCCTGGGACCTAGACCTACAACAAGGTTTGGATCTACTGATCGACAGGTACCTTTAGCCACCAGTCCGGAGTTTGGACTTCATAGGCCTGTGTGATAAAAATTTGCCAAGCAAGTTTTCCAAAAGCCGACTTCCGCCTTGGGGGAGATTCAAGGCAAAATGAGCTCTCCACCTGAGTACTTTGAACGCTTAAACTAACAAAAACACTTGCACGGCATGTTTCGAACTTTTGTTACTGTACATTGGCATCCGTCTTTCGTACCATTAGTTTTGGGGACCAGATACGCTTTGTTGACGTTTATTTTTTAGTGCTGGTCAGATAGATCATTGTGGTTCACCGAGACTCCAACCTTACATGGTGAGGCACTGATACTCAACACTGGTTGTGATGCAGTCTTTACATATTTCATACATGAAAAAACGTTTTTGTTCGGTTTGCACTCAATTTGCAATGAAATTCTTGAGCTTCAGCCACCGGTCGCAAGCACTTTGAGCATGGGATGACCATTCAGAGGCTTTACGGATAGAGCTTTGAACACCCATTTAAGTTAATTTACCTGAACCATGCTGTCTGCCGCGATGAAACGACAATGCATGGAAAATTTACTTTTTCATTTTCAAAAGCATTAGGAAAAAACCTTCCAAGTCTTTAAACACATGAGTGGTAGGTATCCATGCAATGTTTGGCTTACATTATTATCGGGGACATGTTGGTGTCATGGGGCCCCACTGTATCCGAGTACATTTGATAGCTTCGACAGGTGCCCTTCGGAGGACTTCTTTGCTCTTAAACGTGCGACTTCGTGTCGTCCAATAATCAGGTTGATTCCGCCCGTGTTGTTACGGTAATGAGGTACGGGATCCGGCTAAGTGAATTGCGATCATTATTTTCAGTAACCGGAAAAGAATTGACCACGGACATTATGAGATCTGAATTATATGGCACGCATGGCCATGAAGTACCCCCTCTGTTTCCACTCAGTCTTCTATGACATGATTTCACTACTCTTGCGTTGTGCGGCATTGTCCCGGAATACACACGCACGCTGTGCCCTACCGAATCCCGATTCCTCGAAAATACATGCCTTCTTCTCCCTAAATAACACATTATCGAACTGAGATGGGACAACCTACAGCTCATTCAAGGAGCACTGTAATGAAGAAACATATCTTTTCTTAGTGATACTGTCAGTTTGCCGTTGGAGTTTAGCACACGCGCGATCACTGTCTGTAAGTGTCTATCGCCTGAAGCAGTATACGATTCCCTATCTCGATGTTTATGGAAAAAACAACAATTAGATGCCTTTATGTGGCAAAGCGTCACTGCAGACAGCTGCTTTCTCAGCCTGAGACTGACTCGGGACACTACGACAGAACAAAGCAACCTATGCGAGAGTATTCCTCAGGAATTGCGAAAATCCCCAATCAACCGAAACCACAAAACCCAACAGCCACCAGAGCAACTCCTATTGAAACTCCACCGATAAGCCAAGAGCGAATGTATAATATTGCTGTAGGCAGCGCACCCCATTCACTATGTAGATTTGACAAAGGAGTACACGGATAGAAAGTGATTCCTGGAGAAATCTGCGGGAGGCTGACCCAAAACACAGCTAAATCTCTCATTTATGACGTTCTCCTTCAGATGAGTGTGCTGCACTAGGTTGTTTCATGTTTCAGTTGGTACGATATTCAAGATGCTGCAATACGTTGCATAGATATAACGCACTACTAATGAAGCTGCTGAAAACACTCCGACAACCCACGAGCGGCTTCGCTCTCCTCGAGGCTGATCAGGTAGGCGCAAACCCCGAGTTTTCGTCATCCTTATGGTTCCGGACTGTCGAAGAGTTTTCAGCAGCTTTATAAGCAGTGTGTTGCTTCTACAAAATCCTTGCTTGTTAACAGTATTGAATGATGAAACTTTATACGATCACTGATGCACTGGTACTGTAGCGTAGCTGACGAAGCCGTATTTTAAGCTTCCCCCGGACAAGGTAATATGCTGTCCCACAGTCGTACGCTAAAATCACGCATCTGGTGCACAGTTTTCTAATGTCTCGTTGGCGAACGGTAACACAATCAAGTATATGAAGCGTTGGTATGCCTGTGGGGGCTGTTCAACTTAAAATCTTGTGCTGCTGCTGATAGCAAGCGCGTGGAAAGCACAAAGTTCGAGCGCTCGGTCACCGTTGACATTCACAGGCCAGATACCAAGGAGCCCGAAACAACTGTTCACAAGGAGTGCTATCGACTGATACGTGCATCAGACTCTCTCTGCAGGAGAATCCTATCTGCTTCGGAACTGATCAAAGTAGTGTAACGAATTCTGTGTCGAAATTGTCTTTGTGGTCGTTTATTGGGAGTAGCGTTGAAGTGCATTTACCAATTGCACTCGCCCAGTCCGTGAATCTCAGGTGCATTGAAGCAAGAGGTGAGTTGAATTATTGGGTTCTGGGTAGAGCAATTTCTTGTTCCGACCAACCAGGATGAAGCCGACCACATGATCCGGTTTCCCTCCATCATTTTCGACATGATAACATCAGTGTTAAACACCAATGCCTCGTTGCCGTATAACCATGATTTATTTGAAAGTTTCATTGTGAAGAAAAAAATAAAAGTGGCGGGTATGGGGCTTGGTGCTAGCCTTATAATTATTCCCAGGTGCCTGAACCTCCAGACACTCATTCAGGCAATCTGGATAGAAGCTGACAAGAACTCCGCTGGCATCGATTAGCAGCCATATCTTGCAGCCTCTCCCACCAGGCACAGGAGGGATCACGCAGACTTTTCGTAATCTCTTTCATACACCTCTGCCAGGTCAAAGGTTGACCACCTCTCTTCTTTCGTCTCCGCTTCTAAATTGGGTACGGAAAACAGCGCTCTCTTCGGCAAACGATGATTTGGCATGCGCAATACATGGCCTGACCAATGCAGCTTCTGGTGCTGGACACATTCTTTGATGAGAGCCTCCGTTGCACAACTGAAAACTCGCTTTCTAATTGCCTCGTTACAGGATTCGCCGACACCAACCCACACGAGCTATGGTTCTGCGATAACGATTGCCGGACACCTGAAGACGCCTCAGTTCCGTTGCTCGAACAGGCTGTCTCACAGCCACACAACAAGACAGCCCATATTGTAGCCTGACACACATGTCCCTTGAGCTTCAGGGATGTGCCGCCTTGACGCGATAGGTGTCACAATACAACCGGAACTAATATTATATCCAACATACGTAAAACGTTCCGCGAATTCGAGCCTATCCCTGGATTGTAAGTGGTGCGTTTGGTGACTGCATGTTCGGGGACATGACCCCACACTTTGTGGGTGCAAAGCGCATGCCAAAGCACGGGATGACTTTGGCCAGTCCATTCAAAAAACCTGCGTTAGCTTCTGTTCAAAGACGACGACGGTATCGTCCGCATGTTCCAGAACAACAAGGCTCTCGTCAGCAGTTATTTGAACAGCAGGGTTTCGAAGGTCTTCCAATATTCTTCTCCTTATCTCGTGTATCACGAAGTTAAATGACAATGGCGAGAGTGGACATCCCTGACGGACACCACTTTGTAATTAAAGCTTTTGGAGGGTCCTCCGTATAATACTTTTACACGCCTGGAAGTCTGGTAATATAGAGAACTTATTATGTTCACAAACTTCCTGGGAGTTCCTTGCTGGGTAAGCGTGTTTAGGAGAACAGATAAGCCGCCTGAGTCGGATGCACCTTAGAAACCCAGGAGCACTAAAATTGCGGATCGCTTATTCCTACGGCATTGCTATAACACCTGGCGGAGTGTGAAGATTTAGTCAACACAACTCCAACCAGGCCGGAATCTCACCTCGCTTGCTGCTCTCGAGTCAGTTTCACCAGTTACTATATGGCGACAAAGCGGTAGTGACGCTAAGAGTCCCTTTATGACCGCGGTCAAGCTGATCTCCTTGTGATTACCGCACTCGTTACGAGTACTAGTATGAGTCATGTCACCGATTTTCCCAAATTTTATGGGACTTATTTGCCGTCCCGAATTCGGGTAAACAGATCAGAAAAAATGTGCAGTCACAAATATCCGAGGCTGTTGGGCGTTCCATTTTCACCGTTCAGAGTTCCGTTTCATCGGTTGGTTCCTGGATGGTTTCGCTCACAGGCAGTTTTCGGGTCTGGTCTCAGTGATTAGCTGAAATAATTGTCGAGCATCCCCGACTTTCTGGGCCTCTTCCATTTCCTTGGGCTTCCGAGACACCAGGCTTCACGGTTGGCCTTCGTGCTTCCTTTCACTTAGTCTGGCCAAATAATGCTCGGGACTAGCGGGGATGTTTAAGCAGTGCCACAATTCTGTCTTATATCCAATGCTCCCATTTAACAAAGCCACGAATCCAATGACCACCCCATGAAAACAATGACCTACTCAACTGAACCTTTGACCATCAGTGTGTTTAAGGTTGTTGGCTGGCTTAGCTTCCACATATCAGGTTTAGATGTATGAACGCAGTGTAATTCGTTCGTTGGCAGGAATGCTTTAAGAATCCCGTGAATTTTCAGCATATCTTCTCACTAGGAAGGTGTCGCTGTTGGTAACACAGGACATATGCACTTAAATAAAGAAATTACAGTAATCCGTCTGAACAGAAGGATTCATTGGGGACGGCGATCTCTTGTGAGGAGCACTTATCCACGGTACGGGCAAATAGTAACATAAGGACAGCAAATTTCGATAATACTAAAGCGGAGCAGCTGCGTCAGTATTGTGACTATCCTCTATGATAGCGGCAGCATGAAAACACTTCCTTATGAAAGCTGTGTTTACTATCTACGAAAACCGTCACCTTATTAAATCTACGGAATCTCCGTTAGGAAGGCATCGCTTTACAAACACCAATCTGTATGCAAGGAGCCAGTCAGTAAGCAAAACGTTTATTCCTGCATGCAACCATTTGTATAAAACCTGTATTTGGGACCGCGACGCAACCTTTAATCTCTAACCTCCTGCGCGCTTTCTCTTGGTGAGCCGGTGTCCTAGGTGGGAAGATGGGGAAGACATTTCTGGGCGTATCTTCAGTACCTGGAAACCGATCGTTTCCGTCCACATCATGACCGTTTTGGACATTTGTCGTAAATCTTCACTGTTTAACACTCTCGGATGGTTAACAGCCTGCTGTTATTTTGCGTCTCTGTGATTGGTCTCTGCTTTCCGAGCACTCAGCTCTCAGATCAACGTGACCCTCATTCTAATGTAGCCGTTGGTCCGCTTTTCGTCTGAGGTTTCATCACACCACTCTATTCCTCAAATGATCTCGTTGTAAACATTCCCAGACTGCTCTGAGCATTCTGTCCATCTTAGCGCCAAGGTTTTCTACAACTGTTTTCGGCGCAGTTATATCAAGTGTTTGGAAGATGTTAACACCGCTTTGCGTACATTGGCATCGTCAAAGGATACTCTAATTTCAGAGTTCTTCTTATGACCATCTCCATAACCTGAAGGCATGGTTGTGTGATTAATCCTGACCATCACTGGAGGGACTTTTCTGAGGAGAGACTGTCAAAAAGGACGGCTTTGTTCAGCCTATGGAGCGCAGCTCAGTAATGGACTCAGACTCAGGCTCGCGTTTTCAGTTTGTCTTTTGAAGTGAAGTCTCTAGTCACATCACTCAACGAGAAATATACTATCCAGCGGCAACTTTCTGAAGTAAAACTGCAAAGAGAATAGATCATGACATTTTTGTTACATACTTGCGCGACAGCAGTATTACTCACCTCATACCTTTGGAAAGTGATATATGATATACATAAAGGGGAGGAAACGATGGGAATCTAGGTTGGAATTGCAGAACAACTTTTTTCAAGTCAAAGTAACCGACTGGTCACATGCTTTTGAGATCTGGGCAACAGTCGACATCTTTTAACACAAGGTGTATATATAGAGCTATGGGTTATCGTGAACTGAGGTCTTCGGGGTAAATAACTATTATTATGGGGTACATTCAACCAGAGAACGAAAAAAAGTTTCATTGGTGGAAATATGGATTGGTATTTATGGACAATACCCGAAATGCTGTTAATTTATCAAAAACATTTTCAGCTTAACACCAGAATAGCCAGGTCTTAGTTGTGTTCCAACATTTCAAAGTGAAAGACCCTCTGTCTGCGCATCGATGTGGGAGGAATTTTAACCCCTTTTCCGGGATCAACATGGCTTCTGGCTTTGGTTCACATAAGCAAAACGATTTATAGTCGCTTTCACCCTAATGACAGCCCAAATGGCTGTTTTCATTGGGTAGCACCGTCCACATGAACCCATCCGGTTATGGACGACTCATGCCACACTGGCACATCGTGTGGTTGCTGCGACCATGAACGCACCTGACAGCAAAGCCTGATTCGGTCCTGACCACCAGTCAGTAATCTGCCTTGCGGTGACGTTTCGGATAGTCCACCAAAGTTAGCGTATGCGGTTCACGTCACGGTAAACAAGTTTTGGACGTGAATGTCAGCCACAACAGTTAAAGTAAAAGTTCCTGGTTAGTCGGTACTTGGAACAAAACACCAACTAAAGGTTCCAATTTTCTCATCAGACAGACTGCACCTTTGAGCTTTCCTTAGGTAACCCCAGGTGTAGGAAGAAAAGACGCGAATCCGATGCCTATATGAAGCTTTCACGCTTTTCGCCGATAAAGCAATAACATCATTCCGATTACTCTGGACTTGCTGCATCCATACAGGAGCTGTAGGTTTTCACTTGACTGTAATACGCCTGTGTGACTTATGAACGTAGCCAATCAGTTGACCTCTTGCGAAAGGAAAATTTTGGAATCACGTTTGGTTCTACCAGTCTAGCCAACGAGGAAGTTAGGGAAGAGATTGGTCTTCGTATCAGTGCAGCAACTTTATGTAGCTCATGAAGGCTTATGGTAAGGAACAGAAATGATCTTACACACAAAGTATTTTAATCAGCTATCGTCCCCCTCCCTTCCGGCTGTGAAACTTGGTCACTTTGCGCACAAGACATCTGCAAGCTTGAGGTTCCTGACCATTTCAATGCTCGGAACAACAATCATATTTTTCGTTTCGGACAACCAATTCAGCATTGATGACTTTGATGGTTCGGTGGCACTGTACAACAACCTTGAGCATGGCTCCGTAGACTTGCGCTGACTCTTTTGCCGTGTCCACTTTGAAGCCGTTGCTTTGGAGAGCAGCTGAGCAACTGGATCGGAACCGTCGGACCATAGATCGAGCGTCTTCTTCCCATCTTACTATACGGTATTCGTTGGAATTGGTATTGGAACTGGATGTTGTTCTGTGCGGATCTAGCCTCTGAACGCTGTTTGCGGAGCCAGCGATTGTGTAGGACAACTGTGAAGCCTACTCAGTCCATCACAGTAACTAGCGCAGTAAAATGAGTACCAGTTACGTATTTTGGCCGCATTTACGCTGTTCACTATTTAGGCAGTACACTTCAGCTGGCGGTGCAGTACCGCACCTTACTAAGGAGTGATTCATAAGAGATAGTGTTGCAGCTTGTAACTTCTCTGGAAGTACAGGTCTGGTACGTGTCAGTAGTAAACGAGAAATCAGTTCGGAGACTGGACGACCTATTCGGGACTATCGAAGGAGCCAAAAACTAAAGCTATGAAACTACGTGGTGAGGTTCTCGACCAAAGCGCATTGGGGAACAGAACCGTTGTACATTTTCAGTAAGGAGGCATAATTGATTTGTAATCTCACAAAATTGACATCAAAACCTTATTGAAGAAGACAGAAACCTTTGGAAGAACTCCTGTGACCACTGCATTTTGCAGCGTCAATTGGTGCAGCGAGTGAAGTTTTGAATTGTCTGATATGTTGCCAAATGATGGACGATGACCGTTTTGGAAACTTTGCTTGAAATGGCCAACCATAGGTGTGTTACAATACACACCCACATACAATATACAAGTGGGTCGCAGATGTTTTTTACTGACACTATTCAATAAGACTAGCGAACGTTGTCTATGGACGCAAGTACTATTTGCTCATATGATGGAAACCTCTGACGACTTGGACAGAAAGCAAAAGCAGCGTCAAACATGCACACGAAACACTCGGTTCAGCGCGCTATGTTGCGCACGAGGGGAATATTTTGTGGCTTACGCTGTCACAGTCATTCAGGTAGATGCTCATCCGAAATGTGGGCAGTGTTAAAGTGCAGTGTCTGCTAAGGCACGTACCAATTCTTAACCTAATGGAGCTTTATGACGCACTTTATATTGAAACAGGTTCATCTAGAAAGAATACATCACAAGAACGATGGGTTTGCAACCTTTCACACATTTTCCCTTTAGAAACCTTCAGCCTATCTAAGTTGGCTGGATGCGGACCTGTAGAGATGTCCGGCGAACCTCTTCGTGGTGTAAATAGTTTCCGATGGATATCAATATGAGATATCTATGTCTGTGACCTTCAACTGAAGAAAGTACTCCAAATGACTGTGGTCATTCAAGTGAAATTCGGATCTTCGCCATTCTAGTTACTTGCAGTGGATACGAATATCCTTATGTGATTAGTTGATTGGTTGCTTATTTGTATCATATTACTACACCAGTTTTCTATGAACACTGTGGCCACGGACCAGAAATGAGGGTATCATTTTTTTTTCAACTCCACTGTAGTGCGAAATTCCGCATAAAATGTGATAACTCTGATCTGACCAATAGATACGTAACACCAAACGACCGAACAGCTTTAACTCACAATGCAGAATCTCTATGCTGTGTGACTTTTCACGATTCCAAAACCCCAACGTTTCTTCTAAATAAGCTGTGTCCAGTTGTCCTCGTCCCAACTAAGACAGGTGACTACAATGAATACCAATAGATTGTAATTTTTTGAGTCTTAATTAAAATTAAAAAAGGAAATTCAAAGAACCGAATGTCCTCAAGAAAAGTGCCAGTTTTCAATTGCTGGAGGTCTGGTCCTTCAAAGCTGGTGAAGTGTTGTCCTGTTGCACAGATGTTTCGGTATCTTTTGGTCGTCCTGGCTTTCCAAGTCGACTGCCCAGCAATAAGGGACAGTCGACAAAGCCATTAGAGAACTCATAGAATATTGCACCTTCTTTAGGCGCACACTTTGGCCCACCTTGATATTCAAACTCATACAGTCGTTGGTTACAACGGACTAAGGTCTCATTACACCTGGCAGGATCGGTAAACAACACGAAATTTCGCGTGCCTAGGTTCGGCACTCGCTGACGAATTAATTCAACAAGCATAGCTCCGTTATAACCCAGATGTATGAGCGCATCAAACGTTGTTGGCATCTCCAGAGGGTCACATGTGGGTGACTTAAATGTCATTTTAATCCATTTCTTCTGGTATTCAATATTGATGTTCTTTTTGTCATCGTCAACGATATAACGCTTATACAAAGCTCGGTAGAGGGCTTCATACAATCGTGAAAATTCAACCATGCCGCTTCGCTTTGGATCAAGCCACGCATATAAAATATGTATTTGGAGGTCGGTAAATGGAACTTGCAAATCCCGCATCACTACTTTGAATTCAACTTCTGATATAATATCTTGACCATATTGGGACATGTAGCGCATATAACGCTTAGAGTTTCTGTTGTACCATTTCTCTACCTGAGCAACAAATTGTTCGTAATCGTCCCATGAAGCCAAATATTGGTCCATTTTGTAATCCAAACTTCTGTCGTCACGCTTAGCCAGACGTTCGAGCTTCGTCAAAATACGCTTGGACTTTGTCACAACCTTTGTTGACAGAACTTCTTCCCGAGCAGCTGTAAAAGTACAGAAAAATCTCCATAGGACCAACTGAGACCCAACTTTAGTTAGGTGAGAATGACTGGAAGTGTTCATTTCTAGCCATTAGTTCAAAATATTTCGCGGTACTGAGGTGTCAATTCTGAAATACAGAAGTCTATGTTCAGCCAGTTTCAGTAAAATTACTGTAAATAATAAGTTATTTCAGGTCTGTTTTATTTATCTATTCAAATGTGAAGTTAGCTTACTTGGTAATTTGTGAATCATTAAGTTTTTCTGTAGAAGACTAGGGTTTGACATTTTTAGGGCTGTATGCTTTTCAATTCATCGATCCACTCCGAATCCTGTTTACAGCTAACTTAAAGTTCGAAATAGCGGAGTTGTCTTCTACACCTGAATCCGACTGTAGGACTTTAAAGACAATCGTCTTCACAGATTACTCGATATCTGTATTTTTCTTTAAATGTACAGCTTCAGGTTATTACCTGAAGGAAGTGGCTGCCTCGGGAAACAGCATGTCAATTACTTGGTAATACACACGCGCTGCTTCATCTGGAACAGCTGTGAACATTGAGACAAAATTCCTTTCCCTCTGTCTGACCAGATTTGTACCCACTCCGAGTGTTGCAGTTCTTTAAGAGTGGGCAGTCAATATGTCCGACTGAGAATTCATAATACACCGTACCCTCATTCGGTGAGAGCTTTGGTCCACCAGTGTAACCAACTTCGTATAGTCTGTCATTACAACGAATCAATGTTGTTGCATATCTCGCAGGATCTGTAAACATGATGACGGCGTGAGATGGAAGGTTTTCTCTCCTGTTGAAAATCAACTGACGAAGCATCGCACCAGTATAGTCCGCGGTAACTAGGGCCTCAAAATTTAGTGTCGTGTCAAATGATTCCAAGCTGGGAATCCGAAAGTTTAGAATGATCCATTCTCCGTTTTCGGGAAAGACTAAATCAGTGAGTTTGTTTTTTGTCGTTGACTTGCATATCCATGCATCCCACACCAATTCTCCGAAGCGTGCATATTCAACCAATCCCGACTTTGAAGGTTTCAGCATCTCATAGAACAAGTGTAGTTCCACATCAGTGAAGGGAGCCCTCAAAGATTTCATGCCCATCGTGAATTCAACTCGAGTAATGAAATCTGCTTGGAGCACCCGCATAATATGCATATACTTTTTTTCGTTCGCCTGGTACCACAAATTCCCACGCTTATAGAGATCTTCCAATGCTTCTTTGGTCTCGTTATAATTGTGCAATTTTTCGTGGAGAGCTCTGCGATCGACTGCTTCCATTTGGTTTAGTATCTTCCGGTGTTGCTCACTGTAATTTATCTGAAAGTCATCTTGGGAAATTTGTGACTTATCTGTCGCATTGGGGTCGGTACCTGAAACAGTAATGTAATGTAATTATATTTATCTCAAGATCGTGCATCAATAGCTGAATCGAATCATAAATTTTGTGTTTAGCTCGCATTTTAAAATTCACTAAATCGTCGCCCGCTTGACCACGCTGTTTACCTAACCTTTTTTTAGGCGGCGTGACTTCTGTGATTTGGATGGTTTTGGTAAAGTGATCTCTGTTGAGTAGGTGTGGATATTTGCTATTCTGGTTTGTTAACTCATGACTGAGAGTTTACTGGCAGTAAAATGTACTCCTTTCTGTAACTGCTGTGAGCAGTGAGAAACGCGGCATTAAAATTTGTGAATTTCGATTTCAAAATACTGGTGGCGTAATGAAAAATATTCGAATAATCTTTAATTCCTATATAACTGGTAAAGTTATAAGAAACACAAAACACTACGTGCGAAATCTTTTTAAGTAGCGATTCTCCTCCTAAAGGAAGGTGGTACCGCTCTCTAGGAGCTACTGACAATAAAACATCTACCTATCCCTCGTAGACGTGGTAAGGAACTTCATTTGTGAAGGGGTGTTTTCAAAATCTTGTTGGTATTTTGCCAGGACACAATTTTGCCAAAAATACGCATTGTTAACTTGAACCCCCTTAAGCACATGAAGATGGGTTGCACATTTGCTTGGGGATGCGGACGATATCCTGACTTGTAAACAACCAGACCCTCTATTTCAAGACCAAATACAACTCAGCACGAGGTACAGCAGTGCTGAGGACGTAACGAAGTGGGTTCTTTATATTCTTCAACTGAGCTTTTGGTCCCGATAACTTTGCAACTTCTCACCAAGCCATCTAACCAAACTTCTTTGGTTTACATGATTTCAGAGCAAACGAAAGCTTGGTTCTAAATACCAACAGTTGATGTGGAAGTTCCTGGCTCCATTATACTCACGGAATTAAATCATGAAAAAGGTTGGTTAATATCATGCGTGGATCTCACTCCGATTGTTTTGAATGAACGACAGTGATCTGGTATATTCCTGAAGCATACCTATCCACTTCCTCGAGACACCGCTACAAATTGAGCACGTAACCAAGTAATTCATCAAGTCGAATCGCTAACTTATGCTACAGATCCCACGCAGCGACAGTACAGAAAGAGCTCACATTGAATGTAACAGGGATAGACAATGACAGACTGGATTGAAGAAATCATCTGGTCAGCTCATAATTCGCAATAAGGACGCTTAGTTCGACACACTTTACTACAATACGGACTCTAAAAGTTGTTGAGTATAGACAACAAGAGAACGGAGAATACTTCATATATGATCAGTTATTGAGCCACAACTATGGGAATCTTTATTTTAATACAGGGATACTTTACTACTCTATCCTAGTTCTACTCGAAAACCCGTCGTGAGAAGTGTACCGAGAAGTCTTATCAATTTATCCGAGCGTCTAAACATGAAAAAGATAGCGAATATTGTGCTTTTTCGCTTGCTGATTGCTGACTGAAACCCAATTTCTCCATGACACAGTGTATATCGCGAGGTTTTAGTCACAACTCCTCACTTATCGGGTTGCCAATGTTTTCTACTTGATATGAATGTGAAAATCCACCTTCAGATAATAATGACTTTGGGCTCATGAGCTTAGTACGGTAACGAAGATAATTTGGTCTATTACGGAAGCTGTGATTAGAGTTGCTATACAGTATCCGCAAAAGAGTGTAACATGGTTATGTTTTCTGCAGTTCAGTCGTCGTCCGTCATCTTATTAGTGCACAGTTGAGGATAGCCATAATATGATTCAGAAGGTATATATACACTAATAAGTCTTTACTATCGTTGACAGTAGTGAGTTGCAACACGTATAAAAATAAATACAATGCGGAATGTGGAGCAAGACAAAAAGGGGAACTTATCGGTTGTGAGAGTCCCTTGGTGAAAGTCCGGACGGCGGTAACGTGTTTTCTCCGCAGCATAGTTGCTACACGTGTTCCATAATTGTCCGTGGACTTGTGGAGGGCCGTTGACGTCCTGCTCCCCGCGCGCGCGAGTTTTGTGTGTCTTGAGTATGCTCGGCTTTCCTATATGTAGCTGCGTTTGCGTGTACGTGGGTGTCAGCACATGACTTGTTGCTACGCTTACTGCCGGTAGAGACAGTCAATATCAGATGAGTCACCCTTGTGTGTCGCAATTTGTAAGTGTAGGGTAAAAAGCGAGTCTCGTGATCTAGGGGCGATTGTGAGCTGTGTAGTCAAGTGAGTCACGATTGTGTAGCGTGGTTTGTGAGTGTAAAAAAAGGACAGATCTCGTGATCTAGTGAGTGGCGGTGAGCTGTACAGTCATGTAAGTTGGTGAAGGGGCCGCTACAATCTCACACGCAGTCACGTCTCATCAGTCAGTTCAGTCATCAGTCACGTTGCGTCCAATCATGGACGAAAGCTCCAAAGGTTTAGCGCACTAGTTGTCTGCACTTAACCTTTAGAGTGCGTACTGTAAAAATGTAACAATTGTAACAAAATGTGTCAAACTAAACGTTGTGATTACGAATTTTGAACTGACCAGCTGATTTCTTCAATCCATTCTGTCATGTTCTATCGCAGATTTTTTTAAATTGGGGTTAGATGCCGCATATAGTCCATATTACCACGTTTCTTCCCGAGCCGGACACTGATGGATGTGCGAAACATGCAAAAATCTACCCTAGCTTGTCCAAACTTGTATGGAAAATACGGTCCCGTCGGTTGTGCTAGAAAAGTGTGTTTGGCGTTTTAACTTTCTGGAATGTCCTGCATAGAACGTATCACACGTCTGACATGCAATAACTGTATCTCAGTTATCTTATGTGAGAGGAACTGATATGCTCCATTATGCAAGAACAGTTGTTTGGCGATCATCGAGTCATGAAAACCTACCTATGCTTCCAAATTATTCCCATTTGTCGTGATGCTGTTTAAGTTTATAGTTGTGTGAGGTTCTCACACTAAAACTAAAACCCACGGTTTACTTAATGGCACATGTGTTCTCAGTTCCCAAGCCGCTCTAGCCCGCTTTTGTGCGTAGTTGATCGTCCAGCAATCCACAACAATGTTTGGGATTTTGGTTTCTTCGGAAATGACTTATGCCACGCTCATACTGCTGGTGGAAAAGAATAAACGGCACATGCAAACTGGGAGCATTCTGATCGAACGAAGGCAGTTCACTTATTGGTGGCTTGCTGAGCGAGGTACTGTGCCCGACTGATCGCTTCACAGTACTGTTATCGCTGCGTCCTGGTAACCCGTCTACTATGGACTGGTTTTCATGAAAAACCAGACAGCTGATCAGCGCTAGTCACCCTGCCCCACTGTTAGATTCCTATCCATGTTGCCTGTTACCTCCCAAAGCAGGTCTAAGCATGTGCACACAGCTTTCGGCTGCCCAGCAAGTTGGCGTCGCCTATAGTGCATCATCAATGAGACAGCCAGCGACACTTTCTACAGACTACTTAGTGTAGTCGTGAGTTGTATGCGCAAATATCACATGTATACATTGGATATACGGATAGACAACCGTTTGAACGGACAGAAACCCGAAAATTGCGCACAAGGAGCGCGTTTTTGTGTACATGCAGACAACTAGAGTCACCTTGACATGGATGCATCGTTTTTTCGATCCCGAGTCATCTCAAGAATCATTTCTAGAAACCCTCAATTTTTTATATTAGACATGTTTTGTGATTTGGAGTCACCTTTACTTGAAAAAAGATTTAGACGCAATTTTGAATGCAGTTCGCTATGGATGGTCATTGTCAAATGAGGTTCTCTAGTCAAGAGTTCTCTCCCTTTCTGCAGTCAACTACGTTAGTAATGAAAAATTCTTTCTCAGAATGGTATATACGATGGTTTATTATGTAGCCCCGTTCCTCCTTGGTCCTCCTTCATTCGAACGGCGTGCGGCTGTGTATCAGTTGATTTATCTAACAATTAATCAACGATACGTTTGCCTGTTACATTGTCAACCGGATGGTGAGACTTTTGAGGTACGTCCTCTCAATCCTACTGCTAAAAGGAAGATCATACTTCCCATAATGGTTACCTACATGGCTTATTGTGACTCGACCCAGTTCCAAGCTGATGGTCAAATTTCGGCTGAGTTGAGAAGATAATTACCGACTAATGAGATGACAGAGTGAGACGACTTATTCGCCTAAGTTAACTAGCATCAATGCCTTCTGGTTTTCATGGAGACACTTTTCAAGATATTTTCCGTAATTTTGATCACAAGTCTCTTGGACGCTCACAGGGGGTCCCGCGGAAGTGCAGGGACCTTCTTCCGCGATTAACGGCTTTTGTTTCGCGAGTTGCG
This sequence comes from Clonorchis sinensis, assembly GCA_003604175.2. Lineage (NCBI taxonomy): Eukaryota > Metazoa > Platyhelminthes > Trematoda > Opisthorchiida > Opisthorchiidae > Clonorchis > Clonorchis sinensis. Next base: position 128,923,103 of record CM030369.1, on the reverse strand, counting down.
TGGGTGAATCCTGAAGCACACTACCTGTATCCCATCTATCCTATATTCCATGTACGACAAATCGCATCTGATATGGCAGCCATTTCATGGCTTTACAACCATTTACTCTTCACTCGCGGGTTCGTGTCTGCGCGTGGTGAACTGACTGGAAGTGGAAGTTGATTCGTTGTATGGAGAAAAGATGAACGACTGTATTTAAAACAAACCTAAAAATTGTAGATGTCTCAAGTATGGACAGACTTGATCGCATGTTTGCATCTGCAGACTGCAATGGATATTGTAGGTGCATGTTACAGACATCTCGGGCTTAAAATCCACGCGGTATTTTCGAATAAGATGACATCAACAGAAGTGCCTAAGTGCTGATCAGCTGCTCGTTCCCACTTACTGGCTGGGAAGTTACGGGTTCGTAAGTTCGTCCGAAGTTAAGTATCAGCACACAGCTACCTTCGCCTCTGTTCATCAAAAAGTTCATGAGGTGGAGCAAGCTGTGAGTGGCGTGGACTTGGAAAAACACTACGTAGGGTTAACTGTCTCAAGTTTTTGTCCCCTACGTAACCGGCACGCAAGTCTAAGACCATTCCCATCTCAGCGTAATCAAGTTTAGGTGAGGTTGTCATCATAGTCTATTCTGATTTCTCCTTAGCTTTTGAAAGGTACAGCCTTATGAACCGCGGCGTACTTGATCGGCCAAACGGAGCTTCACTGGTTTTTCCGCCACACTGACGCCCCATCCTACAACCCTATTTCCGCTCGATTACCCGAACCGAGACATTCTTGTTTCGTGGTGTGAAGCTTGTAAGAGCAAATGTACCCCGGTGAAAAGACCTGCTACAAGTCTCGGCTGGCCAGTAATGGGCGCAACACGAACTGTGCAATGCGCTTGTCTCTAAGGCGCCCGAACGCAGAAAGAAGGTCCAGCAGCAAACGCCTTCAATGCATGGGTTCCTACGCTGTGTTGCGCGCGCGTTCTCATGAGCCCACAGACGACGTGAGCCAATTACAGCAAGCCTATCATGACGAAGCCTGCTAGCACTCGGTCACGTAGCAGTACCATTTCAACTGCCATTGACACATTTTCCACCCTGTTAACCGAGACAATAGGCTAGATCTGAACATTTAGTTGTGCACAAGTGGGTTACAGGTCAGGCATAGTAAACGTCGTCACCTATCTTCTTACTTTACATCCGAAGACAATTTGAATGTTTGGAGAGTTAGTTTGATATCAAAACTATTGGGTCTTTATTTTTTTTTCGGGTAACGTGAAAGATGGGTACTGCTGTTAGTTTATAATTGCTATTCATTTCAACAGTAACTAATGCTATAGTTGGTAGAACCAAGTTCAACTAACGTCGTTTGGCTTCAAGAGGATGATGTTGCACTACACCGCGTCCAAATTGTGCGTATATCGGAACGAAAAATTTGGAAACCAATAGATCAACAGAACAACACCACTTAGCCGACAGTCCATGTCGCTGAAACCAAGGCTCGTGGTCTGTTTTCCACTAGAATAGTTGAAGTACTGTGTATTTTGGAATACTTAAAAAAAACCTGGAGAGTTTTGACCGAACACCGTGAGCGAGGGTAAGAAGATCATCCAGAGGACTTTTGAAAAAGTTGATAGATTGTCGCTCCCGTCTTGTGCTTCCGTGCTACCAGAATGCTGGAGGACAGGTACCCTGAGTGTTTACATCACTGAGATTATTCGAATATGAACATCATATAACATATCGGTGATAATAGACTTCTTCCTCCAACGGGTTTCAGAAAAGTGCATCTAAAAGTGTTCTAAGACAGGCAAAATACTGTCACAGGTGACCGAGCAAGCTGGAGGATGAAATACTGTTTTCACAGTTAAGTGAGATGCTTCGATCATGTTCCTGTTCGGTTGGTCATTCGAACCAATTTTTACTGAACTGTTAACTGCCTGACCCTCACTGACTGGGTGCCGCCTGGGCAACAGGGAATTCACTAGTGAGCTGATTATGTTCATCCAAAGTGACGTCATCTTGACTGATTATAAACTGCACAATTTCTCTCCGCATCGTTCTCTAAGTAGCCGAAATAGCCGACAATATAACCTAAAGCACTAATCATATCTAACTTCAGACTTTCGAAACACATTGGTTTCCAGCATCCTACCTGGTAGTGTGCGCAACGCTTATGAGGCTTGTTTAATTTTTCTGTTACAGTTCAGATTAGGCAATGCATGTTTTCACAAATCCATTCATGAATGCTACGTTTAATTAATTGAACACCAATGACCGTTTGTTACGCATTCGTGCTGAGTAAGTGCGGAAGTTCTATAAGGCCGTTTCATTGATAAAAAAGATAACTGCTCTTGAGCTGTATTCGACATGCGTGATGAGTGATGTAATATAAGACAAGGCCATTTTTGCTTGGTTACTAATCAATGACGAACTACGCTTTGAATATGACTAAAATGTGAGTCCATTAGACTCACTTGATAGATCATGCTCTCATCCCGGTTGTTGTTGTCGGATACAGAAATCAATGTTAAAATAATCACTATATATATTGCACCGAAATTCGCCTGACCAATATCCTGGTAACAACTCTGGGTCGGTTTCTGAGCTAATTAAACGGTTACTGTAATTTCTGTATCGTACTGCCAAACAGATGTTGAGAGTAGTAAATGACCAGGAAACGGGTACTTCGACTGTAAAAGGGCCACCCGGATTGCATTTGAGTGTGAGGTCTTTGAAGCATGTGCTTTGGTGTTTTATGGGCCCTGGTCTAGCTGGCCGCTTCGGTCTTGGTTCTGAAACGTCAGTCAACCTACCTGTCCTCATTGTGCACTAATGTTCCTTGAGACGCTGTTTATTGCTTCTCAACCTATTTCGTTTCTCGGTAGTGTCATTTCTTCAGCGGTTTTTGCGATATTTATCAGGCCAAGTGCTTTGAAAGCGGCATAGGTGGACACGGCAGATGGTGGCGTCCATGACACTCAGGTGGTAAAGACAACAAATATAACACTGGCTTCCATACTGATCAACCAGTATCGGTGAATCATTTGGAACCTTTCCTCACACTTTGTAATAGCGCTGTAACTGTGGTAACCTCATTGCATTAGATCATTCCATCATTGCACAACGCATCTTAGTCGCGATTGTTAATAGCACGTCATTCATTCATAAACAACACTACCGTAGAACCGCAACAAACCAATGGTTCTGAAGCAATAACTAAACTAATTAAGCCATTGCCTCCAACGAGTGACTCTCATTCCCTCGGTGAACCAGGCTGCTGCAGCTTGAACCACTGCACTTCGGCTCACGGTTTGTAGGCTGAAAAACTAACTGTCTGACTGACCGATTAACTGACTCTGAAGGAAAAAAAATCCTGCTGTTTTCCTACCTCAGTAAGAATTAAGGATCCACAGAATTTGAAGTATGCCACGAAAAGATCGCCGTAGTTGCCGATTTCTCATGACCTACTGAACAAACCGTGTGATCTATTTCGGCTTATCATCAGACCCTTTTCTTATGCTCCTCTATTTCCAACTGTGGAATAAAAATAGAAAGGGAAAGGTGATATCGTTGAATGTCAACAGTCAAGCAGTAACTGATTTTTTTATATCGGGATGATTGAAATTTCCGTGTAGGCTTATACCATAACACTGGTCCATTAGGAGCACTTTATTTGCTATATCTCTGAGTACCGCGAAAGAAAAGTTTTATCTGTTGTTTGCCTCTTCTCCATTGTTCTACCACCATAATATGCTCCAGCAGTATCCTGAATAGCCACACGTCATTTTGTGGAACCTTAAGAACTTTAGCAAGGTAATCAGAAAAGTTAGTGCTCTTTTTGCGATTTTCATGTAGTAAAGCGGTAAATTCAACCTAACTTCGCAAGCGTGGATAGTATGCTGAGACGCTTTGTTTCGATGGTCATGGAAATTGATTTTTAGCGTCGTCGCAGACTTAACTGTCTGATAACTAGAGAATGCTAATGTGGATCAGGTCTATTTAATAAATCCACCTATAGTTCGTCAACAGATCACTGTGTGTCCACTGATGGCCGATATAACTGAATCGATCTGCGCATACACTAGCGCAGTGACTGCATATCCAGCTTCTTCGGTCTCCATGTTCGACAACTCCAATGATGGCCTTACGTCTTGAACATACAGTATTCTGACTCGAGGTCAGAGGTCTTTAAATTGTCGAATTCTAGTTCGTATCGTCTCCCCCTATGTCGTCTTCTTTTGTGCCTTCGCCTATCAATTCACGTCCACCTCAGCAGCTTGGAAGCCTTTGCAAACCTCGTTGTCGTCCGGGTGAGTGCTAATTACCAAACCTAGAGGAGCTTCTTGGCCCTGGCTTGGTGGTCGGATTGTGTATTTGTGTTTACTACTTCCTCAAACCTGGCTTTGCATGCCTTATTTTGAATCATGCCATTTTAGTAATCTCTATTGCTTACTGTTCTTATTTCCCAACGTATTCCATGAGTGTATAGAACCCTCATTTGGTTTGCCACTGATTCCGCTGATTTAGGCTGTCCTTTTACCGCTTTAGTTTTTTTGCTTATCTTGTCCCCATTTACACCAGGCACTCTGCTCTGGATGATGGGCTATGTGAATTAAGTGGCTCATTTCCAAGTACCAAACGTACATATTCCCTGGTCACTGGACTTTCGCGACCACCCCAAGAGATTGAACTCTGTTAGGATATTTCAAATCGATGATGCATCTAAGCGTATAGTCACCCTCCGCAGAGCGGACCAGTTTCATCTATTTTCACCAGTGGCTACTAACATGACCTACCATGTCCTTGTGGGAACAGGTAAGGCTGTTCCGGAACACTTCGGCCTGCGCTTTACACTCGATTCCCCCACAGAAAGACGTTGGTACCTATCGTCAGGCTGTCAATCTGTTTCGTTTAAGCAATCTGGTGATCAGTAATCTGTTGTCAGCCGACAGTGCCACCTCAGTTTGTGCATTGGTTGGGGTGCCATACATACTGGGTTGTTCAGGTAGGTGCTGAAGAAATGATCGTTCTGCCGGCACATAGAAATCAACGGCAGCTCATGTGTGGTCCCGAACTGAAACGATCACGCCTACTATTCAGAAAGTGTTAACCAATCCCCTTCGCTGGAGAGGGAGGAGACTAATAAAAGACAATCGTAACTCTCGATAACGTTCCGGTGTGTGGCTGACCCTGGCCAAATTCGTGTCAACCAACTACGTTCGAATGACAATAATATTGATACTACTAGTAAAGACTCCCGGAAGGTGTGTTGCCAGTCTAATGCACTAGCTCCTGAGGCTGAGCAGTCATACCCCCTTCTCCAGACTTGGCCCATAATTCCTTTCTTACACAGCTAACTCGAATGCGAATGCTCTTATCCAAGAGGTCCCTCATCATCGGCTCACGGGACATCCAAACATCACTCGATTTAACTGATGACCAGATCAACCGGCATTTCCTGATTGCAATGGAAATGAGGTGATACGGAGTCACTGTCGTGGTCCTCAGCGAAATACGTTTGGTTGACCGAGGAAATCTTCGAGAGATTGGTTCTGGTTGCACGCTCTGCTGGATAGGCTACCCCCATCACGAACAGATTGGGTCTTACAGCAGTGTGACGGTTTGTGCCCCTCAGCGACCCACTGAGCTATACTGGGGCGTGTCCGTGCGACACTCACAGTCTCTCATACCAGGTTGGTCAGTGGTTAGAAGTCTGATCGATATAGACTCCCGGCCCTCCAGGGTGAGGATTAGAACATGTGTGGCTCTTTATACTATGAAAACGACAATATATCTGCATTATCCATCAAACACGGCTGCTCTGCGGTGAGGCTTTTGATCCAAGGGCATTGGTTGAGGATCCTAATCGTCTTCTGTCTAGGTGTGGGCGCCCTGACAGTATCCTGGCCCGCGCCCTTCCATGAACTGCACACATACAAAGAATCTCATGCCACATCGGCCTACACGTGATGCCACCAGACTGGTCGCCTTACTTGCTGCGTAAAGAAGAACGGGTAAGCGACTCCTGATGCCTCGCTTCCTCCTCTCTCACATACTTTTCCTTCCTCTCTCCCCACCCTACTGACAATCGTCTTCATGTAAGCCCGTCAGTTAGGACTAATGATTCAGCTCGTCCTAAATCGGTTTTGCAAGCAACATCTCCGTGTTTTTCGGCGCTAACATCCTCAGGCATCTCAAAATCAGACTTTAAACCACGACACTCAGTCCACCTGGCCGCCTTCAGTATCCGAACTCTGAAACAAGCGGGCCAACAAGCTGCTCTTGCTCTCGCACTGGACTCGCTTAACATTACCGTGGGTTGTGTATCAGAAACAAGAAGTCAAGATGCAAGCACAGTAGTTGAACCAACCGCCTCATCAATATCCACGCGCTTCCGGCTACGCATCTCTTGCGTTCCAAGGGCTGCTGCGGCAGGATGTGACGGTCGGCATTGTCCTCAGTCACCGGGTCGAATGATCCTTGCTTGAATGGATACAGTTTGATAGTCGCCTCTGTGCGGTTCGTCTGACAATGTCTATGAAGGAGTCGTGCAAGCGCGAACTTGATAGTAGCCTGTTTATGCTGTCTGTTTACGCCCCAGCCGACTGTAGCTCCGACACCTTCAAGAGTAACCCTTACAACTTCAGTACGCTGTTACGGTCGCAGAAAAGCTCGGATATCATTGCGGTTTCCGGAGAGTTGGATGCACAAGTGGTTTGGCACATCTGAGATTCAGTTCAGTGGTCAGAATTGATTGGGCTTGGTACATACAGACGATAGCGAACGACTATTTCAGCGGTGTGCTGACAGCAGATTTTTTTGAGGTACCAACGTCCGAAATAACCTAAGTTTTCTGGCCTCCTGAAGCATGCCAGCTGGAGATCCAAACTCATCACCTCGGCGTCAGTTGCCGATTGCGCGGATCAGTACCTGACTGCCGATAGTTTTGCAACACATATCATGCACTCGTCCGGAGTGGCTTATCGCTTCGTTTTTCAGGGCCACGTAAGGCTAGGACAAATTGCCTAGTAAACAGAGACTGGCAGATCCGAAAGTTAGATCAGTTTATCAGGATAGTCTCCTCCAGTTGCTCCATCAGATTCGAACTCATCCTCGAACAAGATCATAAACAAGAGATTCAACTGAGTCTTCCATGAAAACCAAATGGATACGCAAATGAGATTATTTGCCGGGACAGCCGCGTCTCTGCACAGTGCTGGGGATTTTGCCTGTGGCACGGTGCTACCAGGCCCGCTCAAGCATTGGATATAAGACAGAATTGTGGCACTGCTTAAACATCCCCGCTAGTCCCGAGCATTATTTGGCCAGACTAAGTGAAAGGAAGCACGAAGGCCAACCGTGAAGCCTGGTGTCTCGGAAGCCCAAGGAAATGGAAGAGGCCCAGAAAGTCGGGGATGCTCGACAATTATTTCAGCTAATCACTGAGACCAGACCCGAAAACTGCCTGTGAGCGAAACCATCCAGGAACCAACCGATGAAACGGAACTCTGAACGGTGAAAATGGAACGCCCAACAGCCTCGGATATTTGTGACTGCACATTTTTTCTGATCTGTTTACCCGAATTCGGGACGGCAAATAAGTCCCATAAAATTTGGGAAAATCGGTGACATGACTCATACTAGTACTCGTAACGAGTGCGGTAATCACAAGGAGATCAGCTTGACCGCGGTCATAAAGGGACTCTTAGCGTCACTACCGCTTTGTCGCCATATAGTAACTGGTGAAACTGACTCGAGAGCAGCAAGCGAGGTGAGATTCCGGCCTGGTTGGAGTTGTGTTGACTAAATCTTCACACTCCGCCAGGTGTTATAGCAATGCCGTAGGAATAAGCGATCCGCAATTTTAGTGCTCCTGGGTTTCTAAGGTGCATCCGACTCAGGCGGCTTATCTGTTCTCCTAAACACGCTTACCCAGCAAGGAACTCCCAGGAAGTTTGTGAACATAATAAGTTCTCTATATTACCAGACTTCCAGGCGTGTAAAAGTATTATACGGAGGACCCTCCAAAAGCTTTAATTACAAAGTGGTGTCCGTCAGGGATGTCCACTCTCGCCATTGTCATTTAACTTCGTGATACACGAGATAAGGAGAAGAATATTGGAAGACCTTCGAAACCCTGCTGTTCAAATAACTGCTGACGAGAGCCTTGTTGTTCTGGAACATGCGGACGATACCGTCGTCGTCTTTGAACAGAAGCTAACGCAGGTTTTTTGAATGGACTGGCCAAAGTCATCCCGTGCTTTGGCATGCGCTTTGCACCCACAAAGTGTGGGGTCATGTCCCCGAACATGCAGTCACCAAACGCACCACTTACAATCCAGGGATAGGCTCGAATTCGCGGAACGTTTTACGTATGTTGGATATAATATTAGTTCCGGTTGTATTGTGACACCTATCGCGTCAAGGCGGCACATCCCTGAAGCTCAAGGGACATGTGTGTCAGGCTACAATATGGGCTGTCTTGTTGTGTGGCTGTGAGACAGCCTGTTCGAGCAACGGAACTGAGGCGTCTTCAGGTGTCCGGCAATCGTTATCGCAGAACCATAGCTCGTGTGGGTTGGTGTCGGCGAATCCTGTAACGAGGCAATTAGAAAGCGAGTTTTCAGTTGTGCAACGGAGGCTCTCATCAAAGAATGTGTCCAGCACCAGAAGCTGCATTGGTCAGGCCATGTATTGCGCATGCCAAATCATCGTTTGCCGAAGAGAGCGCTGTTTTCCGTACCCAATTTAGAAGCGGAGACGAAAGAAGAGAGGTGGTCAACCTTTGACCTGGCAGAGGTGTATGAAAGAGATTACGAAAAGTCTGCGTGATCCCTCCTGTGCCTGGTGGGAGAGGCTGCAAGATATGGCTGCTAATCGATGCCAGCGGAGTTCTTGTCAGCTTCTATCCAGATTGCCTGAATGAGTGTCTGGAGGTTCAGGCACCTGGGAATAATTATAAGGCTAGCACCAAGCCCCATACCCGCCACTTTTATTTTTTTCTTCACAATGAAACTTTCAAATAAATCATGGTTATACGGCAACGAGGCATTGGTGTTTAACACTGATGTTATCATGTCGAAAATGATGGAGGGAAACCGGATCATGTGGTCGGCTTCATCCTGGTTGGTCGGAACAAGAAATTGCTCTACCCAGAACCCAATAATTCAACTCACCTCTTGCTTCAATGCACCTGAGATTCACGGACTGGGCGAGTGCAATTGGTAAATGCACTTCAACGCTACTCCCAATAAACGACCACAAAGACAATTTCGACACAGAATTCGTTACACTACTTTGATCAGTTCCGAAGCAGATAGGATTCTCCTGCAGAGAGAGTCTGATGCACGTATCAGTCGATAGCACTCCTTGTGAACAGTTGTTTCGGGCTCCTTGGTATCTGGCCTGTGAATGTCAACGGTGACCGAGCGCTCGAACTTTGTGCTTTCCACGCGCTTGCTATCAGCAGCAGCACAAGATTTTAAGTTGAACAGCCCCCACAGGCATACCAACGCTTCATATACTTGATTGTGTTACCGTTCGCCAACGAGACATTAGAAAACTGTGCACCAGATGCGTGATTTTAGCGTACGACTGTGGGACAGCATATTACCTTGTCCGGGGGAAGCTTAAAATACGGCTTCGTCAGCTACGCTACAGTACCAGTGCATCAGTGATCGTATAAAGTTTCATCATTCAATACTGTTAACAAGCAAGGATTTTGTAGAAGCAACACACTGCTTATAAAGCTGCTGAAAACTCTTCGACAGTCCGGAACCATAAGGATGACGAAAACTCGGGGTTTGCGCCTACCTGATCAGCCTCGAGGAGAGCGAAGCCGCTCGTGGGTTGTCGGAGTGTTTTCAGCAGCTTCATTAGTAGTGCGTTATATCTATGCAACGTATTGCAGCATCTTGAATATCGTACCAACTGAAACATGAAACAACCTAGTGCAGCACACTCATCTGAAGGAGAACGTCATAAATGAGAGATTTAGCTGTGTTTTGGGTCAGCCTCCCGCAGATTTCTCCAGGAATCACTTTCTATCCGTGTACTCCTTTGTCAAATCTACATAGTGAATGGGGTGCGCTGCCTACAGCAATATTATACATTCGCTCTTGGCTTATCGGTGGAGTTTCAATAGGAGTTGCTCTGGTGGCTGTTGGGTTTTGTGGTTTCGGTTGATTGGGGATTTTCGCAATTCCTGAGGAATACTCTCGCATAGGTTGCTTTGTTCTGTCGTAGTGTCCCGAGTCAGTCTCAGGCTGAGAAAGCAGCTGTCTGCAGTGACGCTTTGCCACATAAAGGCATCTAATTGTTGTTTTTTCCATAAACATCGAGATAGGGGATCGTGTACAATGCTGTCGTATACTGTACTTTGCTACACTACAATATTCTATAGTCTACTGTACTATACTATTCCATAGTCTTTTATACTATACTATACCATACTGTTTATTATACCATGCTACACTAGGTTTATTCAAGCAAGACTGGATTCGAATAATATTCTCAACAGAAACTTCAACAATCTCCCTGTTCGGATTCCGTTTAATCAAACGCGGCCACATATCGTGACCGTCGTCTACAATGTTGACTGTCCGCCAACACACGCCTCGAAGCATTGAATCCTGAGGGACACCAATGCTTCCAGACCGTTAGAGTGAAAACATGCTCAGATCTGCCAAGCGCAACCTTCGCACCTGGTTTCACGTGTGTACGCATGATGAACCATCACAGTAGGTGATGAGTATCCTGCGCCAGAACAGCAAGCATCGGAATGGCCTTACCAAGGCCTACTTGGGATAGTCACCTTGAGCTCCCCCGAACATTTCTGCAGTGACTGGCCAATTAGTACTGAACATAGATGACGACGATAGGGGATCTCTTCTACATTAGCCCAACGGGATGCAAAATGTGCCGAACGCTTGAAAAAAGAGGGCCTCCGGAGATATATTTTGGTTTTCGACTGTGATTGTCACCTGCTATAAACTCGTACTGAATGGTCGTAACCTTACTCGTAATTCCGGATATGTCTCGAAGCAAAATGTTTGAGCTTCTGGTCGACATCAATAGCATTCTTCAACTTCAGGTTCTTTGTTTGTTTCAACTTCTGAAATCCACATCCAGTGGTGACAAAACCCAATAAAATCCTACACGATCACGAATTTACGTTAATAATACTTGGCACATGGATACTTGGTTTTCATCTCAGTTCTAAGGTCACACAGTCAATACCGAATATTGTAACACACTGCTTGCTCAACCAACAGCCACCAACAGCATCCTGGGTAGACTTTATTTGTACAGTTGCACGAAATGTCGTTGACTTGAAACATTACTCACTGGGCACCATATCACCAGTAAGTATGATGAAACTCTTCAACAGCCCTATACCGATTTCACACTTTCGGTAACTGGTGCAAAAATATTCACCGTTGGGCAGCTACATTTAATGTGGACGGAGGAACTCAAGCAGGGCATCGGGAAGGAGGTAATCTGGCTGGGCGTTTTTATTTGCAGTGTAAGGATTAATTCAACAGGGTGACCACCTACAGCCAATCAGAAATTGTCCACGAGGCTTCGGTTGTCCACGGCCCTACCTGATTGGGGAGCCCTTACAGGCTGGCCAGTTAGTCGATACAATCAGGATGGTTACCAGGTTGATTTCTCCGGCTTTAGGCCAACCAGCCACATTATTCAGACGTGAACAAGTCTGTGACAAGAAGTGATAACTCGGGAGATTTTAGTGTGCGCTGATTGCCCGTCAGATGTCAGGAGTTCGAATTCCGGATAGCTGATAAGCTGTGACAAGAAACCCAAGTCTAGTACATCTCGTTTTTGGTGTGGATTAATCAGGATAATTGCATCGGAACAGGAGAAGGATCGTTCAAACGAAAGTGATGTGAATGTTAATTTATCGACTGGACAAGTGAAATGTTGTGCCCCGCCTCGATTGTCAGTTTGATCAACTCAGGCTAGTGTTTCTAGCCAAACAACCACCATTGGTACATTGGATGTATTTGATACGTGAAAAAGTCAGGTCAATGTGCTACGCGTACACGCTATTTATAAGATGCCTGTGCTCAGAGAATCACAGAAATTCAGGGCATTAAGCGGCTACCGAAGTGTGATTGACTGTGGACCCATATTTCTGACCAAAGCTCGCTTGCTTGCCTGCCAAAGCAGTCTCGCACGAGTTGGGTATATCAGCTTTTGGGACGCCCGGCAGTTTGGGTGTGGGATTCCACTTACCAAAATGATGCCAGTCTGAACTTGAATTGATCCAGCAAGTTTAACGTGGTCTGTATCAGGAAGGTCAGATTCCCGAAAGCAACTACTGAATGCCCGAGATCTACTGAGACCCTCAGCTCTGTAGATGTTGACCAGACAGACAACGCCCCCTCAATATACAGCGTCTCACAGCCTTCTATCAAACCCAGACAGCGCGAGTCAGCGTTGATCAAGGTCAGACAACGCCCCCGCAGTATGCAGCGCGTCGCAGCCTGTACCAAGGCCAGACCGCGTGCGTCAGCATTGGACCAAGTTAGACAGTGTCCCACCAATGACTAGCTTGAGTTGTATTCTCGCACTCGCATGCACTCACGCTCTCGCATTCGCTTGTTCGGAATACAGCTGTTGTGTTCCCTTCTGTGAATCTTTTTTCCCGGCATTAGGCACTGGAGCGGGTCAGCAATCAGATACAGCAGATTAGCGAATCAGCAGACATAACAGTCTGACAGTTTAAAAGTTATCAATATGTTGGTGCGTCGCCCCAAATTATGTCGCTGGAAGCTGCCACGCGGCCGTTGAGACGATTCTTTTGCAATATCGTCCAAGTGATCATGAAGGCCACACACATTCCTAGGGATAAAATCATTCTTTGATGACAAATCGTGAAAGCTCTGGGGTGGTAAAAGTCGTGACCTCAAAAGACAAATAATGCTTGCTGTAGATCCTCTACAGAGGCCTTCCTTAGGGGGATTACGGTACACATAATTCGTTAGTTTCCTGACCGGACACAAGTTGTGCAATGTTGTCCGCTTCTTTGCTTCCATCAGTCGCGGTTGCAAGACGTATGGACAGTTAGAGTAAGGGTGTGCCTCAATATGTGGAAAGGAACACATTTTCAAAGAAGGGCTGACATCAATTCAATGGTCAGGTGATAACGTTTACGCGCCAAAGACTCGTTAGAATGACTTATTAGAATGACTTCGGAATTCGGGTCACTGGTTTTCACTTCTGTTTGCCCCCAACTCTTTATCGGGATTTCGCTTATTTCGTAGTTGTCAGTGGCTTTAGCAGCGCAAGAATTTTCCAGAAAAGTTTCACGTAGGAGTGGTGTACATACTGTCGATAAACTCTTTGTATACCATCCACTTCTGACGAGGTCGCAACTTGCATCTGACTAAGTTTCTTCTAACGGTGAATGCCAACAAGTGTGTTGAGTTGTGTCGTTCAAAACTGCCACAACAAGGCTCCCACCGGTTTTCTGAAACATAAAGTCAGTTTTTACGAATACCTGTGACGTACATCAATCCGGGTGTTAAAAAATTCAAATTAAAGAGTGCGTGCTCAGTATAATATTGGTAGGCAAAAGCATACACCCACCGTACCCCAAAAGCGCCTTTTGATGACAATCACATAAGCTTATCATGTACAGTATATTTCACTAAATAATACAGTGACCAACGTTGATCTAAACTAACTTGTTCTCAAACGATGAAACTCCCAAAATCTTAATATGGTTTCCGGTAACCTAACTGCTGCTGCAACTGCAGCCCGTCCAATTATTGATAATGGAGTCTTTAATTTTAATTTTAACACTCAAAAAGAGAGCTGCGAGCAGGAGGAAATTGTGTTGAAGTATAGCACCTAAGTATTCCTCTCCTGCTTTGTTCACAATTGTCTATAGTTTGTTGTAATACTAGCACTACAGGAAGACATCTTTCTCGCAATCGTCATCTGCTCCATAATTACCTTTCTGTTCTCTCAGACGAAAGATAGACCACCAAGACTTGACTGAAGTACTACGTTGGATGTGCAGTGTACTGACTCAGAAGATTGTTGGACGGGAAATAAACGGGAAATGATTGGACAATCGATACGCCCCATCGAGAACTCATAATAAATAACCGCTTCTTCTGGAGCACATTTTGGCCCACCAATATAGGGGAATTCGTACAATGTTTGATTGCAGTGCACGGTGGTTTCTGCATATCGAGAAACATCCGTAAATATGACAATAGCACGAGTTGAAAGACACGGCACTCTCGTTTGTATGATGGTCCGAAGCATCGTACCAGTGTAACCTAGTTCAACTAATTGTTCAAAAGTAGTAGGCATGTCAAACGGTTCACAACTTGGTACTTTGAACGTCAGTAAAATCCATTTATCTGGCTTCTCCAAATCCACGGTTAGTAAGCCGTCATCGTTAATGAATTTGGTCGCCAGTGCCTTCCAAATTGCTTCATATAACCGAGTATATTCAACCCGTCCCCTCGCAGTGGGATCCAGCATTTGATATAGAATTTCAATTTCGATTTCGCTGAAGGAAGTGTTCAGGTCATGAAATGCGATCTTGAATTCGGTTTCAGATAGCTCTTCACGGGCGTACAGGGACATATATCGAAGGTATCTTTTCTCGTTTTTACTATACCAAGCGTCCACTCGACTGACAAACTTTTTATAATCTTCCCAACTGCGTGTGCAATCCAATACACCGTCCTTAATGGCTTTGGCATCTTTTCTTGTCAATCTTTCTAGCTTGCCAAGGATGACGTCCCTTTTTCTTGAAGACTGATTCACAGACTTCGTAGAGTGAACTAAAAAATGAAGAAGATATTCACAAGTAGATGCTCCAAGGCGTTGCTTTATCTTCGGTTAACCTGTGCGCCAGGTTCATTTGAAAAGTCTATTTTGTGGATAGTCAGGTTTGCATTCCTGTCAGAAGAGCTGAAGACCATATGGACGAATTCAGAGTGTATAACCTGAACATTAATCAGTCAAGAAACCAACCGGACTATCCGAAACTGTCCAGGAATTTAGTTTAAGAATCACTGAAGTTACTTTAGCCTCAGAATACGTGGTCAGTAATCGCTGGCTGCTGCGTTCAATAAAACCGATCGCTTCATGCACCATTTTTTGAAGTTTTAATAGGGTGACACACAAAGATTTTCGATTCGCGTTTGCAAAGAGGAGTTATCAAAATACATTCACCGTTTTTAACTCCAATTAAGGACGCAATTTTTGCGTAACTGCTTCATTCCATAGACACTGACAGACAGTGATCGCGCGTGTGCTAAATCTCAGACGGGAAAGTCACAATATCACGGTGTTTTGTGCATAAATTCAGTGAGCAGTTTATTCACAATACACTACAGTCTCCTTTGGTGAAAATTTAGTACGTGGTTAATGAATTCATGCCAACAAATAACCTTGTAAGTGGATGGCACCAAGATTACTGGGTTGGTTCACATGAACCCGAAGTAAACCGTGTTGGGCCTGTAAATTACTACCATATTCTGGAGTGAATTTGTCATTCATGCGCGTCGCAATTGTACGACTCACACTGGGAGTGGAAGTCGGTCGACTGGCATGCGCAGCACGTGGCCAAGCCAGCGCAGCCTATGCAGTGTGATCAGTTCATCTATCGAGGGTGAGTTATTTCTCCCGAATACCATTCGACGTACTTCAGCATTCCCTACGCAAAGGTAGTCACTATAGGACCAGCTATCAGCGTGGTTAATCTCAAGGTGGTGTCCAAAATTCAGAAAAGGTCTTGCCAACACAATCAACTTTCCTTTACAGAAGAATGGTCAACGTAATTCATCAAACAATGTCCATGTATGATTAAGAGAAGTGAGCGTAAAATGCATTGATCAAACTTGTGGGGAAAGTGTGGTGTCCTAGGGTGCTTCCTAGTTTTCCTCATTTTTTTCACTACTGCTTGTCTGCCCTGCGAAAACTAGGTAAAAATACGTATATGTCATCCTTGATTAGTAACAAGAATGGGAAAAGTCCGGAAATTTTCCAAATAAGCTTTGTTGTGTTGAAAGGTTGTTAACCGTCTACGTCACAATTTGCTATTTTCTGTTTGTAGCCTTCTCGTTAAAACATGCAGTTCTCGGTGGTTTGCAGTTTTCTCGAAGTGGCTGTAGTAGAATCGACTGAGTTTAATCGGTTTTTCCTGTCTCACGTGCATCCTGGTTCGTCCAAGTTGTGCGCTCAACAACAAGATTTGTTGCTCGATTCAATCAAATCAGGTACAGGATTGTACATCGTAAGATAGATTTTCAGCACACAAATTTACACACTTATATGAAAACACAATTCAATGCACGTTAAAAAATGTCCTGACACCAACGAACACATTGCGCGAGTATACATGACGCAAGTCTGTTATGCAGGGCAACGTAGCTAACTAAAAAAGCGAGCCAAGGAAAGAAACACAAAATCACAGCAAATGAAGCCTCTGGCAGTGGAACGAGGACATATGATAGACGTTGCTTCAGTGGAAGACTACTGAAGAGTAAAAGAATTAACTAGGTGAGGATGGAACTAACCAAGACAGTCCCCGATATTCCACTGCATCCGGAGGGTTTTTTGGCCATCTTACAGTAGATCCATACATTTTCTCAAGTAGTCCCGAGAAGACAACAGGGGAACAATAAGCCTCAGAGGGCTAAAGCAAGCACCAATAAGCATATAAGACAGGAGAACACCAGGCGTTCTTGGTCTCATAGCATTAAAAACTAAACGTCGAACTCTGCTAAACACTGACGGGGTGTGGGAAGACCACTACCATCTGGTTCACACCCAAACAGTTCACAGTAGATGTCCTGGGGACAGGGACACTGAAAACAGTGATAAAGTGATGGCCACTGAGTACAGCACTGTAATTTTGATCAGAGATGAGGATAGAATCACTTCGTGGCATTTCAGGATATTGGGGGTGTGCTGGCTTGACCGGCTGGGAACTTCATTCCGCACGGGTTGTAGTTGTTGATTGGCTCAAGGCATGCGATAACTGTAGTCCACCACTGGGTCGTTGGCGCATTCGAAGTGGACAAGGAAGTCGGGAATTCTACCGATACGCTGTTGCGACCGTCTTAACTTATCTGATGGCCGTCTCCAGGTTGTGTTCAAAGACTGTTGGCAAATCTCTTACAAGGAAAGCATCGCGGGTGCTCTAACGAAGGGAATGTTTGCAAGAAAACATCAGTTGCGTGGTTTCGGGAAGTCAATTTTCCATTTTTTATGACAGCAATCCTCAACTGTATTGCGAACACTTTGTCGGCTATCAGCAATTCTCTTGTTTTCCTGTTCTTTCATGAGACCCTTCACAGTCCCTATCATAGTCGGCGGATCGTCGTTACCACTCCTCAATTAACTTCGGAGGATGATAGGTAAAATTCATCATAAGCGGTTAATAAGTAACGGGATATGGACACAGAAAAGTGACCATCCGCGTGAACCAAACGCTGTTTGATACTGGGAAAGGTCATGAGTTGTGGACTGTTGTATGGTACCACTGCCAAACCTCCTTCGCTTGACTACGACCTGGCGAACTCAGTCGCAAGCTCACCATCTTGGTTAAGCAATCTTATTGTCAGCAGCACGGGTAGTTTTGTTTTCAGGCATATTATCCAACTCAAGTCCGGAAAGTCAATGATCCTAATCTTCTGCCACCCTTATTGCTCAAAGAGTGTGCTGACATTCTTATCTGATATTTCGCTGGAGGAAAAACTGCCGATTGTTGGAGAACGTCCAGGATTGTTTTTGTACCTAAGAAAGGTTGAAGGTTCAGTCTGACACCGTTGCTTACTCAGTACCTTCGGTTTTCACGTCTTCATTGAGGTCAAATTGGAATGAGTGATAAATTTCTCACTTTATTTAGTGATAATTCTTATTCGATGATGACACTTATGGTTTGTTGAGTTGGTCAAGCCTATCAGAACAGAAGAGTGAAGGTGTCTGAATCAGAAGCCGGAATCAGCTCTGGTTTTCCGACTGTCGTAACTCACACAACCGTGGTTGAGCAGTGTTGCTAATTTTCTTTGCTTTTCAGGCCCTGTTCTATCAGAGTCAATATTCCGAGCTCAACTGGCGATGTTTCATCACAAGCATATACTTTTTCAATACAGAATGTTGATCATAGTTGAAAGGTTTTGTTAAGATAACTGATTCGTTGCCCAGTGTTGAGAATAACCTGGTCAAAATGTTTCCCCATTGTGGTGTCCGATACAATCTGAGGGAGCCCGGTCATTCCGAGTTAAACAACACATGAGTCAGTAGATTGGCTTTGGCCACCCGGATATATTCAGCAAGACGATACAACATTAGGTTGATCCCATGGGGAAACAAGAGCGGCTATGAACATAGAAAGTCAGCGCGAAGGGCCACAAGATGTAAATAGTCTGGCGAACCAAAGGCACGACACTAAATGATAAACGGCACATGCCGGTTGGGTAACGTACAGCCTTACGTAACCTCTAACAGTACCTGGCCGATCAACGAATATGTGGTCCCCGTTTGCACGAAAGGGCTCAGTATCTCCTATTTGTTTTGGGCGGAGTATGAACCACTCCACAACAAAACAATGGTCGTCAAATCAGCGGCCGGAAACAGTTCCACAGTGACTGCCGGAATCCCGCATGTTAATATCCACAGCTTACATGATAATCAAGTCAAAATTGTTTATCTTTCCGAAGTACTCGGCTCTGATTCGTGGTGGCTGAGTACAACAGACAACAGCGGGCGAAATAATAGTTATCCACGAGATCAACAAGTCCTCTCGGCGTCTCGGAGCCAGTATCTTCATAATAACTGTAGCACGATTCAAAGTTCACCAATTATACCTAATCGTGTTTATATCCTCCGATGGTTTCCATGTACCCCAAATGTAGTGGTCATTTCTACGAACAACACCCAAGTGTTTCAACTAGGTACCCTGGAGGGACATACCTATTGTTTCCACAGTCTGTACGCCTGTGTTGATTATGCTGACTCATCTAGGCGCTTTAGATTGAGACAAGGCAGCGATATTGTTAATTGCCTCGTGTGTTTCTCGGACCTAGACCGGATGCTTAAAACCAAGGCTTGTTTCCAGAACCCACAAAAATACGGTTTTACACCACATCAACTCTATTATATTCTAATCCGATCAAGATGGCATCATCCGTGGAAATGGAGAAGAACGCAGCAAGTCTGGCAGTTTCAATACTTCTACTGCACTCAATCCAGCATGTAAATCACAAATGATCTAAAGCTACTTCCATCAGAACAATGTAGCATGACTCTTCGTTGACCAAACATGTCGTTTCAGCTCCCCTAAACCGTGCATTTGCCAACGGAAGAAAAAAATCATTCAGCTTTAACACCCTTTCGGTGCCTAGCTACCATGCCATTCGAAGGAATCACGGGGCTAGGATACTGCCAGATTACTCAAGCCTAGAGAGGGAAGTCGAGATGCAGAGGTCGGGTTTGAACCACGGACCTTCCGGTCAGTAAATTCGCGCTATAACCAACGGAGGAAATGAATTCAAACCATATGGAACCTGTACCGGTGATCTGTGGACAAAGCCGATACTGCCATTTAGTCAGTTGCGGCAACCCATCTTATTAACGTATCACTTCACTGAAAAGACTGAATCTCCACAAAAACCGTTCAGCCGTCAATCACCGACAGGGATAGCCGACCAAACGGTCAAACGTAGTATGTGGGCCTGTGTAGACGAGCTGTACAATCAGCTGGGCCGGAGGCATCAGTTTTCTTGGGTAAAAGCTATTCTCTTGGAATGCGCAGCAAATGTTGACTTCGAAAAGTGCTTCGGTCTCATCCATTCTTTTTTAGGACTCAAGCAACTTCCGAAAATCGACCTACGCGAAAATTCACATGAATTCATTTCTGATACACCTTTTCGGCCCCACGATCTGAAATCACAACGATCGCACGCGTACCAGATCACAAGTCTTCCTGCGAAAAACCTATTGGAAAAGAGACGTTAGCAATAAGTTCGGATCTGAAACAAGGAAAATTTCCCAACTAAAATAACGCTGCATCGAAACTCTGCAAGTGTAGTGCAACCTTAATCATTAGCTTAACTTTAAAGGTAATATTAGAACTATTGGTGAAGCAAGAATTTCCGAGCATTTCGGATGTTCACCTATAAAAAACGATGAAACTACATGCGAAAGCCATTTATACACCAATCTCATCCATGAAGCGTTTCGTAGGAGAAACCTGGCGGCCAAATCCGGGCTGAGTTTGTCCAAGAAGAGGCCATGTCTACCATACCGTCTCCTTATGAAGCATTTTTATACACCGTTATAAACGTTAGCAGCCCGAGAATTTCTTTCTATACTCTGTGACGGTGTTGAGAATTGTGTCGGTAGAGCCAAGCTTCCTAGCTCAGGACTGACTATTTTTGGGTCAAGTAAGAGTCTTCAGAACTAAGGGTGGATACCGAGGGTCAGTAGGGATACCCATTATCTCCAGCGATAGTTGGTCCTCGTTGCAGATCGGATTATTCATCGGGTGCTTCTTAGTTACCCTGGAATTCCACTTCGCTCAGACTTCGGTGGCTTCAAACGACATGCTTGTCCTAGAAGACAACTGGAGTAACTCACAACATCTCAATCACATAGATCACACTATCCTCAAGCTCGGACCAGAAAGCGACATCAAGAAGAAATATTTCTTCTCGTCTTATACGGGCCTAAGTCCCCAGTCACCACTAGCTGGAGAATAAATGTCTCGGTCCCAAAATGCCCCTGAAAGTCTGGCATCAACCTTTTTAGAATCTCCGGCTTTGAAAGTTAAGGGTGTTTGTTTACCGGTGCCTTCTTCACTGAAGTCGTAAGTAGACACTTCCGCGATGGAAAGCACAGCGGAGTAGTTCAAGGCTGCCAACGCTAATGGTTTAGATACCTCATACGGAAGCCCGCCCCTATTGAACCGGTGCTTTTACGAGCACCATGCCTCGACTAGCGCCATTGGCTTGGTGGACAAATTAAAACATGGCTCAACACAATCAAAGCTGGTATCAATAAGTCTGGTCCTCGCCGCGTGCATGGTTTATAGACTGAAAGCTGAATCTGTATGCTATTCTTGAGCTGGCGCGATCCGAAACATTGGAGCAACCCTAGCTGCAAACTAGAGGCAACTGTCACGGAGTAGAAGTGAAATAAAATGACTGACCCATCCATGTCTGACCACAAGCAACGAGATGTATTCCTTTCTTTTCCACAACGTTGTGTTGTGACGACGGTTTCAATCGAGGATAAGTTAGGGTAACCATAAATTGGTCTGGCGATAGGTCCAAGATGAATCGTCCCTCATTAAAATGTCCAACAATGAACTGGCTACGATAATTACGTGGGTCATCTCCAGACAGTGTGCACGGGTAAGTAATTCCAAACAGAATTCCAAAGCTAGAACATCCCTATTGATCCAAGCTTCCAACCAATGCAGACAGGTGTAGGTTTCTGAGTTACGGTAGTGAGACCGCGCACTAATGATGTGTTCTCGTAAAGTGACGAAACGTTTGCCAGCCAATTGCCAAGCTCGGCGAACAGATCAACAGCCATCTGATCAACAACCATCGAGACAGCATGCATGGCAAGACAGCCCATGGTGGTCGAATTGTCAGACGGCTATGTATTCAGATAGTACGTAAAGTAGTGTTTTAACGACACTCCCTTTTCTCCTTTTTTCTAGTGGCTTGTCTGTGAACAACTGCGACTTCCGGTTTGGGGAGTGCGTAGATGTTTATGGAAACTAGCAAGTTGCCTTTGGTCCTGAATAAATTCGCCTGTGTTAGAAACTTTTCCGGAAAACAAGTCTAATTTTTGTAATCCACTACTCACAAGTGTATTTCGCTTAAGTCTAATTTTATTGAGTAAACCCGGGTAGCTATCATTACGCAACCTGTGAGCGCAAATGCTTGCTACCAACTGGCTGGCGCGTACGGACACTTCCTCGCACAAGCATTTAGTAGGCAGTGTGCACACGGTAAGCGTCACCGAAAACCCTTCCAGAGACAGACCTAACTCTAGGAGATTCCACAACCAGCATTCTATAGCGGATTGCTGATGGGTTTCTCATCTATTGGAAGATGCCCCCCGTTTCCGATTAAGATTCACAGCACGTTCCAAAAAGAATGCCTTGCAAGAGTGGAAAAAGCCCGAAAGCCTGTCTAAAGAAACAAAGTCCCACACTCTCGAAGGCTCAAATGTGGAATTTGCTCCACGTGAGTTAGACGGCGTAAGCCTCTCCCAACAATACAGGAACTAATTGTTCCTTCTCGGAAGGTGTTTCAAAGCCGACCTCTGCATCTCGATTTACCCTGCCTAGGCTTGGGCAACCTGGCAGTATCCCAGCCCTCGTTATTTCTTTGGTGGCATGGCAGTTAGGCGTCGAAAGGGTGCTACAGCTGAACGATTTTTTTACCATCATATTGTGAAGAAAACAACACCAAACTAGAATTCTTCCGAATTTAAACCAGTGATTTATCAACTCAAGATATGAATATATACGTATATATGCCTGTCGCACCTGTAGCTTGCCACTGGACAGATTCTACCTTAGATGCTGTACCTGACGAAATAAGAAAGGCAAACAGGTATGATGAACTTAGGCCTAAAGTGCAAGCAGACACCAGGAAAAAAACCTTCTTTGATAATGATTTTTTTGGGAACACCATGCAATATTTCATAGATTCCTGCTACCACTCAGTGTTTGTCTTATTTAGGGGGGCCGTCTGCTCTACGATAAATCTTACGCTTGATAAGGAATCCAATGACCCAAGAAAATGGAGTTGGATCGTGAACAAAATAAAAAAGACGCTAAAATGTTCTGTCCAATAAGCTTTTTAGTATTTAATAAAGGTTACGATGAAGACAAAAAAACGTCCTCATAGGTTGCGCCATTTATATTGGGAGGCAGGTAATCACCAGATGTCTTGTTGAAAAATCATCCCCGGAAGTTTCTGAAATTTTTGTGTGATTTTCTACGCGCTCATATACTGACGTGAATCACATGCTGTATCCCCCAAAGTGGCTAAAACGCACTTCCCCACGGGAAATAAACTTTCAAAGATACTTTATAGTAGCATAATTAGCAATCACATTACCCTCGTTTAAACAGTCCTCCTCCTCCTGGGATAATTATTCTGGTGAGTCCACACAAAAGGGGGGAAGCGCTGGACTCGAGTTTCGATCTCATTAGAGCTCATCAGCGGTGCATATCTTTGGCGCTGCCCAGGTTTGAGCTCCTGTCAACTGACACGCGAGGCAGATGTGCTACTATTAGGGAGCCAGCGAGGACTGAACACATTTAAACTGTGCACGTCTGCGCGGTGTAATTGCTAGGGAATAACTCCGTATTGGTGGCAGTCACTCCGACGAGGTATAATATGACATTTTAGGACTCACTGATTGTTAATCCTCTCATAGGGGAAGGATATGGTAGATTCTGAAGCCAACAACCTTTTTGTATCCATACTGATTTGGCCCATTGTGAGTCCGTTGTTTCAGTCTGAAAATATCTGTTGAAGGCCCTGAAGTAAATTCGCGCCATAAGCTTCTGACATCGGTTTGGATTCGTGACAAATAATTGCCCCCAAACCCGAAGGTGACTCTCTGTCCTTGTGAAACGATAGTAACAGAGCTCTAAATCATCAGCTGCTTCAGGTGGTTTGTATTAGCAATAAATTTATCCCAGTTTGTTACACACAGCTGAGCGGATTTGATTGCATAGCGAGGCGAAATTCATCAAATATCCAGAAGCAGAAGAAATAGCCTGCTTAGGTAACGGTCGGAGGCTGTTTTAATATACAATGTAATTTTTCGTTCAACATGGGAAAATCATTATTGTAATTGACTGTTGGAACATGAAGGCATTTCAAGAGATATTTCCCACTCGACGTAAAATGAACACTGAACTAGCCTATCGTTATCCGTGTTCGTGACAATCGCTTTAGCCGATATGTCTCTTCTGTTCAACTTGCACACTGAAGACACCAAACCTCATTGGTGTTGGCTTATGAAAACTGCCGCTTTTGAGCGTATTGTATAGCTACTGGGCGAACTATCTTCCCACTTGTTACAGCCTAAAGGTAGTAACGATTCGCAAGGCAATGCGACCTCATGTCATTATACGGGACTGGACGGAATCATGGAAGGTTGTTTCTGAAAACAGATGCAAATGACTCAACTAGAGTAACTTTGGAAAAGTCGCTTTCCGTATTAGCATTTCTAGGTGTTGATAATATGTTAGCCAAATGGTTGGAATGAGGTGGTTATATTAGGTGAGAAATATTCAATGGTGCTTTTAAAGTGCAAGGATGATATCTAGTCACTTGTGGTACGTCTATGCTTGTTCGGGAGAGAAACACTGACAAACAGTGATGTACAGTGCATATTAGCGTCAGACACCGGATAGTTGGGTGAAGATGGTGTAACGAAGCCGGAACGGAAAATGGTTTCGCGTAGTCTATGCGAGTAAATAGGCCTAGACGCCGTTACAGATAGTGCCAGTATAACGGGAGTATAAGGCTTTATGAATTCTGAACAGTCATACAGGTTATGTTTTCAGGAATATCAAGAAGACCTACTGTTGAATTCGAAAAGCTGAAAGGAAGTGAATTTCACTCGCTCACACACATTTTCAAAATAATTTGGTGCTAATGGGATTATGGGAATTATGCTAATGACATAATTTAAGCTCAGCCTCGCGATTGTCGCACTCTTCAACTGAATGTGTTTTATAAAATCCACCCTGTGTTTCAGTTAGTACGATATTCGGAGTATCTAAACGAGGGATTCAGCTGGAATTCATTTGGGGTCTGCGTCATCACCAAGAATTAGTTTACAAAGGAGTGCATTTTGTCGATGGCATATGATTTAGTGTTCAATTAGGACACATCGGTTGAGGGAAATTCAGAGACTGCGGCCACCTGGCGAGACACAATCAAGGTGAAATTGGTCACACTATGGGGCTGGTCTGCTCGCGTCAGCACCGTAGGACTCCGAGACGAGTGAGGTCAGCCTGAGCACGGAAGAAAGTGGTGAAAGTTCGAAAATGCAATTCACCCTTAAGCGGAGGCTTCAGTCTCGGATTGAAGGACGGACTCACCAAGCTGTCAGCATGTCGTGAAAATACAAAATTCGCCAACGAACTCACCACATACCTCTCTCTCACGCTCATGTGCACCGCCGAAATGGACAACTGGGAGCGCGATGCACATGGTCTGCGAATCATAAGGACAACGAGAAATTTGCACCTGCGTAATGTATGTTGGACATGATGCGACTAACCGTCTGAGCATCTGCGAACACTCCATTTTACGCACTTCTACAAAATCTGGTCAGGTGGCCCAGTTTTTCGGTCATCCAATCTGCACATTGAGTTTCCCCGCGGCTGTGAACGCGCACGCATCCGCGCACGTACAATTGCATGGGGATTCATCAATGCTACCTCCTTGGGCACGTAGTGTGCGACAGACGGACTCAATACGACTGTGTATCGGTGCAACTGAAACAGGCGGCATATCAACTAGTCTTAGAGCTGTAACACAGATAGGCTACCTGAGCTGAACCAATTTATATGCTTATAAGTGCGATAAGTACGGACGAGCAGCCAGGTTGGTTCGCCAATCGGATGACGGACAGCTTCCAATGGGCTGCATGCGCAGCCAAGACGCGGAGGCGGACAGCCAGTTGTTTCCATGGCATCGGAAGGAAAGGCGACAAGCTCCCACTCGGACCGCAAGCGCTCCCGACATTATAGGTCGATCTTGTCTACTGCAATTTCAGTGTTGATCGTCAGTTCTACTGCAGCAAACTTTTAGCAAGAAAACTAGGGTTTCATGAAAAGCGTGACAAATATTATGAACCTTTCGCTAGAACGTTCTAGGTCGCTTCGGAATACTTCAAATGCGGCCGCCAACTCTGAAGAATAATTACTAATCATTGCTAAAAATTGTCAAGGTGCAAACCTTTTGACTGAAAATCGACGATTTATTCGTTTCTTCCACCGAGAAATGAAAGGATGTTTATATCGTAATTTATTATGTAGTGTGAATTGTGGGGAATCTAGTGGCAGTAAGACCTTCATTCTATGTTATTCTATGCCTTCATCCTGTACAGCACGGCACGTTACGTGGATATTGCAACAAGCTTTCCACTCATCTTCAACGTACTGGAAACTTACCCAAGTCTATCAGAACCTATACCCTACCCACTACAGAAGCCATTAGAATGACGATTCTCCAGCCCGATCTTTCCATGGAAAAGTGATTCTTGCATCCGCTTGGTGAAGCGGCAGGATTACGGGACTCTCAAACCTCGTGTTAGTTGATGACACATCACTGAATTTGAATATGAATGCGAATGAACTATATCTTGTCTGTTTTATTACTTGTTACATTATACGTACGTTGATATATATATATACATATATATTATATATATATATATATATATATATCGACCTGCATTTTCCTCGCGCCTTGCAAATAACCCACACACCTGAAGTGCAGATAAATATGATTGTTTTTCCTTTAATTAACAATAATTTTAGGAATACCACCATCAACTCACTCAGTTGGTTTGAGGGTAATTGAATGTGAGCCGGTACAGGAGACAAAGTACTTCCCCAAGGAAAATTTCTCCATGCACGACGACAATGAATTATTATCACATTCAGTATCCGATCTACCGACACTTCCAATGGAAGTGAATGTTGATTTTCCACGTCCATTAGTTGCAGCGTCCTATGGCACATGGCCCGCATTCAAACCTCTAGGCCGTCGAGCCATAAAGTAGATGGATGCATGTTCTTCCTCGTCGACATCCAGTGGTCTTGTGGTCGAATCGAAGAGATCGGACAGACGGCACTGAACGCCGCTAACATGGCTTCTTTCACATTTTGCCACGCTTCATCCACATGCTCATTGATTCGCATTGCCAGTGCATGTGGAGAGTTGTTGGGCTAGCTCAGGTCGGTACTGTTGAGCTATGGTCGATCTTCGAAGATACTGGATTGGCATGCTTCTTTCTAGTTTGCGAGGGCCTGAAGGGAAGCGAAGTGTCAGGCGTGCACGCACCATGGCGTGATCGGAATCAAGTGGAGTGCCCCAAAAGGAACGGCAGTCTTGAATTGTGGCTCTCCACCGGTAGCTGATGGCCACGTGGTCCAACTGGGTCCACGGTTGATTTGCAGTTGGTGGCCGCCAGGTTACGCGATGTGAACGTTTATGTTGAATGCTCGTAATTGCCAGAAACAGTTCATGGTCAGCACACAACTGAAGGAGTCGATCTCCGTTGTCTGTGCGGCGAGCGTCGACTCCGAATCGACCGCCCAAATGTGATTCCAAGGAGCTAAGACGACCCACTTGAGCATTCAGATCGCCTGCAAGGATCACAATATCAGTGCTTTTGCCTGAATAATGAGTCTGGATAGTTCTCGATAAAAAGTATCCTTCTCAACATCAGAACTGCAGTCCGTTGGGGCATAAGCCGACACTACAAACAGGCACCGCTTTTTATGTCGAGAAGCATTAAGCTTGATTGTGCTGGATAACCGGATGGCGCAAAGACGACTATTTACTGGGATCCAGTCCAGCAAAGCGCGTTCAGCTCTGGGGCTGAGTTTAACCTTCACGCCGTATAGTCCAGGAGTCATCGCTTCTGGGTCACCGGACACACGGAGGGAGAAATGTGAAAGAGCTGAGTTCATCCTTGGCGTTTTGAGATGCATAACCACGCCTGGGTCTTGTATGGGTGTTTCAGAGGCACAGCATACATCAACTTAAAGGGAGTATAACTTTTCCGCAGGCATTACCTGTTTGCCGATTTGACATAGAGTACGAACGTTAAAAGCTCCTATATAGAAAGGATCTCGTGGATTTAGAAGGGTGTTATTTTGTTTACTGTTAATAATCAGCAAGGGGCATAAGGCCTTTCGGTCAGATAACTGACAGTCAAGTGACCCAGTGACGTTTGCTTGTGTGGTGGGAAGGGGTTGGGGAGGGACATCGGTGGACACAGAACTGCGCGGGCAAATGATACTTCCCGGTTGCCCAGGCCGAAGAAGGGGGTTTGGTTGAGGTACCCCACCTTGAGCCTTTGACTCAAAAGTCTGACCCACAAGGCAGTGGGAGGATGTAGGGTTTTGTTCGGGGACCCTGCCCCTAGCCTCTGACTTAAAAGTCTTACCCACGAGGCAGTGGACAGTAGGGTTTTCTTTGGGGACCCTGCCCGGAGCCGATGACTCAATAGTCTGACCTGCTCGGCTGCAGGGGGTTGGTCTAACCCGATGGCGCAGAGAATAAGGCGTTACTGTCTCATTCCTGATGCTGCTGCTCACAGCAGGTGCCTTTTGAGCAGCACCGGACTCTTTGGTTTTAGAAGTATTTCGACCGTAGTGGATAAAGCGGCGGCGGTCACGATCAACCGTTGGGCAATCGGAGTGTGCTCAACCTACTTGCGAACCACAGGAATAAGAGGACTCTCAATCGAGTGTGGAGTAGACCTCGTTTGTTGAAAATTGGAGCAAAACTCTCAAGATACAGATACTAGGCATCCCTCTCTGGCCCCTGGAAACCGAATCGGCTTTCTTCTGTAGTTCCAACTGTCTACGTTTCTAACCCTTTAACTGATTAGACATGCAACTCAACTTCGATTTCGTTCTACCGGTCAACCAGCGATCTTGTTTCGACTAAGCGCCCGGTGGTTTAATGCGTCGTCCGCTACACATATCTTGAAGTCTGACACTTACACGCGAAAACCATGCAGCGCTGAAAGTAAACTTTTGCATAGAAATGCAGCACTACTTGGTGCCTTTTCGAAACCCTAATGACGGCTTAAATTATCATGGTTTTAACGAAATATGCGCAAGTAATTTTTTGGTACATTTCACTTGCAATTATGCTTTTTCGTGGTTGTCGGTCGGGTAGCCTCTAGGTTTCCCCGATGTAGTCCATTCGCGTTCTACGTCTGGTTTGCAATAATTCGACCGACTTTCCTGAAAAAAGTCGAATCTCATATATTAACCGCAAAATTTCTTTCTCAACAGGGATATTGGATTTGTTGTTCTCTAGATATAATGGGGACCTTGTTAAGTAGTGATATTTTTGCGCTGCGTCTTTGGAGCTTCCTGCAAAGTTTGGTGAGGACCGCGATTACTTATGGCACGTGACGTAACCAGTGCGATGTGTG
This sequence comes from Clonorchis sinensis, assembly GCA_003604175.2. Taxonomy (NCBI): domain Eukaryota; kingdom Metazoa; phylum Platyhelminthes; class Trematoda; order Opisthorchiida; family Opisthorchiidae; genus Clonorchis; species Clonorchis sinensis. The sequence goes on along the minus strand of CM030369.1, from coordinate 128,893,890 downwards.
ACGCCCCATGGTGTGAATAATTTGGCGCTGTAGTTTGATAGTTCCGAATTAAGCCAGGTAAAGCGTCATTTTGGTGGTGATCTGGTAAAACGCACCTCAAACGTACCTGAGAACGCTGTTGGGACGAGGACTCTGCGTCATCGGTATCGACACATCTATTGGATGTATTTTATTTGTAATCTGCTGTAGAGTAACTGTAGAGTAACTGTAGAGTAACACCTTCAGCCACTGAAATATCGTAGCTAATTTTTAGTTAATTTATCTGATATGCTAGTATCTATACCGTGGTTGAATATTCTTGATTTTTCAGGTTCACAGATAAACACTAAGGTTTTCTCGCGAGACAGGTCGTCGCATCCTTATGATACGAGGTTGTCTGTTTATTACTGAAGGATTTGCAATTTTAATGATCGTGCAAAACGGTACAGGTATATTACCTCGGTAACTACTCCTCCTGGACGTATTATTGTAATTTGGCTTCATCGTCTGTGCACTGACGATGTCACCCCAATTGGTTATTCGATGTTTGCAATCCAATCGCCAATCTCGATGAACAGACCAACAACTAGGGAAATGGCTAACGTAATTTATTCACATCAATATACTTAAAATGTATCGGTTTGCGATCAGAACTTACCCACTTTCCCGTCTTCTGCCATGCTTATTACTGTGGAAATTTCATAATAATCGAAGACGTTTATTGATTTTTGTTTGACTTCCTTAACTTCAAATTATGTTACCTTTTGGCATACTGTGTGTCTGGAAGTTACCGTAAAATGCCAAAATTTACTTATGTTGCCCACATCCAATCATGATAATCGAGAATTCGACAACAAGAGTGGATCAAAGATCGGAGTGACTGAATTTGCTTGGCCAGCAAAGCCTAGATACAAACTTACAGGGTTACAAAACCAAGGAGGGACATGTTACCTGAATACGTTATTACAAACTCTTCTTCACACTCCGGAGTTTACTTGTAAGTAAACAATCTCCTAATTTTATTTTATCAGAAAACTTCTTTATTAATTTTTCTCTACTACCAACACTAATCGGATTCATGCTAGACTACTACTAATTGTTAACGTATGACAGTGACAGTGGATGCAGATGTACTCTTTTGTATGTTGAAAGCACGAAAATGGTGATCCTTTATGCCCGCAAACAATTGGCAAACCGAGTTCACGTTAAGTAATAAGCTTCCACCAGTGCCCACTTTCTATACAAGTGTCAGTGGAGTCTAAAGTTTAGCGTCACGAACCGAAACACCGCATCGGACTAGCTGGTCAGTTTCACAAAACAGGGGATGAAAGTTTAAGTATCATCTCAGTGGTAGGAAGTTTAAGCGGTGGAGCCTTTAGAAGGTGGATGAACATGCATGAGGCATCGTTTGTTTAGTAGGCAAGGCGCACGAATTTCTTGGAAAACTAACCCAAAATGTGAACCCTTGATGGAAACGAAGAAAAACAGAGGGGTCGGCAGCAGCCAGCCAGCCAGCCAGTCAGTCAGTCAGTCAGTCAGTCGGTCGGTCAGTCAGTCAGCAAGTGAGACAGTTAATCGGTTTTTACACAATCCGCTAACCAGACTGCACACCTGGAAATTAGATGGGCCTGTCATGCTTGGTGTAAGCTCGCACTGCAGAACGAAATTTTCCACCTGCTTTGCACGATCTGGAAAGTGAAGGACGTACCGCAAAAGTTAAGGCTCTGTATAAAGAAAAATGAGGCCGACTGAAGACAAACCGCCAACTTGGGATTAGCCCCTGCGCACAACATGAAGAGATATCACTCGTATCCTGCTCATTAGATCCGCCACTAACATTCTTGAAGGGAACGTCTTTGGAGAACGTTATGGATTTAGAAGCGTTTGAAGTACGGTGGACTTTGTTTTTACCGCACGACAAATACCACAGAAATGTCGTGGATGGAAAAGCCGCTCTACGGGTGCTTGTGAACTTCATTAAAATCTTGGACCCAGTCAACAGAGTAATATACATCGTCCCACGGGAGCCTGGTTGTCCGGACTAACTTGTCAACGTCGTCAGTCTTTCATGCTGGGAGCGGAGCGGAGGCAGACCTGTTCAGCTATCTCAACCGAGTTCGAAATAGATATGGCAGTGAAACAGGGTTATGCTCGGTCGGTAATGAGCAGCCATCTGCACGGATGCTTCCCGCCATAGCAACGGGGGTATATCAGTTCAATAACTTTTCTAAGGTTGTTCGGGCAATCCGGAGAGTTTCATGCTAAAACGTCACTGTAAGAGCCCAATGTCTATATGCCACCGTTTGAAGACGACTACGCTGCGTTTTTTAATCCTGAAGCGAAACTACAGCAAATGACTATGGCCAATCTGTTCGGCAGCACTTCATTTTGGCTTCAGCACAAATGACTCTGAAAGACATGTCTTTTATTAGCCTCCATCGGGGACTGAGCCTGAAACACCAACTAGCGAGCTCAGTAATCACCAGATAGGTCATTGTACGGATTTTAATTATCTTGACATTATTCTTTCCACAGATCTAACCATTGATAATGAAAAGAACACACCAAATGCAAAGACTAGTAGGGCAATCGGATACTTTGAGAAGCATATCTGGAATAACCATCAACCACGCAAGCTTGCAGTTTATGGGGTTGTTATGCTGTCTTCATTGCCACGTGACAGCAATGTCCGCTCAAATTCCTTCAAATCACGTGGACACTGAAGACTTTCGAAGGAGAACACAATTGTGACTGGACGCGGTCCGATTCAGAACCTGCGAAGCCGTTCTACCTGTCTAATGTAACAAAACAGATGAATTGGTTCGGAGGAATTGTTTACGACGCTTACGCTTTGTAGACCTTATTCTTCAAAGGAAACTTGGTCTGCGGTGCAATGTCAACGTGACTGTACACCTCTTTTGATAATGTCTAGCCTGCGATAAACACAAATGGTTAGTGATTACACGACAGTGAACGATCTGTGTCCAACACCAATGCGGCGATGTCGGATTTCATAGATCGCCCCCATTATTGGACACAGACTGAATGGATTACATACAAGGCGCACGTAGGAGAGGCCTCACTTTATGTTTGTGGCAATTTATTCCCTTCAATTCGAGGACTTAAGGCTTTTTCGAACTTTTACTCATCGGTGTCACTGTAGCTACGAATTATTGGGTGAGCGAATATTTGAGGAATAATCTGATGCGTTAGGGCAACAAACGAAGCTCATCATCTAAGGGTGGTTCAGGTATATGTTGTGTAGGCTTAATGACCGTCTGCCTAAGGAAGCCTTTTTAGTTCCAAACCACTGTTGGCCAACTGTTGGCGAGAAACAGACCGCAACGTGGCAAAGTGAAATGAAAGCGCCTATAGTTCAACTGTGTGGTGAAGGATATTCACGGCTCCGTGGCTAAAGTGCTGCACACACTGCAAAACAAACTTATCACAAATTCGTGTGTGTACAGCACTAAAGGCATCAGTGTTTAGCATCGCATTCTTTGTCGCTGATGATGCTGACGACCACAGATCAGATATCACCATGATTGACCGTTGGGATGTCACTTGTACGGACACGAAAGGCCTACGTGAGTAGATTCTCACTTCATTTCACTATTCTACGCCTACAGATTCAGCACACTGACCCCTGTAATAAATTTCATTAGTAAGAAACAAGGTTCAGCGAGTAAGCACATATCGAGTGCCGTGGTTAAAACACTGAGCATATGCTGTAGTTGGTCTGGCTGATAGTCGTTTGCCTTCCCGGCATGGTTGAAACTTGCGGGATTTGCCTCCAAAGGATTATGGATCCTCGTTCCACGCTTTTGGCGTGGTGCTCTCGTTTTTCCAAACACCCCTGTTGGAGTCCTCAAGTCGGTTGTTGGTCACGCTTTTAAAATGAACCAACCCGAGTGAGTTATCCCTGGTGGGTGGTGCTGGTGAGATGAAATGAAGGTCAGTTCTTGGCGGTATATCTTTTTACCGAAATTTATCTGGCAGCGTTGTCAAAGCAAGCATTTTGTTGGGGTGTCTGTCAGCTGAGGTTTGAGATGGCCTGCAAGAGAAGTTATAACATACTTACGAAATATACGTGCTTCCTGATCGCCTGGTGTGGGCGAAAGTAGCAGAGCAGGCCCGCATTTGCGATGTCGTTTCATCCATCGCCAAAGTCTTGAATAGATGCTGCTCACCGATTATCACATTAAACAAGCTAAAGGAGTCACATAAAAGCGAAAACCTCTAGCTTTTTACGAAGGTGTACATGACCGGTCGCTGGATTCCCAGGCCTTCATTCAAAAGAGAGGTGCACAGCTTTTATCTACACATTTCAAGTCATGTTCTCAGAAAGATTCTTCCCAAGACCATTCATGTCATATGTGGCATAGACGGTAACGGAGTCCGGGAAACATCGAAATGCTGTTCGTTAAATGCAGACAAAACAAATGTAACTAAAAACCGGCATCTTCGGGTTCCACCAAAAGCACACAGCCACGCCGGGCCTTGTGATAACCGAAGGTGTATTACCCATCTTCATAAATCCAACTACTCAACAATGGAGGTCGGCATTTGACGCGGCAGTCGTAAACTTCTTGGGTGTTCAGCATCTCCCCACATTCATCTGTGACATTATTTCGCACCCCCGGTGACGGTGTACCATATTTTATCAGAGCACTGCACTTCTTCATTTCATAGCAAGTCAGACGTTGACAGGCAGCTTGTCGAAACGATTGTAGTTGTGCTCCAGGTGGCAAGATATCATAATTAGGGAATCAGTATACCGGGGAAGGTGAAGGTAAAACCTAACCGGACACCCGGTACAGTGTGCACCGTCTGTCACCAAACAAAGCCTCAAAATTACCATCGACAACTTTCCCGTTCTCTGACGGGACGACTACTGTAACAATAGAAAACTCTTCACACATGAGCCACGATTGGTTGATCTTCGGATTCACGCAAGCCGGAAGAACACAATGAGTCATTATGTGCTCCTCTGAAGCATTTTAAACGCAATAAAGGAGAACAACGTCAGGGAAATGAGTTTTTCCACAGAATCTCCGTAAACACAGACCGATCACTTTGAGCCACGGCGGTCGGTTAAAAAATCCTGAACTGCATGCTGCAGTCTAAAATGACCACATTGTCGTCCTTGTGTTAAGAGACTGGACTCTGAGGGTGACCAAATATGTATAGTCAAAGTGACCACTAGAATACGAAGTCATGTGGTGGTTAGCATTATTTAGCAATATGATTCTGCCCAGAGTGCTCCTTACGAGTTGTGTGGACCACCAACTCACCTCTCCGTTTACTGAAAGGCTCGACTCTAAATTAGCGGAATAATTACCAAGATATAATCTGGATCGCTTGAAAAGGAACGACCTCATTCTGAAGCGTTTGTCCTCTGATTATTATGTACATGTTTATTTAACGGTGCTTAGAGTATTCTGACTGATCTGACTCAATTTTTCGTAGAATTGCATGAAAATATAGTTACAGCGGTCTCATTCTTCCCTTAGACCGTTTATTCAGACTGACACATTCAACGAAAAGGGAGAACCTGAAAAAGGTTGGTACGGACCATTTGATCTCCTAAATGTAACTATGTAGATGATCCAAGAAATGCTGAATCTGTTTGCATCACTTATCACAAATGGGGGAGGCGCGATTTCCTCGAAGCCCCTGACTGATAGCTTCGGGTGGACGGAAGAAGAGGTAAGTTGGTTCCTAGATTAGAATTGCCAACAGCACAGGTTTGTGTACATCAAGACATTCAAGAATTGAACCGTCTGCTGTTTGAGCAAATTGAAATTGCTCTTAAGGGAACGGATGAGACCAATCTGATAAGCGATTTGTTCCGTGGTGTTCAGTGTACCAGGGTGAGTTTCTGAGCCAGCTACCGCAGGCAAAAATAAAATAACAACTTCTTACAGATTCGTTGCTTACGGTGTGGCAGAACTAGCGAGCAAAATGTAGGTGGGTCTCCACCAAAACAAATGACATATACATCCTTAACACTTCATTTGAAAGGATGAATTTCAGGATATCAATCTCTCAGTGATGGATCACGATTCTGTCGAGGACTCTTTAGCAGCCCACACACAAATGGAGCGGCTTACAGGCGAAAACCAATACTTTTGTGATGGATGCCGATGTAAAGTTGATGCCATAAAGGTATGTCTAAGCGTTTCTCAATAACCATAAGGCAAGTAGTGGGTTGGTCCAGCAAAACATGCTTGCAATATTCATTCATAAACCCCCAAACCACAAAGTTCGGAATATATCGGACGATTTTTCGAGGGGTCGCTTTTCGGTTGTTGCCGTTGCAAATAGAACACCTTATGGAATCAGTTTTATTTAGCTTCTAGCGTCACACTTATTCTCGGCGACCAGAAACGGAGCGAAGCTCACGCAGTGTAAACACTCGCAAAATGGCTTCCGGAAATGTTCAAAGACAAAGACTCGAAAAAGTCTGGTATTTTTTAGTGTAATTCTATCCATGTTGGGTTTTCAAGAGCAACTCCGCTAAAATTGTTGATAATGGTAGTGATCGAAATAATATTACAACTGACCATGACAGTGAAAATAAATACAACAGTAAACTAGATAATCGAGATAAAGTTGGCTTTCTCTGCAGCATCCTTTATGACAAGCAAAAAAGGGAAGAACATGCATCCATCTACTTTATGGCTCGACGGCCTAGAGGTTTGAATGCGGGCCATGTGCCATAGGACGCTGCAACTAATGGACGTGGAAAATCAACATTCACTTCCATTGGAAGTGTCGGTAGATCGGATACTGAATGTGATAATAATTCATTGTCGTCGTGCATGGAGAAATTTTCCTTGGGGAAGTACTTTGTCTCCTGTACCGGCTCACATTCAATTACCCTCAAACCAACTGAGTGAGTTGATGGTGGTATTCCTAAAATTATTGTTAATTAAAGGAAAAAACAATCATATTTATCTGCACTTCAGGTGTGTGGGTTATTTGCAAGGCGCGAGGAAAATGCAGGTCGATATATATATATATATATATAAATATATATGTATATATATATATCAACGTACGTATAATGTAACAAGTAATAAAACAGACAAGATATAGTTCATTCGCATTCATATTCAAATTCAGTGATGTGTCATCAACTAACACGAGGTTTGAGAGTCCCGTAATCCTGCCGCTTCACCAAGCGGATGCAAGAATCACTTTTCCATGGAAAGATCGGGCTGGAGAATCGTCATTCTAATGGCTTCTGTAGTGGGTAGGGTATAGGTTCTGATAGACTTGGGTAAGTTTCCAGTACGTTGAAGATGAGTGGAAAGCTTGTTGCAATATCCACGTAACGTGCCGTGCTGTACAGGATGAAGGCATAGAATAACATAGAATGAAGGTCTTACTGCCACTAGATTCCCCACAATTCACACTACATAATAAATTACGATATAAACATCCTTTCATTTCTCGGTGGAAGAAACGAATAAATCGTCGATTTTCAGTCAAAAGGTTTGCACCTTGACAATTTTTAGCAATGATTAGTAATTATTCTTCAGAGTTGGCGGCCGCATTTGAAGTATTCCGAAGCGACCTAGAACGTTCTAGCGAAAGGTTCATAATATTTGTCACGCTTTTCATGAAACCCTAGTTTTCTTGCTAAAAGTTTGCTGCAGTAGAACTGACGATCAACACTGAAATTGCAGTAGACAAGATCGACCTATAATGTCGGGAGCGCTTGCGGTCCGAGTGGGAGCTTGTCGCCTTTCCTTCCGATGCCATGGAAACAACTGGCTGTCCGCCTCCGCGTCTTGGCTGCGCATGCAGCCCATTGGAAGCTGTCCGTCATCCGATTGGCGAACCAACCTGGCTGCTCGTCCGTACTTATCGCACTTATAAGCATATAAATTGGTTCAGCTCAGGTAGCCTATCTGTGTTACAGCTCTAAGACTAGTTGATATGCCGCCTGTTTCAGTTGCACCGATACACAGTCGTATTGAGTCCGTCTGTCGCACACTACGTGCCCAAGGAGGTAGCATTGATGAATCCCCATGCAATTGTACGTGCGCGGATGCGTGCGCGTTCACAGCCGCGGGGAAACTCAATGTGCAGATTGGATGACCGAAAAACTGGGCCACCTGACCAGATTTTGTAGAAGTGCGTAAAATGGAGTGTTCGCAGATGCTCAGACGGTTAGTCGCATCATGTCCAACATACATTACGCAGGTGCAAATTTCTCGTTGTCCTTATGATTCGCAGACCATGTGCATCGCGCTCCCAGTTGTCCATTTCGGCGGTGCACATGAGCGTGAGAGAGAGGTATGTGGTGAGTTCGTTGGCGAATTTTGTATTTTCACGACATGCTGACAGCTTGGTGAGTCCGTCCTTCAATCCGAGACTGAAGCCTCCGCTTAAGGGTGAATTGCATTTTCGAACTTTCACCACTTTCTTCCGTGCTCAGGCTGACCTCACTCGTCTCGGAGTCCTACGGTGCTGACGCGAGCAGACCAGCCCCATAGTGTGACCAATTTCACCTTGATTGTGTCTCGCCAGGTGGCCGCAGTCTCTGAATTTCCCTCAACCGATGTGTCCTAATTGAACACTAAATCATATGCCATCGACAAAATGCACTCCTTTGTAAACTAATTCTTGGTGATGACGCAGACCCCAAATGAATTCCAGCTGAATCCCTCGTTTAGATACTCCGAATATCGTACTAACTGAAACACAGGGTGGATTTTATAAAACACATTCAGTTGAAGAGTGCGACAATCGCGAGGCTGAGCTTAAATTATGTCATTAGCATAATTCCCATAATCCCATTAGCACCAAATTATTTTGAAAATGTGTGTGAGCGAGTGAAATTCACTTCCTTTCAGCTTTTCGAATTCAACAGTAGGTCTTCTTGATATTCCTGAAAACATAACCTGTATGACTGTTCAGAATTCATAAAGCCTTATACTCCCGTTATACTGGCACTATCTGTAACGGCGTCTAGGCCTATTTACTCGCATAGACTACGCGAAACCATTTTCCGTTCCGGCTTCGTTACACCATCTTCACCCAACTATCCGGTGTCTGACGCTAATATGCACTGTACATCACTGTTTGTCAGTGTTTCTCTCCCGAACAAGCATAGACGTACCACAAGGGAGTATAACTTTTCCGCAGGCATTACCTGTTTGCCGATTTGACATAGAGTACGAACGTTAAAAGCTCCTATATAGAAAGGATCTCGTGGATTTAGACTGCCTACCCTAGTAGACAGATGATTATCAGCTAATAACGATCCTCACTAGTTAATGAAATGTACAGGCTTACTTTCATGCCCAGCATTCTGATCGTCCAATTGTTCACTGCGATTTTTATGGGTTAATTCTTCCCTTCCATCTTAAAAAATCAAAGTACTCACTGACGACCAAACTTGAGCTGGTGAGGAGGTTGACCGCAAGGGCAAGAACATCTTGGACTAACGCACCTCCATTACAGTAGAAATGTGCTTTCCATGCACAATTTATAATGAGTTTGATAACTGTTTCCTGTCACCTTAGGCATCTCTGAGTGTAGTACAAGCTGCTGTTTTACAACTCCGTATTTCTCAACACTGTCAACTAAGAAGCTGAATCATACACAAATATCACTAGAAAATAAAAATCCTTCCGTGAATATGGTTATATTCTAAGTTAACAAAATTTACATTCTTCATTCATTTGTACATGATTCGACGAATAAATAAAACCTTGTGAACCGTAGGTCCGTTGGGTGTTTTTGGATCGACAGGTTATTGCAGACCACTTGATAACACCCGAATGTGGATGAATTCGAGTTATTCTGGGGAGGGAAGTAAAAAATCTTCTATAAGCGCGTCTGATTCGATAATTTGGATTCAGGCACGCTGTTGCAGATTTTGGAACCAAATTTGGAGCTGATTTGGCTGATGTGTTTTGATTTTTTTTCTAGGTTAAGAGGTAGCGAGGTGCCTTGGGAGGAATGCTAACGCTGATTTTTGTCTGAGGGTGAATTTATGTTTGCGTTGGCAACAGGCTGTCTGTCGAAATGAGCAAACATCTTGCTCCGTGGTGCGCAGTCACGTGCCCAAGGTGGTTTGCCTAATTATTTCACCGCAGCTAGATAAACGCAACATCATTTCTGGGCATATTTCATAGAATGATGTTTATTCAGCTCCATAGGCTTGGAGGAGAATGAAATTTAGTTACAAAGCATTTGTCCCGAAACTTGGTGGTTACTATTTTTCCAAAAATCTTCTGCATAACTGTTTACCTACCAAAACCGTCATGTTGTTGCTTTCTTGTAGGATCTTCCAGCTACATCACTGTTTGGCTTATGAAGCCTTTAAACTGACTAACTTTATCCGTAACAATCGGCTGGAAAAAACCGGGACAGCTGATTGCTTTAGTGCTGGGTAACGATTTGTTCTTTATCCTGAATTTTCTTCTTGTGAAGATAGATTGAGTTTTAGAACTGGCTAGATAGAATGAGATTCGACTGGGATTAGTCTGGGGTCAGTAAACTAATTTGGAGACTCGCCTTGGTCGTTATTTATGGATATTCGTCGGTTCACCTAGTTAAACACGCTCTATAGCATTACGACCAGGATTTTTACGAGCCTCGTTTGAGGTGACATTAATGCTTCATATGTAAACTAACCACGCAACTGATTTCCTGAATTGACGGTTTTCAGCTCCAATGCCTGAAAGCAGTAGACTTAAAACCACTTTTCATCTGCAGGCCACTTCCACTTTGCATCCATACTGGGAAACATCAGTGCTAGTCCTGCAACTTCCTGGTTCTCCCAATATCTTCACTAGTGTTTAGTGCATGTTCTGTCATCAGCAAATAGTTGGTCAGCACCTGATGTTCACCCCGCTCCGCAGAACTTCGGTTGAACATACCTTGTGATCAAAAACGTAATCCGTAATTTCCTGGTTGTGGACATGGGTGCATCTATCGAAAGTTGCATTTCTACACACGGTCTCCACCACCTCTGAGCACATCAATTTACCTTTCCAGACCGCCATGTTTTCGTGTCTCAGATAAGCTTAGATGTTTCTGCTTTATGGGCAATGACTGCTTGGCCTTGATGAAGTCAATGCTTTTTTCACCACCTATTCAGTCTCACTTGTTATCCATTTTAATGAGCCTGTTTTCGGCTTAAGTATTCGATGGACGTGGACTGTAGACACTGCTTTGGGTAAACTCTGGCGATGGTGTCCTAAAGTATGCCGACTTAGAATTGACTGACACCTAGTCTACGAATGCACTCGAGCGTCTTGAGCATGACAAATAACAATTTTTAAATCCCTATCACCCTTCTCTGTGACGGGGCCGGAGAAAGAATAAGTCCAAATAACGAGTCTAAATACCAAGCTGCTTAGAGTAAATGAAAGTTCCGAAATACTCGAAGAAGCCTCGAGACCATCAGGTGTTTGTAACTAAAATGTAGGTTGTACAAAGCCGAAGAACTCGCTTTGAGACATATTCAGCCACAATCTTCGTTTCGTGCCATTCAAACCTTTGGGATCCCATTGCTCGACTAAAGGCAACTGAGTCGAACAGTTTGCTTTTTTGGGGCACTCGTATGCACACGGTTGACATCAAAATTGCCCTTGAAGCTCGCTCATCTCAAGAGAAAATCCTGTGACTCTGCGGATAAATTTGCGTGAATTCCTGATGTAGGATATTGGATTCTGCAAGATGTTTTTGGGATGCCAGTCAAGGAAACGGAGGTCTCTTCTAGTAAGAAGCATGTGGGTGTCTTACAGAAAACACCTATCGCGTGGATATTCAGCAACCCGAAGTGTTGTTTTTAGGGGATGGTAGATATCCTTTGTCCCTACCTAAGTGATTTACGAATACCCGCCAAACTTGCTTTTGTTCATCATCGCCGTGATATTTCCCCTGTTAGCCTGTCGATGTGGGTCATTAGGTAGGTGTTGTTTGACCGTTTGTAGACGATGATCCATCTTAATAATGGCCGTGACCTTACAAATATCCGTCTGTTCTGAGTTACCTAACCTTGTCCACTTTAATCGTACAATGTTGAAAGCTTCTACCTACTAGTCCTTAGAGCCATGATCAACTGCACTAGCACTTGAGGCAGACTGCTTGCAACAGAGACTTGCAGTTAAGCTTTATCTCTTCTTTTATCCCTTATCTATCCAGAGCGAATTTCAATCCCTTTCCCCTACTTCCCCGTCCTACTTTAACTGCTTGTTCATCCAACAAAGTAACTGCATTGCAGTAGATAGCTCATGTTCTACTTTTCCCGCTGAACACTGACCCATATAAAATAACTATTAGAGCTTACCTATATGTCCGCCGTTGCTTCTTTGAACTTGAGGAAATCTCACTTCCACTGTGTTTTTTTCGCCTAGCGTCGTAATTCTATTATCATGCATTGTGACGTTTCTACAAATTCCTCTGAATTGGAGCCGAGAAGGCTATTCAGGCAGAAGCGATAAGCGCATTCGGTGATCCAGAAATCATGGTTGTGGGCCTGGTGTTGTCCTGCAAGCACCTTATGCCGTCGATAAGTTCTCCGACTGATGGTTTCTGACAAACCAGATGGTGTTCGCCCTCGAGCATTTATCTGCAAAACGCGTTCATGCGAATCACCAAAATTATCTGCGCGATAAATGGGTGTGGTTGCTTAACTACCCAAAATCGTCCGGTCGTTGATACATTTTAACAAACAAAACTACCTTGGATGTCAGATCTCGCAACCAATCCGCAGTAGATTTTCGACCAGAATAGATGGAAACACCCTAATACAACGTCACTAAATCTAGTTCAGTTTCTGGTAATATAAAAAACCATTTTGCTGGAAAAAGTGACTTTATAAATGCGTTACAATGATAGCTGTTTCACGCGTACTGACCATCTATCTGATATTTCTTCAACTCTGTGGTGCAGGTTAGAGATATTGAAACAGGTAGCAAAATATCCCGATTTTAGCCTTGTAAATGAAGGTCAGGACCGTGGTGTCACTTGCTCTATTTCTGCTGCTCTTTATCACCCAAAACTGTCTTCGGGAGTTCAGTCCACTAGATCCTTTCTATATTGAAGCTTTTAACGTGATGTCCATACTCTGTGTCAAATTGGAAAACAGGTGATGCTTGCTTAGACCTTATACTACCTTAGAATCGATATATGTTGTCTCGAAAACCTGCGCACAAGACCGAAAAGTGGTTGTGCACTTTAAGACATCAAGGACTCAGCGCTTTCATATTTCTTGCTGTGTGTCTAGTGATCCAGGAGCGATGATGCGTTCAGTATATGGTGTGGGAATTGCATTCAGCCTCAGATCTGAACGCGCCTTGCTGGAATGGATCGCAGTAAACATTCGTCTTTGTACCGTTCGGTTAACCAACTAAATCAAGATCAGCGCCTCTCGACATAGAACTTATCCCTGCCTGTAGTGTCAGCTTACGCTCCAAGGCACTGCAGTTCTGAGGCCTAGAAGGCTACTTTCCACAGAGATGTATCGGGCTTAATCGTCGAGCAATAAGCACTGACATTTCGATCCTTGCGGGTGAGATGAATGCTCGAGTCAGTCGTTGGCAATCATATCTGGACGGTAGATTTGTAGTCGATGCTGGTCGCATAGACAATGGAGAGTTACTCCTTCAGCTGTATGCCGATCATGAACTGTTTCTCGCCACTACGAACTTTCAGCATGAGCATTCGTATCGTGTTAACCGGCCACTACTAACTGAAAACCAACCATGAACCCTGTTGGATCACATGGCCATCATTCACCGGTGAAGAGCAACAAGCCGTGACTGTCGTTCCATCTGGAGCACACAATTTGATTACGATCGTACCATGGTGCACGCACGCCTGGCAGTACGCATCCCTTCAGGCCCTCGCAAATTAGCAAGAAGCATGCCAATCCACTATCTTCGAAAATCGCCCATAGCTCAACAATACTGATCTGACCTAGCCCAACAACTCTCCACAGCTAAAATTGTTGATAATGGTAGTGATCGAAATAATATTACAACTGACCATGACAGTGAAAATAAATACAACAGTAAACTAGATAATCGAGATAAAGTTGGCTTTCTCTGCAGCATCCTTTATGACAAGCAAAAAAGGGAAGAACATGCATCCATCTACTTTATGGCTCGACGGCCTAGAGGTTTGAATGCGGGCCATGTGCCATAGGACGCTGCAACTAATGGACGTGGAAAATCAACATTCACTTCCATTGGAAGTGTCGGTAGATCGGATACTGAATGTGATAATAATTCATTGTCGTCGTGCATGGAGAAATTTTCCTTGGGGAAGTACTTTGTCTCCTGTACCGGCTCACATTCAATTACCCTCAAACCAACTGAGTGAGTTGATGGTGGTATTCCTAAAATTATTGTTAATTAAAGGAAAAAACAATCATATTTATCTGCACTTCAGGTGTGTGGGTTATTTGCAAGGCGCGAGGAAAATGCAGGTCGATATATATATATATATATATATATAAATATATATGTATATATATATATCAACGTACGTATAATGTAACAAGTAATAAAACAGACAAGATATAGTTCATTCGCATTCATATTCAAATTCAGTGATGTGTCATCAACTAACACGAGGTTTGAGAGTCCCGTAATCCTGCCGCTTCACCAAGCGGATGCAAGAATCACTTTTCCATGGAAAGATCGGGCTGGAGAATCGTCATTCTAATGGCTTCTGTAGTGGGTAGGGTATAGGTTCTGATAGACTTGGGTAAGTTTCCAGTACGTTGAAGATGAGTGGAAAGCTTGTTGCAATATCCACGTAACGTGCCGTGCTGTACAGGATGAAGGCATAGAATAACATAGAATGAAGGTCTTACTGCCACTAGATTCCCCACAATTCACACTACATAATAAATTACGATATAAACATCCTTTCATTTCTCGGTGGAAGAAACGAATAAATCGTCGATTTTCAGTCAAAAGGTTTGCACCTTGACAATTTTTAGCAATGATTAGTAATTATTCTTCAGAGTTGGCGGCCGCATTTGAAGTATTCCGAAGCGACCTAGAACGTTCTAGCGAAAGGTTCATAATATTTGTCACGCTTTTCATGAAACCCTAGTTTTCTTGCTAAAAGTTTGCTGCAGTAGAACTGACGATCAACACTGAAATTGCAGTAGACAAGATCGACCTATAATGTCGGGAGCGCTTGCGGTCCGAGTGGGAGCTTGTCGCCTTTCCTTCCGATGCCATGGAAACAACTGGCTGTCCGCCTCCGCGTCTTGGCTGCGCATGCAGCCCATTGGAAGCTGTCCGTCATCCGATTGGCGAACCAACCTGGCTGCTCGTCCGTACTTATCGCACTTATAAGCATATAAATTGGTTCAGCTCAGGTAGCCTATCTGTGTTACAGCTCTAAGACTAGTTGATATGCCGCCTGTTTCAGTTGCACCGATACACAGTCGTATTGAGTCCGTCTGTCGCACACTACGTGCCCAAGGAGGTAGCATTGATGAATCCCCATGCAATTGTACGTGCGCGGATGCGTGCGCGTTCACAGCCGCGGGGAAACTCAATGTGCAGATTGGATGACCGAAAAACTGGGCCACCTGACCAGATTTTGTAGAAGTGCGTAAAATGGAGTGTTCGCAGATGCTCAGACGGTTAGTCGCATCATGTCCAACATACATTACGCAGGTGCAAATTTCTCGTTGTCCTTATGATTCGCAGACCATGTGCATCGCGCTCCCAGTTGTCCATTTCGGCGGTGCACATGAGCGTGAGAGAGAGGTATGTGGTGAGTTCGTTGGCGAATTTTGTATTTTCACGACATGCTGACAGCTTGGTGAGTCCGTCCTTCAATCCGAGACTGAAGCCTCCGCTTAAGGGTGAATTGCATTTTCGAACTTTCACCACTTTCTTCCGTGCTCAGGCTGACCTCACTCGTCTCGGAGTCCTACGGTGCTGACGCGAGCAGACCAGCCCCATAGTGTGACCAATTTCACCTTGATTGTGTCTCGCCAGGTGGCCGCAGTCTCTGAATTTCCCTCAACCGATGTGTCCTAATTGAACACTAAATCATATGCCATCGACAAAATGCACTCCTTTGTAAACTAATTCTTGGTGATGACGCAGACCCCAAATGAATTCCAGCTGAATCCCTCGTTTAGATACTCCGAATATCGTACTAACTGAAACACAGGGTGGATTTTATAAAACACATTCAGTTGAAGAGTGCGACAATCGCGAGGCTGAGCTTAAATTATGTCATTAGCATAATTCCCATAATCCCATTAGCACCAAATTATTTTGAAAATGTGTGTGAGCGAGTGAAATTCACTTCCTTTCAGCTTTTCGAATTCAACAGTAGGTCTTCTTGATATTCCTGAAAACATAACCTGTATGACTGTTCAGAATTCATAAAGCCTTATACTCCCGTTATACTGGCACTATCTGTAACGGCGTCTAGGCCTATTTACTCGCATAGACTACGCGAAACCATTTTCCGTTCCGGCTTCGTTACACCATCTTCACCCAACTATCCGGTGTCTGACGCTAATATGCACTGTACATCACTGTTTGTCAGTGTTTCTCTCCCGAACAAGCATAGACGTACCACAAGGGAGTATAACTTTTCCGCAGGCATTACCTGTTTGCCGATTTGACATAGAGTACGAACGTTAAAAGCTCCTATATAGAAAGGATCTCGTGGATTTAGGTCGCATTGCCTTGCGAATCGTTACATGGCAACGGAACTTTCTCAGGTCGATTTCAAAGCTCGGCAAAAGTATCAACTAACACCTGATTGACGGGCAAGTAACCCACTCGAGCAAGCAATATTAAGACAATTTTAGATACTTGTCTATTCAACTGACACCGATTTATTAGCCGATCATGGGGATCTCATCAGACTACCTACTAGTTGAGTAGCATCTGCTACATTCCAGCCGATGCCCCTAGTTAGTCAAAGCAAATATTTGAATGAATTAACTCGTGAAATTTGCTATATGCTGTTTCGTGAAATATGACTATATTCAGTCACACACGGTGATCGGCCATACCCACGCAGTCTGTCAATCCTGTTTCAGATGACGCGCTTCGAAGAATTACCACCAATTCTTACATTGTCGCTTTCGCGTTTCTACTTCGATTCAAAATTAATGCAATCAGTAAAGCTTGAAAAGCGATGCAGTTTCCCTTTTGTGTTGGATATGAGTGGGTATTTTACAGACAAGACACATAGGGTACGTCCATGTTGTACCGCTTCTTAATTTGCTTCATTGGTGAATAACAGAAATAACAGTTTTCCATATGTTTCAAGAATTTTTGTGTTTTCGCTCCGTCGGAAAATTTTTCCTTCTAATTGCCTCAACAGAGCTACAAACACTGCTCTGTTGGAAAACTGGTATCAAGTTTAAACAAGCAAATCTTGTGATGCTTGACAAAGAGGCGCTTGATTTTACCCGTGGAGCACCTAAACATGTTTTTTTTACGGAACTGTACGTAAAAACGCTTCTTATACGGTTGAAACAAATAATTCTTTAAGGATCACAAGGTACCAAAATTCGAGTCATCCTTAGGTGCCAGTCCATCTATTTCGAAAGCACTTCCGGACCACGCGCGCTGAACGGACCAAGTAGTCTCACTTGGAGGAAAAGTGGCCAAGGTTTTGCCGAAAATAAAAGGGTGTCCCTGTGAGTGTTAGTTTTTCTGAAGTAGCATGATCAGAAAAAACTAAAACGAGTGGCTAAAACTACTATAGTAAAACGAACACTTTCCCTTAATAAAGACCACTGTTACCATTCATAAGGAATGAATGAATGAATGAATGAATGAATGAATGAATGAATGAATGAATGAATGAATGAATGAATGAATGAATGAATGAATGAATGAATGAATGAATGAATGAATGAATGAATGAATGAATGAATGAATGAATGAATGAATGAATGAATGAATGAATGAATGAATGAATGAATGAATGAATGAATGAATGATTGATTGATGGATTGATTGATTGATTGATTGATTGATTGGATGGATGAATGAACGAATGAATGAGGCCAGAATGAATGACAGAGGCCAGCTCAAAAGACACTCTAAAATTGGGCTTGAGGGCATCTCTACATGGATTAATTATGTCTTCCAACCTTCACCAAAACATCACTTCTAAGTAGAACAATTATGATGCTGTTGTATCAATAATGGCTAGGAAATAGTTTTGGGTAGAAAGGCTTGTAAATATTCTCTTATGGTAAGCGCATGCACCCAATCCTGTAGCTTTAGCCATATATTCATATGGGTATACAAGGCTGGCGTTACTCCTCTGTACTCGCGCACTAGTGCTTACAGCGTTTCAAAACAAATGAGTTTGTTTCTGGATGCAGGGTACGCAAGCTCACTCACTTCATTGACACCATCATATAATGGTACCATCATAATGGTACCGCGCTCATTAAACTTAGTCGATATAAAGTATAGGACTAAGGCATTTGCATATTAATAATGTGAGTATCTTCGCATGAATAAAAGAACTGTCTATTTCAGGTCTGATAAACTTGCAGTTCACCTTTTTCATTCTAGTTTTTGAGAGTCACTTTATTGTAATTGGTCGTCCAAATCCGGTAACTGCATCAACGGGGGTGAAACAAGACCAGCCTCCAGCACTTCAATGCTCTGTTGGTCTATTTCATGAGTTATGCCACATCTGTTCGATTAGTCCTCAGTCAACTTTCTTCAGGCACAGGGCGAATGGCCAAGGTTTTATTTACTCCCAGATATGAGTTCCAAGCAGTTGTAGACTCGGCTTCACCGCTTGGTTGCACTTCATGGCTAGCAGTGCCAATTTCAGGTTGTGAATGTTGTGTAACAAAAGCGCGTGTTTGCTAAGTGACTTTCTCAACGCAAAGTGATTTTCTCAAGGCTCACTGACTATCTGCCAGGCCTAATTAGCTGCAGTGCATATGTTCGTAATCTGCAACGAGGCTTGCAACCTCAGGTGGCGTTACAACTCACGAGGCTGGGATGCTCTTGCTTTAAAGGGCCTCAACTGGAATTTTGTTGGAGAAAAATTATGTTCACAGTCAAAATCGTTAGCCACTGATGGTTGGAACTATTGCTTTTGATCCATTCAGACTGATCTTTTGTCTCCTCAGGAGAACATTGTCATCAAAATACGGTTTTACGACCAGAACAGACCATTTCAAAAATCTAAAAAACTATTCTCTTTTATGATGAACTTAACCGTTGAAAGGATACCAAAGACACCGAATACGGGTTTAATCTTTCCATTTGTATCATACCACCAGTGGTGTCGTCAAGGTGTAGTCATCGTAGAATCTTAGAGGCCAAAGCCCTTAAATTCCCAAAATGTTGATGGATTTTTCCGTGGTCAGGACATCATGGCAGCTTCAGAATGGTGGTATGTGACCTTACGCACTCTTCAGATAAGGCACAAACCCCAGTGATTTCTCCAAGTATCGCCAAATTCACGATTGTCACTTTCTGGTAGGACCACCTCAGAAAATCGTGTAAAAGTAACCTCTTACCCAGGGCAGCTTCTCCATGGAGGGGCAACAGTGGCAGTTACTATCAAGAGGGAACGTGATTCAAACGTAACCATTGCTGTCTAATCCATCAGAATCTTTAACACCCTCTCCGGACCCACTCAGAAGAGATCGTTTTCGGTCACTCATTTCTGCAGTGCGCGTTAAATGAAAAAGTGCCTGCAAGCTCCTCGGGAGCAAAATTCACGCCAATACGATTGACCAGATGGTTCATGGTACCAATAACACTCAAAGTTTTTACCCTAGTCTTTACTGAGGAGTTGGCACCTGGATGGCTTTTCTTAGGGCTTTATAGTTGGCCTTCAGAAACTTCCGATCCCCTTTGCTAGACGAATTTTGCTGCAACCTCATGCTCCTTACTCTGGCAAACCTATATGCACTATTGTCTCCTCGATCAGCTGCCGGAGACAATGTTTAATATTCCATACTATGCCTACTAGTCAGTGCGCTGCGCACTTCAACAACGGATAGCATAGAGTGATTGTTGAATTCTTCTACATAGTGAAAGTTATGTGCAACCCCTCTAAGTGCCAAAAAAACCAGTAAGAGTGATATGGGCGAAAATTATGAATGCTGTAAGTTGAATGACAGCAAAGAAAAACAGAAAAAACAGGTGTTCTTAATAATGTTTTGAGCACTGGAGCTGAAGCCATTTGGACTATGCCAGTCGCCACAGGCCGAAAATGGCCAGCGACTAATATGTGGGGCTTTTGAGCCTGTGACCTGTTCCCTGAAGTCCTATTCTTCAGAGGTCTAAGTATCCGGAGGCAAGTCCTCACTTTTGGGCGCTTGTCTGCAGGCGCCATAGAATTTTTGAACAAGTACTAAAGATCCCACTGGTTTGGTCAAACGTTTCCCTTTTTGTATGCATCATGTTGTCAGCTTTGTGGCGACGGTGATCATGCTACATATCATGCGTTTTCTTAGTTGTGCAGAAAGCGACAAATTGGGCTCAGCCACCTTCTTTTATTTAGACAATCTACCTTTCAGTTCATAATATATGCAGAAATATCTAGCTTCTGAAAGCAATACCGTAAGTCTATTAAGACACGGTTTTATCAGTAGTGCCTAAGTTTGAACGCTAGCACTGGCATGAGAACTGCAAGGCACTCCAAATATTTTAACTTGCCCAGAAAACTGTTTTTACGCTCTACCGCGACATACTGAGTGATGCGTTGCTAGAAAATCATAAGGCAATAAGGTGAGGAGCTAATTAATGGTTCTTGTTGCCGGTGACAGTTCAAGACAGGCTGTGACACAATGCATAAAAATCAAACCAGCAACAGTATCGAGCCTGGTGACCGAATCTAAAGATCCTTCGAACATCTACTAATTGCACCTGAATGCGCACAAACTCCGTTACTGAGCTGGGCCGATGGGCCTGGAGTCATTCCACTCGACTCCTCTATTTCAAGAACATTCCACTGACCCGGGCAAGAGACAGCTTCGGGACCGAGAGACCTCTTTATCGCAGACAAGTCTGCTAAGTGGTGCACGCATCTATTCGCTTTTTCTGCAGACCGTAACATCCGATGCAAAACCATCAAATTCATCACCTGGAAACGTCCCTGTAGCTAAGCAGTATGGAGTTGAGTTGGCGGAGAAGTTTCTAAAACCAGACTGGCACAGGGATAGTACTGGTAGTAACAGATGGCAATTGGAGAAAGGTGAAAGAGGTTATATTCACTGATTTTGAAATTCTCCGCCCTAGGTCGTCATGAAAGGTAGCTCTCTTCGAAGCTAGGAAGACTATACCAGCAAAAAACTACTACAACGGTGCGCGTAGACCCCTTAATACCGAATAATGGAAAGCCTAGAGATTGGCAGAGTGCACTGGTGGGTCACAAAAATTCAAGAAATAGAGAAATTCTTTGCAACGGGAAATGAAAACTGAAGTGACTGCTGCTATCTTGTTATTAACCCGTGGACTTGCAAGTTAGTGGACTCAATTTTCTAGTACGGAAGAAAATATTATTGAAAGATGATGTTTTAAACAATTTCAGCAACTGTTGCAATGTTAGGCGGGAATTTAGAACCGATGGTGTAGGTAATACTCATCAGCCAGTCTTTAGTTTGAACCAAAACCTCAGACTATAGCTTAAGTAATTGAATGTTTATTTTACTTTTTCATTTTTTTGGATCCAGACAGCCAAGTACGATCTATTTTCCGTGGTGCTGCATGTCGGCGGGAGCACCGGCGGGGGACACTATCATGCATTTATCAAGGATCCTTACGGAACTATATCGGAGAGGATTAATGACAGCACTTCGGCGAGTGAATTAAATGGGGTGAGAAATCGCCTCAATAAGTCATGTTCGTAGAAAACAGCAGTTGATCTTTTACTGATACCTGACTGAGTAGTGACTATTTATGCGTGTCGATCCCCATCTCCAAATCAACAAACCAGGCTCCTGTTAGCGCGTGCAATTATCTTCCTGTATAGAGGTAATTCCACCAGGTAGTCTCAAGTTTCAAAGAGGTATGCATGATCTTAAGTGTTTTCCCATAGAAACTGTTCGTCCAAATAATATGGTTCATGCAATACTCTCCCAAGAAAGACAGTTCAACTCCGAACAACATAAGAAAGCTTGTTGGAAATTATGAAGTTTCTTACTACTGACAACTCTTACTGCATTAAGCTACCAAATTTCCCACGGGGATTTGGAAATCATATCAGCTATCCAATGAACTGTTTCATGCGTTGTGCGTACCAGATACCAAAGGAGATGTATGCATTTGGGTTGAACATGGGTAATCACCAAATTTTGCCACAGGGCTCTCAAAAGTAAATTTGTACACCATTTGAGTAACCCACCTATGGCCAGTCGTTTCTTGTCAAAAGAACCCGGGGCGTTATTTATCAGGGTGTAAATTGACCGTTACTCACCATAACATGGCACGTGTGCGCAACCCCAACCACCGCAATGTGCTGAAACACCAAAAAGGTGTGTTGTATGGCCGCACAATGCAAGATTCGAGCAAGCACCGGTTTGCATGAGTAACTCAGCCTTTCATTCACGGGAATCCATATCCTCTTGTTTTGAAAAAATTCAATCGGCATTCTACAGAAGTACCCATTGTGCGGTAGGTCCGCTTGCAGTAACGGCAACACAGATGACAACCCTTGTCAAATTATCTGCTAGTGGTTCACAGTGAAAGAAAATGTGACCTGGATCATGTGAAGCGAACAGATGGGCGAGGAATCAGTAAACCTGAAACAAGTGCACAATATATGCTCAGTGTGTCTCTGGGAGCACGAGAAAATGATCGACAGATCAGAGTGCACAGTTTGTGCAGCCATAAAGAAAAAGCGTATAGATGAGTACCCTGATTGTACTCAAATCCGATTGAGCACTTGGGGCGGCGTGGCCTGTCCAGATTAGGCCCTCCAAACACACTGTATTCTACACTGTACTAGTGTTTTGGGTCAACTGCACTTTCTTAAATAGGGCTATTTCTTACTCAGGGTTCCTGGTAGGATCCAATGGGAATGCAAGTATATTTATGTCAAAAGTGTATATTCACAAAAATCTAAACACGAGTGTTTGTCTTTAGCATCTTTTCCGCTTTACGAAGAAAACAGACGACTATGAACTCGTTTCATTGCTGGTACTTTAATGAGCGGTGGTTCCCTTTGTAGCTCAGGTAAAGTGTGCTTGGAACGATATGTCAAATGGTTGACTCCATTCCTCGATGCACCTTCATGAACGTGCAACTGTCGATCAACGATTCCCAATCAAGCGATAGCGACGCCTACTTTGGGTGGTCTCGAGCCATTCGGCCGGCCCACTCTGAAAACTCATTAAAAAAACTCACCGACGTAGAATAAAAGTCATTTCTACAGATAAAGCAATTAGTAAGCCTGGCCAAAAGTCGAGTTGTGAGAAGAATTAAGTAAAACTCTTCTTGATGGTAAATTTAGTTTCGTGACTGTGACCGCTGGAAAATTTCATTTCGTCTACACCAGTTATTTCCACATCACTCTCATCTGAACACTCCTTTTCCTGTCCCGACATGATTATTCCGGTTGGTTCACATAAAGTAGAGAAACTCTAGGCTCGTTCTAGGCAGTGCCTATTATTCTCCATGCCTGGATGAGAACTCCAGGCATTTGAAATACGTGGAAACCTTGTCACGATCGCCTTATCTGTGCAGATTGGACGCATCTGAAGAGACAAGCTAAAATGATGTGATTTTTGGATTTCAAATACGAACGGCGCCCCAACAGCTCGTTGTGCTGACTGAATAGGACGTCCTAGCTGGAGGATCAAGTGGTCAACCAAACCGGGACATTTACCGGGGCTTCGTTCGAGCCATCAGACAAATTGCCACACCGCTCAGTCTTAACCCCATCCACAGTCACGGACACGATAAGCTTAAATCTGTGAATTACCGCACTACTCGGTGGCTGAAAGATTTGAATTTTTAAAGCTGCCTCTGCGCGATGCATTCAACTGAAGACTCGCATAAAAGGAAGATCCAACTGATATTTACCTGAGCCTCCTGTTAATACAGTTAACCTTCGAACGAATGTACGGCTCCAACTATGCAAAAAGCAGTGTGCAAGTAGGAAATGAGAATGAAAGAAACTAGGGGATTCAGCCCATCTAGTTGGTCTTACAAAGGGTGAAATCAGGAGTAATGGACTGTCAAAAGGCTTACAAAAAATTTATAAAGGTTACATTGGATCACCAGAAATCCTGTTTGCTACTTCTTTTACGAGTAAACTGGAAAATGATATTTCTTTTACTAGAACATAAGGGACCAATTTCAGCCAGCCGATAGCTGTTACTCTGCCTTTGTGGAGTAGGTTCCAGACGTTTAGGTTACCCGGCTTCTTGGTTCTGATATAATCCAAAATGCACTACAATGAAGGAATTCTAATGAGTGTGTGGCATTTCTAAGTACGTTAGAAAGAAAGGTTCAGGCACGAGTTTGTGATTGGTTACTCTCTCACCCGTTAGGTAGTTTCGGTGCCCTTAAAAGTGATTAGTATGAAATTGAGAAGTCGGTTGTTAGTGGGGCAAACTCTGGGAATGATTGGTGGATCATATTTTCCAAAGGTTTGGTCAACAGTCTGTGGCTGTATTGTGGTATATATTGTGGTGGTATTGTGGTGGCTGTATTTGCATTCTTTTAAAACAAAAACTTCTGTACGCCAAATGCGTATATTACCAGGTTGGTTGAGTTTTATTTCAGATGGAGAAATATTCAGTAAGATATCTTCTGAAGAATATACGAGATCAATGTTAAGTGTTTATTTAGGGTTCCTGTTGGTTGGTGCCAGTAGCTTTGTCTTATGGCTGTCGTATAGGGTGCTTTGGAAGAAGGTTTTACCACAACCATACCTATATTTTCAAAATCTCAAGTCGATTTTTGACGACGTAAGGCATATCCAGCCCCAATGATTACCACATTTCAGGCAGTTTAAGGAAGTTTTCCTGCTGTCTCAAAGAAGTAAAAGACTTTTTGACCGCTGTTTCTTCGGTGTTTCTTCGGGTTTTGCGTGACTTAACTTTCGTTCATGTCCACTGTGCAGTTGCCGAACAAGTATGACAAGCACGTGTGAAGAGATGGCTGTCTAAAAAGACCAAAGGAATGACGAACAGTATTTGAGTGGACTCGAGTCTGGAGCACTCACTGGGGCGTTAATAGTAACTGATAAGCACAACTGCAACGAACGACGACACACCTAAACAAAAAAGCATAGGTACCTTTTAGTAGAAGATTTCGGTAGCTAATAATGTCACAAGCCCCCCAAAAAGTGTGGTGGTCTCATGTACGCAGTGAGGTGGTTAAGATACAAAGAAACACTGACCGAATCTACCAAATTCAGGTTGTTAGGAGGGAAGCTCTATCCAAGGGCCGACGGAAAGAGGACGTGAGGTAATTTTGTGTAGTGACGGACTGAACAGTCTTCGGAGTCCCAGGACTGTGGTGGTAGTTGTGGGGCTGTTCACTAGAAGAATTTCCGGCCATTTGCTGTAAGCGTCCACCACGACCAAAAAGTGTTGGCCACTCACTGGACCTGTATAATTAATGTGAAGACGAGACCAGGGTTCGGTTAGTTGCGGCCACGACCGACTTGGATGCCTCAGCACACCACAGACAAGATTTGGAGACCTGTTTGATTTAAGATTCCCTCAAAGGCCAGTAGACGTAACTCCGAGCAGGGCCTTCATCCTGTTTGTTCTCGGATGCTTTTTATTAAACTGATTCAGGAAGGCTGGTGGTAACGTCTTTGGGATGAAAACGCGTTCTGAAAACAAAAGGCACCCATCGGCTAGTGACAGTCCATCACGCCGGTTGAAGTGAGGTCGCAGTTTGTCTTTTGAGCAGGTACACGGCCACTGATTGCGGTGGTACTTAATGACTTATTGCAGCACAGGGTCTTGGTCGGTAGCCTGGCAGACCGTTTCGGCAGTCACTGGGAGGATGCAAACCGCTTCGAGTAGTACGGGGTTAACCCCCGGTTCCAAGACAGTTGTTGCGAAAACAGTATCTTCTGGTTCTAGCCTACTTGAATCAGTGAGCCTCGACAGGGCGTCGGCTTGTTCGAGACTGGTGGCGGACCAGTACTTGATCTTGAAGTCGTACCCCAGAAGCAGAGTGGCCCATCGCTGGAGGCGTTTGGCAGTATATGCCAGGATTCCTTTCTTCGAACCAAACACAGCAAGGAGTGGCTTGTGATCAGTCATTAGAGTGAACTGACGGTCATAGAGCATTTTATGAAACATTTTGATGGCAAACACGATCGCCAAAGCTTCTTTTTCTGTCTGACTGTAGTTGCGCTCGGCTGATGTCAGGGAACTGGCCGCATGTGCAATGGCTTTCTAGCTTCTATCGGGAAATACATGTGAAATGACTGCGCCGATTTCATAAATCGAGGCGTCCGACGCCATAACGATTTTCAGAGATAGATCGTAGTGGGTGAGTAGCAAATCGGAACTCAGCATGGATTTGATACAGTCAAAGGTGCATTGGCATTCTTCTGACCATGTCCACTTGTGGTCTTTGGTGAGTAGCTGGTTTAGCGGGCCTCGGAGGCGATGCATGGCAGGCAGGAACGAACTGTAGTGACTGACGAGACCGAGGAAGGACCTGAGGGACGTCACTTCTGTGGGTGCCGGCATACGTTTGATAGAGTCGACGTTCTCCGGGTCTGGTCGGCGGCCATGTTGGTCAGTGAGGAAACCAAGATACTGTATCGACCGCATGATGAAGGTGCATTTCCCTTGGGGCACTCTGGAGCCATATTCTTGAATACGACCAAGCACGTAATCAAGGCGCTGCCACAGTTCGTGGGGATTGGAACCCATGACAATGAGGCCGTCCAAATAGGCAGCAACGCCGGGGCATCCTTCAGCATCGTATCCATGGTCTGGTGAAATGTGGCTGGCACTGTTTTGACAGTCAAGTGCACTGGAGCAGACTGCGGTGCGTATTACTCGTTAGAAGTTCTCGGGATTCTTCCTCAACTTCAACCTGGAGGTAAGCATCGGCCAAGTCAATCTTCGCGAAACATTTACTCCCATTTAGTTTCGCGAACAAGTCGTCTGGAAGGGGGCAGAGGGTATTGATGGGTATCCAGTGCAGAATTGAGACCGGTGGAGAAATCTGCACACAACCGGATAGTCCCATTAGACTTCTTCACCAACATGATCGGCGCTGCCCATGCACCGTAGCTGGTCGGTTGGAGAGCACCAGCTTTTGTAGTCGGTCCAGTTCCTGGTCAACGACAGATAAGGCATCTTAGAGTGCTGGGCGTTTTGGCATGACAACTGGTTTGGAACCGGGAAGAAGGCACATTTTGACTCTTGTTTTTGTGCACCGTCCAAGCTGCATAGCGTTGCAAGAGGTTCTCAAGTGAGCGCTTCGCAATGTGAGTTGGTTCGATGGCACCTCCAGGTGCTGCGTGCGTGAGGTTGCAAATAGAATTAATTGACTTCCATCCAGTCCAGCCTCATGAGATCAAATTTGAAGCATGACCTCAGGTAACACGTGGCTTGTACTGTCGAGCCATTGAAGTTTATGGAGCAGTCAACCTCGTCAGTCAACTTCGGCTTACCACCGGAAGCATTACGAGCCTAATGTTCGGTCGGTTTCACATCCCGCTTACCACTTCGTTTCCACGTTTGCTCACTGAGCAACGTGATGTCGCAGCCCGAATCAAGCTGCAAAAGAACTGGAATCTTGTTAATACGAACCGTCATGAACTTCCTTCGGCAAGCAAATCCCATTTGAATGTCGCCGTCACCGATTTGGACCGCGATTTGTGAGCTGCACGATGGTGTGCGGGTGGCGATGTGCGGCCTCTGAGATCGACCTAACTCTTCTTTGTGGCCACGATGACTGCACCTGGCACATTTATGACGCCTAAACCGGCAATGACGAACAAACTGTCACTCGACACGATGCCAGGAACTTGTGTGAGGGTTGCTCTGTTTTCGATCGGGCTTGTTGTCAGATTTCTTTCGCGCGTTGCAGTTGATTGCGTGTGCACAGCTGCTTGGAGTCACAGATGACTGGCCGATCATATCCGTGTCGTGCTTCAGGTTGATGAGGCGTTGACATTCGGTGGTGAGGCTCTGCAACGTCATTTCAGCATCCTGTTCAATTCTGTTAAGCAGCCGGTTTCCGATGTCAGCATCTTGAGAACACTGGAAACCAAATGCAAAATGAGGCACTTAAACTGAATCTCCGTCACTGAGCTGAGCTTGAAGCGCTCGCATTTCTGCTTGACAATACCGGCAAACGTTATGAAATCATCATCCTCTTTCTTGACCAACTTTAGGCATTAGTAACGGATATTGAACAGTGATTTTTGATCGTCGAATACCTGAGACGGTGTTCTGACTGTCCCACCAAAGCTGAGGTTGCAGGGCAGCTTGGGGAGAAATTTGTGTACCGCTCATGCTTCGGTGTGCCTAGTTTTCGCAGCAATAATCTGACTTTCCATCCGTCACAAATTTTGGAAAAAGCAGTCTTGAACATGTCTTCGTACCGCTTCAACCAGGGGTGAAAAGTGTGACCAGAAAGAGAGTCGAATGTGAACTCCGTGATTGAGCACGCGTCTGCATCTGCTGAAGAGACAGTAGAGTCATTAGTACCGGATGTTACTGTCTGGATTTGCAGTCCCTTAGACAGTGATTCAATGAACTTCATTTGCGCTTCTTCAAACTGCTTTTGTTGTTGCTTCAGAAGTTCTCGGAGCTGATTAAATTCGATTGACATCGTGGGTTCCCGTTCGCCAATTGCAGTAACGGTATTTTCCTCAGCTTAGTTCTCGGTCTGAGCCTCCCAAACTAGCGTC
The DNA here is from genome assembly GCA_003604175.2 of Clonorchis sinensis. Taxonomy (NCBI): domain Eukaryota; kingdom Metazoa; phylum Platyhelminthes; class Trematoda; order Opisthorchiida; family Opisthorchiidae; genus Clonorchis; species Clonorchis sinensis. The sequence goes on along the minus strand of CM030369.1, from coordinate 128,865,057 downwards.
CACGTCAAAACAACCACCAAAGGTGCACAAATTATATTAACTCCAAACGAAGTCAAGAACACTTTTATAGCGCCTCGTATACATAGTGTAAGCGGCGGCAACTTTCTGGAAATTCTGGATGCGGCATTGACAACCGGCATTCTGCCAATACTGGGTTACGATTGGCTGTTGGATCCAGGCTGTCGACCAATCAGATCTCGGCCTGATGCCGAGCCGGCAAGCGTCCCGAACTTTTGGACAGTCTTGCGTCTCGGCCGCAGCAGCACCTGACTGCGAGCGGTAAAGTTGGATCGGTGTGGAATTCCGCCTAACATGTTGTGTGAAACTATCATAAATAGTGATGGTAGACAATTTCGCAAGATATTTTTATTTAACTGCCATTAATGTATCGCGCCCTATCTAATCGTAGAAGACCATCCTTGGGTAACCAAAACCCTTACCAAGCGAGCCGCTTCAGAACTAATCCAGCAACCAACATGCAAACGAGGGAAGGAAGGGTGAAAAGCTTTTTTCATTATATTCACGATTAGGTCTGGAAAAATACCTAGAAATGAGTCATCTGCCTTCGTCTCTTATTATTAGCACTTCTGCAAGCCTGTGTACCACTTCAACCAGCCCGGAGAGATCATTTCAGGCAGTTTATTGACGGTAGTAACCTATTAGGTGGATGAATTGTTTCACCGCTCCATTTTTGCAGAAACCTCTTTGGGGAATCAGATGTTTCGAATTCATAATGTTTTTCCTCTATGATTCGGGCTGATTCACCACCGATGATTGTCAAGTTCATCAGCTGAATGGCTCAACTAAACTGCTCACTTTAGACCATCTGTTTTTTAAAGTCTATGTCATATTAACAACCTCTTTGCCTAGCACAAAATTGAGCTTTCAGTCGTATGGCTGAGAACTTATGTAGTTAAGTTTCACAGTAGCATTATAGTAGCATCCATTCAAATAATCATGTCGCAGTTCGCTGTTTTCGCTTGACTCACCGGATGCGACATATGGCAAAAGATAAAAGATAATCGTTCAGCTGTGACACCCTTTCGATGCCCGGCTGCCATGCCACCCGAAGGAAGTACGAGGGCTGAGATACTGCCAAATTGCCCAAGCCTCTGCCTAAGTCGAGAGGAAGAGGTTAGGTTCGAACCACGGGTCTTCCGGTCAGTAAATTCTCGCCGTATCCACTGAGTCATCTCGCTCCCGCATATGACAAACCTGAGTGTAATGCGCAATTTCTGGTCATCCTAATCTGGGCATATGGCATCCGCTTTGAGCGAATCGGTTGGTCGAGCACGACAACTTAGGATGGACTTATCACCGTCCATCATCCTACGTGACGATAACTCATGCCGCACCTGCAGGGGAGGGAAACAGGTCAACTCAGTTTTCCACCTGCACGAGTCATCTCGTGCTATCTGCCCCGCTGGTCCACCTGTACTTGTAGATGTTCGTCTGAGCCTATTTAACACACTACCTCACTCCTGCAATTAGTGCTTTCGTCAGTTTTTCACCGTTCAGCAGAGCTCACGTCAGGTTCCTTCCCCAACCGCATCCACAACACCGAGTGGTTCGTTTGAATGGTAAGCTCACTTTTTAAGACCATCATCAATCATCATCATCATCATCATCGACAGCATGACATCAGTGTTCAACACCGATGCTTCGCTGCCGTACAACCATGATTGATTTGAAAGCCCTATTGTGAAGAAAAGAATAATGAGGGACGGGGAAGCGAATTAGTTCTGCCTTACCACAATCATTCCGAGGTGCCTAAACCTCCAAACACTCATTCAGGCAATCTGGATAGAAACTGACAACAAGATCGCCACTGACATCGGTTGGCAGCCATATCTTGCAGCGTCTCCAACCAGGCGGATTGGGCATCACGCGGTCCCCATCCTGGAAGGCGAGTAGCACCGACACCACCCAAAAGTTTGCGGTTTCTTCCATACTTTTCTGCCAGGTCAAGAGTTGGTCAAATGGCCGTCTGACTCTAACGTCCGAATCAGAGTAACGAGACCGATAAGCCAGTCAAGTGATATCTTGCCGAAGCCGCGGGAATGTATATTATCTAAAATAAATTGTGGGCTTCTAACGTTCTGATCCTCGTACACCTGCGTTTTCGGCAGCAAGTTAAAGCTAGAAAAGTTTGGTAATCAATAAGAAGAATAGATATCACCTATCTGGTCTTGAATCTTGAACAGAATTCGTAGGTACCGGAGCAATTCTCGTCTGTTAGTGAGCCAGCCATGCGCAATCATTTGTATAAGTTTCTTCCCAAGAGCATCTCGTTTGGTCTCTTCTTTCCTTGCCCTCGGATATAGAGCAACAATCAGTCATGCAAAAGACCTCGAACTGTTGGTTTGACCTCTAAACGAGTATATGCGTGAGTATATGCTTTGAAATTAGGCAAGTTCTGCATGTATCAGACTTCGGCTCCTATAACCTGATGAATGTTTTATGCCCAGGCCTGGCCGACTGCTTTCAGGCTTATTAGGTTTACAGAACCATGTTTTCCAATAATAAATGAACAAATCGTTCAGTTGTAATACCCTTTCGGTGCCTAGCTGCCATGCCAACCGAAGGAAGCACGATGACTGAGCTACTGTCAGGTTGCCCAAGCCTAGTCAGGAGAAGTCGAGATGCAGAGGGCGGGTTGGAACTACGAATATTCCGCTCAGTGAATTCGCGCTCTTACCACTGAGTCTTCTCGTCTCCGTGTTTTCCAATTGCGAATAGCATTCTGTAACAGTGAAATTTAGGTTTCTCAGGTTGACTGAGGAAGTATCGTTGGAAGGAACTTGGAATGTTCGAAGTTCTGCAACTTCTAAGAGTTCTACTTACTTGCTGTATTTCTAATAATGGCGTCCTACATTTCGTTTCCTTCATGCTCCCGCGTCGGTTTATGTGCGTTAGACCGTTGATCTCCTGTCGGAGTCGTAGCAGTTTCCCCGGCTACATCGATACTCCATATTTGCACTTTTCAAAAAGCAGGGGAATCATTAACATCAGCTGCTGCCGTACAGTGGTTATCGCTGTCGTTTTCGTTCGCTGATGACTTCGGGAGTGGGGGGGGGTGTGATAGATAGCTACGCAGTGGAGGCGGTGGCTGATATAATTGATGTGTAAATACAAGGTTGTCAGTGGACTTTTAATTGGGGAGATTGGGAGGGAAGCTATACATCGAAGGCAACACATTGGATGCAAGAGAGCCATTGAGGGCGCCACTGAGCCATGTCTGACAATGTCTCCAACCAATGACGTGTCCCGTTTCCGGGTCCCCACCCAGGGAGACGGCAATGACCAGCGCCAGCTGGGTTTGATGGTAATGGCTTTCATACTTCGCTGTCAAGTCTGGCTCGTTTCCCCCCTTCGCGTGGTTCTGTAAAAAGAACCCTTCGAGGAATTCGGTCGACTGGCATACAGAGCACCCGGCCAAGCCATCTCAACCTATGCAGTATGATCAGTTCATCTACCGTGGGCGAGTTATTTCTTCCGAAAACCACTCGAAGTATTTCAGCATTGCTGATCCGGTGACCCCACCAGACTTGGGCGGTGCTCGGAAGATATGATGGTTAAACAATGAAAGTCCTTTGACTTTCTCGGTGCGCAGCGGCCAGGTTTCTGACTCGTAAAGTAATGTGGATCGCACCGCAGCATTGTAGACTCGAACGTTAGCGGATGAGCTGATGTCACGCCTACACCACAAGTGATGCAGATTCACTAAAGCATTACGGCCTTCCCAGTCCGGATGGAAATATCATCTTTCACGAGACCACCGGGACCGATACAGCTGTCTACTACCCCACATGGCTCATCCGCAAGCACGAGGTTGGGGTTCAAGCCCACCCAGTCTTGTACTAGCACTTCACACTATGCAGGTGTGAAGCACATACCAGATTATGTAGTAGCGTCTGCATTACAATGACATCAAATTCAATAATAAGTATGCTGTCTGTCTACTCGATATCTGTGGGCGAACGCCCCGGGAGCACTTCAACCCTACAGGCATTAGAGGTTGATAGTGAGACTTCCATAATCGTATATATGACGAGCTACTCGTTGGTAGGATTATTTTCTCCGTGTAATATGCATAAATTGGATAAGGTGGTGGTGGTAAACCTTTCAAGTACGTTTTAAGTAATGTGGCTTCTTAACCTTGAAATAAGTGGACACTTACACAAATATACACTGATTATTCGGCATTTTGGTGGTTTTGTTCATACCGCCTGACCTAGATGTGCATGCATCGGCAATTAAAAATAAAACAAGGCTGCTGTGAAGCGACGAAGGAATGTCTGGAATCTGAAACCATAATGTGCAATCTAATCTGCGATCAAACTTGGACTGGGGCTTTCGCGAAGCGATCCTATGTTACTCAAATCCGGCACGATTCGAAGACACATGCCGAACAGAAATCCCCTCAAGACTATAGTAGAAGACAAGGGCCAACAAAAAAACTTCAAAGATAAAGCTATTGGATAGCTGTTTTTTGAGTTAAAATGCTGAATATTAGTAGACATTTAAGGTGTGTGTGCTAGTAATGAACTCTTCCACGGAGTTGTCCATTTTCGTGTTCTCCGGGGTTGGCAGCACCAAGGAGGAGGCACTAGATATATATGTATGCATACGTAAGCTATATGATTACCATCATAATCGTTAACAGTTTTCTTCTCTCATGCAGAAACTTCGTCTTTATTAATGTCTGAATCACATTTGTTATTTTTTTCTCCATAGAGTAACAAGTGTCGCGTTCCGATTGGTTCGTCAATAGTTCAGCGAACTGCAAAAACCGGCCTAGGCAACAAGAATGATCACACGCAACTTCCTGACGCAATGTCCCCACAGCCGTACCCTAATGATCATCCATCCATACAAACGAGCTCAATGGACTTTGGCATTATTGGCAGTGAGCTGGAGAACAAGGCCAGTGTCTGTGGTCATAAAACGGGGTCGGTGGTGTTACAACATTCATCCGCAACTATTTGTAAGAGTTCTAGTGATGTGGACGCTGGCAACCTAGTGCCGAGAAACATGGAATTGGTGAACTGGAAACAAAATCCTGGTTCGCTATTATCTCCCCCCGCAATGCGACCGTTATTTCACTCAGACACTGCGCGTATCTCGGGAATAGTTTTCGCAGATAGATCAAAACGACATGATTTAAGGTATGAGTAATCTTCCATATTTTGTTCTCTATTTTTGCAGACATTTGATAGTCTATTGCAGGAAGGTTGCATTAAAACATCAATTTGGTTGTCACGGAAGGCTCATCTGAATCCCAGCTGAATCCCTCGTTTATGATATTCTTCGCATTAGAAGCGTTCGATCAAATTTGTAAAAGACCGGGCACCGTAGGACCGACAAAGATTGTCACATGGGGGAAAACCTACCTTTAATCTCACGCGGTGCGTTAAGAGGACGGTGTGACGGTCAGAGTTCCATCTGAATCCCCCTCATGACACAGTGATACCGTAGATCAAACTGAGTTGGTTCATCGGACGCCTGATATATCGTCTGTAAGTACGAGGTTGTAGAACACAGGACGGTTTTAAAGTGGGAAAGATCTACTGAATCATACTTGCAGGAGTGATTTACGAACTAATTTTCAGATACACTATTTACCTCGATGGGGGCATTTATGCTTCGTTTTTCAGTCATCCCACTCCTAAAATCAGACTAGTCCTTCCGAGCACATAAACATAGATGGAGAAAGCTAACTTCCGACAGGTGGTTGTGGCTCCCAGCAGTATTGACAGGTATGTACTTCACCGGTGATTTTCTGTAATACTTACCACACACAGTGCGCTACAGTTGACAAAGGAAATAATTATATGCGTTCTTAAGCTCTCACCTGCTGTGCAGCTCCTCTTTCTATCACGTTTTACTTGGAGCATGCCTACCAAGATTGAACCAGACACCGCCGGTCTCAAGTGCAGATCTGTCTGGAATTGTTTACTGCTGGCTGAGGAATGCGCGCAGTTTATGCTGCCCTCAAGTATCTGTTTTCACATTACTGGCGTTTTCTACAAATTTTTCGACTGGGATATAAATACGTTGGCACGGAGCTCTAGCAACAATAGACGGGGACGATCGAACTATTGTCTGCACGGCTAGCTGTCAAGGTACTTAGACTAGTGGTTCACAGTCCGCCGCAATGCGTTGAGCACGACATCAACAGCATGTCTGAGCTCCTGTTTGACCCTCACACAGATTTTAGACCTGATACAACGTTGATCTGATTCAGCTGGACGCTACTTGAGAGGTCCAGTGACTGTCCTGGAAACATGTATGGGTTCAGAGTGAGGGCTTGCCTAATTATATCCGACTGGAAAGCCTCCTACTTCATGGAGATGGTGCGCGTCCCAACGTAAAAGTTCGCTTCTTTTCGAACACCCTTCAAGTGTCCCCATTGTCTCTCAAATTTACACAACGTCGACTTTCTTATTAGTCAACTCGCTTCCTGTGGCATTCTTCCTCTTGTTTAACCTTTGAGCCAAAGGTTGTTTGACTAGACCGATGAGTTTGTGGAAAGCATGTCAACAAAAGTGCAGGATTTGATGTTTAGTTTGCGGAGTGCGAAATCCTGGTCAACTGGATTACGGCTAGGTGGAAGAAGTTATCTGTCAACTTTCGAAATGCATGCTAAAAGGTGTAAAGACTGCTTTGGACTGCACTGCGCGCTCCACCTATACGTCAGAAACACTTTTTTGATGCATCATACCGTTTCCCAAACAAGTAGATAATCCTCATAAAGGAAAACATTCATAAGGTTGCTGAAAACTTCGACAGCCAACAATCAGTTTCGCCCTATTTGGGGCTCATCAGGTAAGCGCATTCCCCGAGTTTCCGTCAAGCGTATGTTCTACTTGAACCCAAATTGGACTAATTTCGATAAATACACTCACTCGCAAATCAATTTGGTTTTCACGAAAGACTCAACTTCATCCTTCATTTATGATATTCTTCAACTGAATGTGCTGCACAAAATATACTGCGATGTTTCGAATATCGTTCCAACTGAAACATGAGGTGACCTTTGTGCAGCACATTCAGTTGAAGAATATCATAAACGAGAGATTCCGCTCAGTCTCCCGTGAAAGCCAAATTGAGTCTATTTGTTAAAGTTGACAATCTACGCAATCTGCTTACCGGTCGTCACGCAGAAACGCTTATCTGAAAACAGTTCAATAATTCTGGTTAACCGTTTGACCCCTCAATGGCCTGAGTAGAATGGAGTGTAACCGTCCAGACAACTCCTTGCAATGTTCTGAAAAAAGTAAATCATCATCAATGTAAGGTTAGAATTATGAGTTCACTTTCGGTTACTCAGGTTTAAACTATCTGGCTATTATATGAGGGTCCTCCTAGCGGATGTCTGCGCCACATTCACTGTTTCCTCGAACAGCTGATAAAATTTCCTGAGGAATTCTCTGAATTTGACCTTAAAATCGAGACTTATTTTGCGGTGATCTAAACTGCGTTCATGTATGTTTTAAGGGCGCTTGGGATAACAAACGTGGGGTGCTTTGAAATCAAGAGTCAAGTTAGTTTAGACTGTTTCTACTAACACAACTGATTTTAAGTTCGCAGGCGCGGTTCACTTTCACTTACGTCCGGTCACTCTGTCGTCTGTGTTTGGCCAGCCAATCTTCTTTACTTAGAAACACCGAAGTCATAAAGGTGTTCTGATAGCTCAGTGGGCCGACTAACTCTGGCATATGTTTCAGATCACGAAATTTACTGCTTTCTTAAGGATACATTTCTGTACCTAGGTTTGTTGCCCTAATCTCTGCTTGAACTCATGTTGTCTGTAGAAAACTTGCTACATGTCCAGACTCTTGCCTCAGCTGCTCCTAAGCAACCTGGACAGGACGAAAAAAGCTTGAATTAGAGCCTGTGATAACCAAGAAATACACCATTCATACCTCTATATCCAGGCTGAATGCCTTAAATAGTATCGGTAGTACATGACGGGCGGTTAAATTCTTCCAGGTCGGAAAAATACAATAAAAAATCTCAAATACCTCGAAAACACGCAAACGAATTTCCTAACACCCGTTCAGGTTGAAGCACGTCTTCACAAAGCCAAAACATTCGGACAGAAACCAGGTACCCAAAGAAACCAAATCCTCTATGATAATTGTCCCATCTCGTCTTAGATGGGACGGGAAATCATCTGGATAACTCATAACCGAAGTCCGCCCATCTGATGTGCATCAGCGTTTGTGAAAGTGCACTCAGTTATGAAAACCAATTCTCACGCAAAGCGTGAAGGGACATTACGGCTTCTGGAGCCTTTTTCTAGTACACGGTCGTCAAAACTTTGAGCAAGACTGAGCGTTTCTAGGTCTGATTCATGGACTTAAGCAGCTAATTCTCCTACATATAGCTCCAAAGGGCGAAACTAAATGGTGCTTTCTATCTATCTGACACAACTACCTTACCGATCAAAAGCAGTCTTGGTAGAAAGGTATACAAAATTTCCAGCGAATGTGGGGTGCCTCAGGAAGCCGATTTCTCACTGTTTCTATTCGCCTTTTGCACAGACACATCGATACTTAACAGCAGTCATGTCGATAAAATCTGTGAAGAGTATCTGTGAAGAGTATCTTCAGGAAAGAGCTAATAATAACGGACGGTAGTTGATTCAGACAGGACACAAAAGTCTCATAACTAGAGACACGATGGTACATTGCAGTTAAAGTCATCTTAATGCGCTTAGATTGCACTCACATTGAGGCATGGTAACTAGCTTGATGTTAGATTACGCACTATCTAAGCTTGTTGGCTATCTCAAGTAAGATTCTAAAAAATGATGTGGTCTTTTATGCGTTGGCATGGCGCGAGGATATCTACAAAGTCTTTTAGTCCGTAGACTGCTATTTTAGACGCCGGGTTTTCTTCTTAAACATCACCTCATAACTTATTTTATAGTGTTGGCCCGCAGTTTTCAACAGATTTCTAAGGAAGAACTGTTAGAGATCTAGTTGTACTGTAATAAGGTTGATTATTAGGAGGTGACAAGCACTAACAAATGTCTGTTTTACCAGAATGATGATTACAAAAGTTATGTGCACTTGATAAAAATAAATACAGTGCAAGAAGGGAGTAATCCAAAAAGTGACATCTTTTGGAGATAACTTTGAGAGTTTCTGAGTGAAGTTCCCAACGCAGGACGCGTCTTCTCTGCAGGGTAGTTGCTACATGTGTTCCGTAGTTTTCCGTGGAGACCTGTAGAGCTCGGTTGACTTCCTGTCCCGTGCGCGCGTCTATGCGTTTGGGCCGAGTTGCATGCCTATTCACTGTGTGCAGTGTGAAGAGAGGGGAGTCCATCCGCGTTTGATGATCGCACGAACATGAATACAACCTGATTTGAGGTGGTTGAAGTTCGTAAGCCTGGTGCGTGACGCAGGTGGTAGCTGCGTAAACAGAGTGGATGGGAAATTGTAGTGTACATTTTGTCGGCTAGGTTATCCGTACTTACCTGGGAACAAAAATGTGTTCCAGAGAGTTGGGGTCGATCGCTGGTCGTACCCATGTTCACGCAAAGGTACCAGAACCGAATGTCCCAAGCAGCCCGAGCGCCTAACGGCTTTCCTTATCACCTATCTTCAGCACGTGAGATGCAATCCCGAGAGTACTAAGCAGGATTTCAACATGGGTGAGGGTGCATCGTTTATAACTTTATGTTACGTCATGTCTCAGCAGCGCCATTTATAAGGCCGACAAACCACTATTCGGTTCCAAGAAAGGTATTCCGGTCTACACAGAGTACGACCAAATTAGCTGCCTAACAACCTGTCCATCAGGGGAACTCCAGAAACTTTTTCAAGGACGGAGTTCATTATCTGTTCTCAGTGGCTATCTTCTCGTTGGTGACCAAATCGTCATTCCCACCGAACTTCGCCACCGGTGGGATAAGCCAGGGATAAGCCAGGGAAATCTAGGGCAAAGTCGCATTAAGGCCCTTGCTCGCAGCTATGTTTATTGACCCGGTATGGATGAGCACATAGAGCAGGTATGTCGGAGTTGTTTCCGTTGCGCAGCTGCCCAGAAGTTACCCAACCGACAGTCGCCGCAACCTTGGCCACAGCCAGAAAAACCATGGTCGCGCAGCCATGTGGATTTTGCCGGACCAATTAACGGACAAAGCTTCCTCATCGTTGCCGATGCATTCAGTAAGTGGCCTGAAGTCCATATTATGTCTGAGACAACAACGATGGCAACCATCACTAAACTGAGGCATTTGCTTTCAATATTCGGTATCCCGGAAATTATCGTGTCCGACAATGGTACTCAGTTCACATCCTATCAATTTGGTGAATTCGTTCGAATAAACGGCATCACACTTGTTACTTCCCAACCATTCCATCCCCAATCCAACGGTCAAGCAGAAGTCCTCGATACGTTCCTGCTGAATTATAGAGCAACTCCTAATCCACGGTCTCCTGACGGTCGCTCTCCAGAAGAGGCTGTGATGAACAGACGGTTGAGACTTACTCATGACGCTATCCTGCCAACACTTATTTTAAATCACCGACAGGAGGGAAAGCAACGCTCAGGCCTGGAAACTGTGCGCTTATGAGGGACTATTGCCCCGGGCACCGAAGATGGACTGGTAGAGTCGTCCTCAAAAGAATCACTCAGGTGATCTATAGCGTCAGGGTGGGACCATTGATATGGAAACGACATGTCAATCAGCTACGGCCGACCGAGTGCCCGATCCCAAAAGTGGACCTCAACCTGTTGCTTGCAACCTTTGATCTCCCAAGATCCGCACCTATAGCCACCGCTTCACATGTACCACCCAAGACAGATCCATTGCTGCAACCGAGACGCCGTACCGGTTGCACTAGAAAAAGGGTGGAACCACTACAGTCTTACGTTTAACTGCAAAAAGGGGGAGGTATCAGGGATGTCAGATTCCTGGAAGTAACCACTGAATGCCCGAAATCTATCGAGACTCTCAACTCCGCTAGATTCTGACCAGAGAGACAACGCTCCCTCAATAGCCTTATATCGAAGCCAGATAGCGCGAGACAGCGTGGGACCAAGGTCAGACAGTGTCCCTCCAATACAATAGCTTGAGTCCGTTGTATTTTCGCACTCGCACGCACTCATGCCCTCGCACTCGCTCGTTTGGAATAAAGCTGTTATGTTCCCTTCGGTGAGTCTTTCCGGCACTAGTCACTGGAGCAGGGTCGGTAGTCAGATTCGCGAATCAGCAGATATAACATATGACGGTCCTCAGTTTCAAAGCAGTTACTTCAATTATTGGGTGTTGAAGGCATCAGACCTTCTAACACAGTACCGTTCAGTCTGTCTACTAATTGCGTGGTTTATAGACTCGACCCCACCTTGAAGCAACTGTTACAAACAATCCAGATGGCAGATGGTGGTAAGCTTATTGCAACCTAGGCAACATAGAGAACCTTACTACACGCTGAGAAGGCTAAGACGCTGTTGCAGATTATTCTTGGAAGACAAACTCCAACACAACACGGTACAGCATTATTATACAGAGAAAGCATCCTTCCGGGGGTAATGGCTGGAAAGATGTCAAGGAAAGTACATGAGCCAGACATGTACACCGAATGGGTTGGTTAGTGTGTGAATTCCCCACACTTGGAAAGGAGATAGTGTCCTCTAGCGATCGGTAGCAGTTGTGTGCACACTGGGAACCCATATTTTACTTGAAGGGGGAAAAGCAGTTTCCAGATGACTATTTACCAGAGCTCAAGGTTATACATTAGAACCACTGCTTAGGCATCTAATTTGATTGTGCCTATGGGCGTTCCTGGTGTCATAATGTCTGCTGGAGCCCATAGGCTTGTCCGACTCCGAAGCTGCTGGTGTCGAAAGTTTTTTCCTCACCCTTGCATTTAGTGTCATCATCAGTGTGTTGGATCGCTTTTCCGCCCGGTACAGCACTCTTTAAATTCTGGTAAATGATGGTGGGTTTTGATCTGCAAACGAGCAGCTTGCGGAATTTCTTCATCCGTACTCAGTCCAGCATATACACTTGTCTCCTTACAACTCACCGGTTCTCGGCTATTGGGTTGGTGCGTCATGCACCACACCGTTGACTGAATTCCAGTTAGCCTAGTCCGATGCTCACAACACCATCATCACCCTCAAATACTACAACAAAAGCTATGATACTGACGCTTCGCTCAGATATAATAACAAGGTTATATATATAATATTAGCACATATTATCATAATATATCATATATTTATGTTGTTACATAATATATACTGTAATGTATATTATATATAATTATATTTCAAGATTTAAAGTTGTAAGTGAAAATAGTAGGTGGAGAAGTACCCGATGCTAGCTTATTTCAGGCATTGTGAGGTGCCTACACCTCCAAACGCTCAATCAGGCGATCTGGAAAGTTTGATGATAGTGTGAGGAGGTTTGATATTTTTCGGCTAATATTTCATCCTATAAGTGAAGCCAGTTTACGACTTCTGAGATAGAAGTTTCACCCATTTCGTGGAAATACTCCTTCTCTGAGGTGAAGTTTCGTGAGATGCGTTCCTCCATGTGCGTTTTCATCCCAATAAGGATGAAAATGCTGTTCAGTGCTTTTCGGCCTTTCAGCATAGATTGACTTCATTTACAGTACAAATCCCAACAGAAAATTGTCATATCTCCTCACACTGTCGTCAGTCAATAAGTGGATCCGAGGAAGAATAATTTGACACGCTGAGTGAAACTTCTATCTAGGAAGTCGTCACTCGTCAATCAATACGTGACCATGTAATGTGGTTTCCGTGATTGAAGGATGAACGGTGGTATAGCTCATCTAAAGGCAATGATCAGCCTTTTGTCGCCGAAGGGTTAAGTGTTCAAACTACTAGCTGGGATGTTGTCGGTTTGAAACTACCCGGAGTTTTGTGGCATGCTTACTGCAGAGGATTTCCGATAAGGCTGAAACAGCTGTGCAGTGCTTCTAGGCTTTTCAGCATAGGTGGGCTGCATTTACAGAATGAAGGGTGGACTGAAAAATTTGGAAAGAAACTGATAGCACCAACTTTCTTGGCATAGATTAGCCGAAAACCGTTGCGATGCCTTCAGTAAAGAGTGAGGCGTCAATTACGGGGCCCCATCTTAGAAAGTGGACCACACCGGCAACACCCAGACCCCTCAGACGGGGCTATTGCCCTCGATTTGTGGCTCTTATTTGCTTATCCTCATTATCCTCGGCGAGTGAGGCTGTGACAGCTGGAACCGCTGCACTTCGGCGCACAGTTTGTGACGAGAAAACTGAACTGAGCTCAAACCTCTCGTAATCTCCCTCACACCATTCTGTTAAACCACAATTTGTCCACTTCGAAGTATTGTGCTGTCCTTAAGGAGGCACGGAGGACGATACTGGTCTCGGTAGACTAGGATTCGGCAGGCGTAGCATATGGACAAGCCATCACCTTTGGTGCTGGATATTCCAGTATCCTTTGGTTTGTCGAGCTCTGAAGGGGGCTGCAGGCCCGGCTGGGACCAAGTGATCCAAAGGGACCATGAAAACCAAACGCGGTAAAGTGATGAGTGAATCAAAGGTGACTGGCGACGCATGGGTTGTTCACCTCAGCTAGCTCAGATAAAATAATCTATCTATATCAACAGATCGTGACGTTAAGCCCTCCGCTGAAGTTCCTTCCGGGTAAGCTGAGGCGTTCTGATGCGTGAACAGTGCCTGCCTGCCACTGATAGACGACGTGTGGAGCTTATGCTGCTCTCGTACACCTGTATTCTCGTATAGTGTTCATTTTTTATATGGAATTAAATACCTTCCTATCGGCCTGATGCCTGAATTCGTCTGTGGCAATAAAATCGTTTGCTCAGAGTTATCATTCTACTTCGTCCTAGCATGTTAACTTGAATGACAGCCCCACTTTACTGAAGTAATATTCATGGTCCATTTCAACTGCAAGGGATTAGAAGTCTACACAACTGTGACTTTATCAAACCATCGTATCGAGGTACATGGTTGCATCAGTAATCCGACTATGTGAACCTAAGACACAGTTGTGATTCGTCGTAAGCTTCCTTTCACTTGCCCTGAAGGTATGCTGAAGCTGTCCATTCTTGTCCGCTCGACTCCAAACTGCACATCGTATCCTGTTTCTGTCTAAATGACAGGCATAAACTACAAATACCCTATAATCAAAGTAACCTGCGAAAAATAGGACAACAAAATCTTTTAGCTCTATGCTTGTCAAAGTGTTCGAAAGCTTGATGGAAGTTTCATCAACATCATGGAACCTCGTCGCGCGATGCTCCTCGAGCTGGCAGTCCTCTTGACGCAAAATGCCCTGAGCGGTCGATCAGTCTAGGCGAACCCGGATGGTGGCTACCATGTTCGCTCCATCTCACTCCACTGGATTTAGTTATCTTGGTACATGCACAAATAAGATGGGAATCAGGTGGACCAAGAAACGTACGACAACGATATAAACATGGTTTCCCTGTGTACTCCACAGAAGTTTAACGATTTCTATTTGAATGGGGGCTGCAATGCAATCAGGATGACAGCGGATCGGATAGCCCTACCCTAAAACTTTCACTTGCAAATCCCCAAGCTCGTGGATCAGTATCCTCTTTCTGGAACAATTATCTGACTATTAGCGGTTTATTAGACTACTAACAAATTCAAATTATGAGCTAAACCAAGCCAAATCCAGCTGAAATGTGCACATAAATGAAGTCAGTCGCCACGTTATGCTAAGGCAAGGGTGTAAAATCTGAGGTTCGATATAAGGCGACAAATGCATCTAAACTCACTAAATGCTCCTCAGTTTGAGGTGATTCAGATTTTTGCTTGATCATTGTACATCACTCTGTCATTACACCCTTGAAACTCCAGGGGTAGTGTGTGGACGGTTAGCTGTTGACAGTAGAGGATAATTTACTGGTATGTTGAAATGTTGACAGAAGACAGATGTTCAGGCTTCCACAAAATCTTGAGTCTGTTGGTGAGCTCTCGAGTATTTCACAGTTTACGTATCCGGAATGTGTTTCATATATCTTATCTGTGGGGTCCTGGAAAATCGAGCACGCAAAAGATGGTTGGTCTATCATTTGAATTTAGAAAGTGGTATTATTTAATTCCGAATTACTCATGGTCACGGATGTTTTTTTTATCTTATTTTACCGACACAAGTGTGTTTGCTTTATAGATGTATCGACACTTTTGGCTCTAACGTATCCAGGGCGTTGCTGTCAAAAGCTCCGAACAATCCGAAGTTGGACACTACCTCTGTTCTTGCTGCATATATGAGACAGTCTTTGGCTACAGATGTACAGTCGTTTGAAGTAAATCGGCATCGTCTGAAGACTTCTGATTCTGCGGAGCACGGGAGACCTAAGGTAAATCAAAACCAACGTGGAAAATATCGATCCGGTCAAGACCTCAAAAACAAGAAGGGAATTTCAGGTCTTTCTAAGATTCACTCCCCTTTAAAACAGAATACTTCAAAGGTCAAGGTGACTGATGCAGTAAGCATTCGCGGTGTTCAGCCGTCGGATGTGAAGAACCTGGACAACTTTCGTTCCCGATCAGCCCATAGAAATAGAGGCAACTTGAAACCGGCGTCTAGGAAAGGATGCAGTAAACACAATACACCCGTGACACTCTGTTCTGTCCGATCAAAAACGCGCAACAACTCCACACTTACAGACTGCGGCGCATACAGCACGGGGCTTCTGCCGGAAGGTAGTATACCACATACGTTGCCAGCCCTACAAACAGCACAGCATAACAGTGCACTTGGAAGGCACATTTCGTCTTATTCTTCCTCATCGTCAACATCCTCCTCTCCCGTTGCACACAGAAGGATGGAAAGCCTGCATTCGTCCACTGCTCATCGGTCGTTTTCACCTCTTTGGCATTCCAAGCTGTTTGATGGATCGCCTAGTCTTGAAGCCCAAGGAAGTCACTCAACTGGCCGAATAAATACCAGTAAAACAGACAGTGACCTTGGCCGCCACTGCACCCATCAGGCTCAAAAAGCGAACGAAAGAATCATATATCCAGATAGCCAACCACCTGGCGACGGATCTTTGGATGCAATCCCATTTATGCAGCGCACGAAAGCCCGGTATCCATCGCAAATGAGTATGTCGGTTGGGTCGATACGTGATACCACCCACCTCAAAGCCATCCACTACAGTAGTTTGGAGGAACAGTCTTCCTGTCACCTGGAGTGTCAACAGATACTTGTGGACGAGCAGCAGCGTACTCCTGAAAAAAATGAACGTAGCATGCTCTCCGCTCAACTGCACACTGAGAATCTGAGACCAAATGCCCTTTCAGAGAGAAACCTACCTGAAGTACAAGTTGGCAGATGGTTCGACGTCAACGATGACTATATTACGGAAGTAGACCCAGAAAGTTTTCAGCGTGTTTTTGAAGGACCGGAATGTGCATACATGTTGTTCTACAGATTAATGGGTCTGGCAATCCCTGTGAATCCGATAGCCAAAAATGACTAGAACAGGTTCCACTAATATCTCCGATATCTCTAGATGTCTATTGCTTCAGCTTGTTGTTGACAAGATGACTGCATGTTGTACAGCAGATGGATATATACTTATTTTATAACCACATCGCATAAGTTCACTCGAACTCAAGTGAACAGATTACTCATCAAAAGCAAACTACGTTCAAAAGATTCAGGTTTGAGGCTGGTAAAATTTCTCATGGGCCAGTTTTTTAGCCCAAAGTCGACCACACCTCAGAATAGCTAGGTCGGTAGTGTTTACCATCTTCTGGGTCCGGAATGATTTAACAAAGTACAGTTTCCCGAACACACCAGTTCCTGAATGACCCGGGATGGTGATAAGATCTTTTCTGGTACAAGGCACTTAAGCAACTCACTCGATGGAGCCTAACAGAGGAAGTATCCATCGACGAAACTATTTTGGAAGCACGTAATGCTTTCCCCAGCAGTCCTCCAGAAAGCGGACTCTCTCAGAAACTGCTTACTTCCACTACAGTGGGACAAGTTAGAACGTAGAAGGGGATTTGGTAAATCTCTAAATAGGAGGTCCAAGTACAAGAAAACAGACGGACACAAACCGCCAGGCCCGCGCTTACCGGACAGATGCTCGCTATTCCTCATCCCTGAGCACCCTAACTTCACAGCTGATTCGCTTCACAGTTGCTACTTGGCAGTGTCATTAGTGATTCCCCGTGTGTGGCTTCCCCAATGCAGCGACCGTACATATCGTCCAGGTACTCACAGTGAAAATACTCTATACGATTAACGCAGGTCTACTCATTGAGGAAGAAGTTAGAGAAAACTTCCACAAACACAACAGGTGCACTAATTCCTCACATCGGTGAACTATTTTTGGTCAAAATTGACTTAAATTCGGCGACAATTTAGATCCGGAAAGACACATAATCACACATTCCAGAATTGAGTTACACAGCGAGGGCAATCCAGACGAATCATCGGACGATAATTCAGTTGTTTCAAATTCCTAGTAATCATCGTTGTCTTTTTTATGCAGGAATACAATTTAGCAACATATTGTCGAGTTTAGCAGTTTAGTTGATGCTAGATTAAACAGGTCACAGATATGCAAGAACATTCAATACAGTGTGAAGTGAAAAATTCTATCCCATGTTTAGATAAATTTTCATTACCTGGTGTCACACATCTGTAAAGAAGTGCATTTTGGGATCCCGAAGGTATTTCCTCGATGGGAGAGTTAACGACGCCTCAAATTATCCAGGTCGAGACAGTCATTTTCCAGGGCCGCTGTCACTTGCCAGAATGTAGTTAGAAATCAAGACTTATCGTCCCAGCGATTCCAACAAACTGGTATGTCAGTCATCCTGTGTCTCGTCTGAGAGGAAAGTTAGCGTCATCTACCATGATGTGATTAGTACGCGCAACACTGACAACCAAACTGACCACCCCTCTACGATTCCCAAGCATTGCGCTCAGTCCTAGGAGTACCTATTGCTCTCACGTGCTTACGAACGGCCTGTAATACAGCATCATTGGTTGACTTGGTGTAAGTTTTACGGGGCCAATAAGCCAGATCTGGAGGGGTACGTAATCCAATCCAGTTGCTTGAGCAGTCACGACGGTGGTTGACAGCTTCGACTTCGTGTCACCAAAAAATCTCGGTGGATTTCCATATCCCATCGAAGCCATCCTTTAGAAGTCTTCCATGTAAATCTTTGCCCTAAGAAGGGGTATTGGAGATCCCATTGCTAGATCTTGTTGTTGGGGGTAAACAGCTGAGTCAAAGACAAAATGGCCAAGATTTAAGCATACTTTTATGGCATTCCGGTTTTTTTTGTGTTGTATCTTCGCGTAACAACCTTTCGGCTACAACCTTTGAGACGCTGGTATGCGACGAGTTAACATCAATCTTAACCTAATTTCATGTCTCCAAATGAAACCCCGCAACTTTGTTAGAGAGTCGTATGAATTCCTGGTGTACATGTTTGAATACTCCATAGAAGCTCCCGGAATTTCCGCTAAGAATCTAGCGGAATCTAGGATCTAGTGTACCTGTCTCAAAAATTGACCATCGTTGTAACCTAACTTGCTCTGATGAAGCTCTCTTTTTAACAACGACAAGGTGCCTAGCAATAGCTCCACCGATTGTTCAAGTCTTCCCAAACTGACGGCTTCTGGATTAATCACAAGCTTTTTCCAGTCGAAATCTTTATCTGTTTATATATATATACATATATATATATAGACTCATACATATAGATTCATACTAGCGGTGCTTGCTGACCAAAACAAGTATACCATCATGAAGCTTGTTGCCGTCGCGGTTTTCACATTGTGCAGAAATCCCACCAGAGGCAGTGCTGACAGTTAACTAGATGTTTCCCATTCCATTTCAGTAGAAGGTGAAAACCGTCATATTGTTTACCTCTCCAAAAAGGCGATACACAGCACTGGGAGACAGTTTATTGCTCGTAAACTTGTTTCGTTGAGGATGTATAACGTGTAATCACATTCAAATCATTAGTTTGAATAGTATCCCTCCTGTCCTGGGACAATTATTCCAGACGGTCTATACCAAAGAAGGAAACACTGAACTCGAGTTTCGCTCTCGTTAGAGGTCATCGGTACAGTCTTGGTCGTACCAGGGCCATCTGACATTCGAGGAAAGCGTGTTACCATTACTCCACCGACGCACACTGGACGCAGCTGAAACGTGTAGACGTAATACACTACTCATAGGGTCGCTGAAAATTCTTCGACAGCCCACGACCGGTTTCGCCCTTCTTGGGGGTAATCAGGTGGGCGCAGTCCCCGAGTTTCCAAATTGCGCGACGTTAGCAAAATACACTCATTTGCAAACAAATTTTCACCTGGAACCCATGTGAATCTCTCGTTTATGGTGTTTTTAATCAACTAAATGTGCTGCACGGGCCGCCTCATGTTTCAGTTGTTACGAGAGATTCAGCTGGGTCCCAGGTAAGTCGCTCGAAGAACCAGATTTCTTTGCAAATGAGTGTATTTTGCCGACTGAAATGTGTCCATGTTTGAACGATTCGATTGGTTTCCACGATAGTGTGAATGCCAACCCAGTAATAAATCTGGTTGCGTCTACTGATCGACTGGCCTGTCAAAGCTTCCAAGCCAAGTAGCACCACGGAAGCCTGTGAGCTGCTGGATGATTTTCGACTAGTTGTAGGTGGTTGCGACAGTAAAAAGTCACACGGTGTATATAGTTCGCTTCCGGTTACTGTTAGGTATACTGACATCGCGCTGGCGAGTTGGGCTTCCCATTGTTCCTAGACCGAAGATACAAAATGCCCCAAACGAACAGTCGTGAGTAATGTGATGAAATATGTAGCGCATTCGTTCCATTAACAGAGTGGACTAGGCCTCATATGTATTGAACTGAGTTAGGTGGGACCATGCTAACTTGCAACCATTGCCAAGATTCGCCATCGTAGGGATTTATTAGAATAGATAAGACCAAATTTATTGCGTTTTGAATCGCCACTTCTTTATGAGACAATCTAAAGTTCGACCTAATCAGGATAAATCACACTAGAGCACTAGAGCACGGCGAATTTCTATCGTGGAATCACCTCATAATTAGTGACATCACGAAGGACGGATCCAAAAAGTATCGTAGTCACACCAAAATGCCGGAAACAGTGGGAGTCGTGTAGCGAGGTTCACGGATCAAACACATCCATCTGATTCAGATAGACTGACTCTGGACACAATTTCGATAGAGTGAGCACTAGTCATAAAGCAAATAACATGACTAGACACTTTACCCATTTGCCGCAGCTGGTGGTCGACATCCGATAGCCAGCTGCCATTTGTCTTGCGATTATAATTGTTCAGCGGATTCACTCAAATAGGCATACAAGGAACTGATTGCTAGAGTAAGATCATAAACCCACTAGCTGATTGATAAAAGTGTCTCCATAATCTCAGGAGTAGTCCGTTGTAACAGGTCGGCATATATAAGTCAGTTCCACCATTCTACAGAAAACCATCGAAGGCCCATTGACCTCGTCTTCAAGATAACTAAACTGTCAGCTAAACAAATACAGAGGCACGCGGACAATTCACCAGGTTGACTGAGCATCCTGCTTTCGTTCGCAGTGATTGTCGCTGAAGTTCTGTTGTTAGGATTATAGGAAATTCTTAATTTTTAGTTGCATCTACTTGGTCAGGTCTCCACCTGCTCGACGAATACTATGATTTTGACAGCGAACCTCTAATACAGCAGTTATGCTAGCGGGTCGAGCCCTTAGTTAGTGTGCCAAAATGAAACTCTGAAATATGCCGGGGTAGAAGTTACCTCATTGATACAAACAGGTATGACAAAGCGTTGGGCTCGACCAACGTTGAAGAATATTGTGAATCTATAACTGATCGAAGAGGAACTGGTTGCGAAAAATAGCTGGTGAAACCTAGAATAAGAATGACTAGATTGGCCATCTAGTCATTTAAGAGATTATGAGGTGGGGTGGTACTTTGACCGAAAGCTACCTTTAGTAATTCTTGAGATCCTAGAAAAAGTATCTAATATGAACCTTTGAGTGGTGAGTGAGTGAGCTTAGGACAGGATAACGCACATGTATCTCATGAACTTCCACAGACTTAAAATGACCTCTTCAAAGTTTACCAGTGAAATACCCAGACATAATGATATGACTAGGGAGTGAAGATGAGAGCGAGAGAACGAAAAACTAAGCTTATCATTTAACTTGGTGCCGTGTCACATCTAGCACGGTTGAATTAATCTAACAAAGATAAGCACTCCTCTGTAGCAGAACAGCTGCTTTCAGACCATCCAGTCATTACATGTAAAAAGGTCAGTGATCGCAGCACACGACGACAAGTTAGACGGCCTAGTATGGATTCCTCTACATGGACTGACGATGAACAGTTTATTTTACAGAAAGAAGTGCTATGAACATCCGTCAGGTCCTGCAGGAACCTTACCACTGGTGTGCGGGTCTGGATGCGTCTCCAAACAATGTACACATACACAGGTCACTTGAATTGCGCCTATTGGACGTGCAATGGCTACAACCTCAATCACTTGTTCCGAGTCGCGCGCGAACTGACGTGTGACAACACACTTGTGGGAAGCCCATGTGCAGCTGAAGGCCAATTTAAGGTCAAAAATCTAGACTTCACGTCTCATGACTAAGCCCTAATAAAAGTGAGCATGACCTCCCGGATTTGTACCTTGTACCTGGCGGTTGGACGCTTTAGAGCATAACATCTCGAACGTGACCATACTAATGCGCTTGCGTTCGCAAGGACACTTGCTACGCACTATTCGCAGGAAACCGCTTTCGAATATGTTTGATCTTGAGAAGACGTATAACTACCTGGCCTGCACCTGACCCAGAACCAAGTTGTGTAGACCGCGCTATTCAAATGTGAACTGGTTTAGTCGGTTAAAAGGGTGGGACAGGCCTCTCCCTGGTCTGAAAGCCAGAGCAGAGAACCTGCCGACTTCCAGTATTACCTCCGTGCATCTCTTGAGACTGACGCGGATTAGCAAATCTTCATGTTAATAACAATAATAATAGTAATAGGTTTATTCCCCAGATTTGAGCGCCGAGTTTCCTGTATGGTCTTGCAGTGTGGTGTATTAGTGGGAACATTTACTTGATTGTGTTTTCAACACTTCTTCTGTTGTCCAACTATACTGGAAATTAAACCTTGCTTGGAATGTTTCTTGTATTCAACAGCTTCGCATTTCTGTGACTGAGATACATAGATGTATACGAATGTCATTAAAAACCAGTTAGGACTTGTGATCAATACCGCAATAGTAAGATGAAAACCACGGTGCAGACATGTTGTGTGCTAGCGTGCTTGTTTTTGCTGGGAGATCCTCGAACGCACTTCTAAGTGGCTTTTTAAAGGTCCAGGCAAGTAACCCAATGTCAATCCCTAAGGGGAGAGTATCGTCTGCTATATCTGAAACACAGTTGGGCTGATCAAATACGGATAGCTAGCCTTTTTTGGAGGTCACTCAGGTGGTATCAACCGAGTGTCAACTACAACGTACAACTGGAGGTAGGCTAATAAACTGCGGTTGCCGGGAGCAGCTCCGTGAAAAAAGGCATCCGTCAATACTACCTAAAGATGGAAGGTGTTTCAGTGTTCTCCTATCAGTGACAATCCCGTCGTAGGTTGGAACTTATCTACTGACTCATGCTGAGAGTATTATTGCGATGGCTATAGGAACGGCTTCTGCTGAAGTCACATTTTGTTAAGTTCAGTCACCTGAAATTAGTTGACCTGGTGGCCATTGATATGTTCGCCGAGCCTGCCAACTGGCATGAAACCCGTCCAATCGCCCACTGATGACGCCTCCTGGATTGCTAACGAAGCTTTTGCGAACCAGTTGTTGAACTCGTCGAACAGATCGAGTCACCCGTTCAACACTTATAAAGCTAATCGGAGCTAACTGAAAGCTTAAAAAATACTTGGGTCGCCCAACATCCGATAATAGCATTTACACTTACGCAGACTTTAGGCTATTGAGGTAAAATATTACTGTTCCGTACAATCCCACTGAATAGTCTCGTTAATTCCAGCTTTTTACAATCAGTAGTAATTAATCTCCCAATTTTACATTCCAACCTTCAGTCACTCGGATGACTCGTGCTCAATAAACTGCATATAATAAGTCATTAATTGAAACCGAGGTCTCCAAACTAAGCGAGTTCTATCTGTTCATGGATTTCATCTGATCTCACCTGCTGATGTTGAACTAGCCAACCACATACGCGACCGCTGAACCAATTGTATTGGATTAAGACTACACTGATCAGCTACCATTGTAAGACACGCACCAAGACAAGTTATCGTGATATAGCCATTTTCCTCTGTCAGTCATCCGCTGCGGGGTCAGTTGGATCAGCAATAAATTGGCGTGTAGCTCCACTTTTCGATAAAACCACTTGATCAATGCATCTCTTCACCACATATGACTTTTTCCCCGAATACATTCTAGATATTTCGGCGTGCACAAAATCCATTGGGCTAGCAATGATAGATCATAAACAATGACCGGAAACGTATTACAGTGTCTACAGAATTGGTAACGCTATTAGTTTTTCAAGCTTTAGCTGTCTTTCAATGGCTTATGCAGAATGTGGAAGAGAACTTAAGGCCGCCTCACGTTTCAGTTGGTACGATATTCAAGCAGATCAGTTGCCTGGAAACAAACGAGAGATTCAGCTGGGTTCCAGGTAAGTCTCTCGCAAAACCAAATTTGTTTGTAAGTGAGTGTATTTTGCTAATTTTGTGCAATTTGGTTTCAAGTGGAACACAAGTTTGAGGGAAACCTGGAGAGTGCGCCTACCTGATGAGCCCCAAGAAGGGCGAAACCGGTCATGTGCTGTCGAAGAATTTCCAGCAACCTTATGAGTAGTGCACTAGGAGAACTTAAGTGGTTTTGGAGTGACTATTTAAACAGGATAGAAAAACGGTTACCCATGCCACTGGAATGGGGATGATTCATTGAGCCAGCTCATTCGAGTTCGCTTCTCACGATCGGTCTACTGAATCGGTGAAATCATATTCGGGGTATTGGTGGTAGGAGTTTTAACTTACTGACTGGGTTTTATCGGGCAGGCTGCTAACCGGACTGCGGACGAGCGAAGATGGCAGTTGTGCACAACCAAAAGGCAGTCGAAACGATCAATACATGTCATCGACTACAGATGTTTCCCGAACAGCTCAGACTCATTATTAGCCGTCCGGACTGAGTCCCAGTTACCAGACTCAGCCAGGAGTATCGGAGTATCGGTGAGTCAAAAAGTTTGACTAACAGAAACATGCGGAAAATCCAAAGCTAATTGTTGTCACCGTTGTAGTACGGGACTTGCAGAGAGAGTATGGATGTGAATCTCAGATAGCCTGTAGACCCATATGTTCAACACCGGACTGGGCGGTGTCAGACGGACTGCATCTCATTCGTAACTTGGAGTCCGAGAGAAGCCATTGGAAGTTAATCTTTCCGTCCACCCACCGTCAGAAGCTAATGGTTCGGACTGCAGTGTTTGGAAGTCAGTTGATGGGAACATACATTTTCGGGGGAAAGTATCACAGGCAGTGGTTCAAGTGCTATCTGTTTTACACTAAAGGATCTCATGTTCATGCTTCATGTCATAATGCCTCGTTTCAAAGTTAGGCAGAATATAATTTTATGAACGGAACTGAGCGCGATTCGTAATTTCCCAAACAAACAAAAAAACAGACCGATGAACTAGCCACGGTGCGTCCATAGAATGGCTACCTCGATCCTCTGATTTTTCATTAATTTTTCCTTCACGGCTATCATATGGAGAAAGGATGTTTAAAAAAAGAGCCCAAAATATGCAGCAGCTGTAGCAATTCACTCTGGAAAAATGTCATTGGATTCTAAAGTAAGCTTTTGTGAAATTACAATTGCTCTGTCTGGAAAGGGAGCTGATATGCAGACAGGAATTTGGAAGGGGTTTTGGACAGTGCATCCAGCAAGATGTACTGACACGAAGTATCTTATGGCGAATACGTCGTTCTGATGAATCACCTCATGAAGCAATACATCATTAAGGAAGAGGTGCAAGGCAAGGATGAGCAGTGCGTAAGATAAATATCGTGTGTTAAACAAATGTTAGCTTCGAGCTGAGCGGTGGCCCGGTAAGTCATGTGGGCCACAATTATGAAGAGTGGGACCATCTTTTTAGTGATGGGACTGAAACTGCGTGCTTCGATAGTGTCACTATTCGACCCACTTGGATAACAGATAAAACTGTCGCTGACTGGCCGTAAAGTCATCATTGGAAAACCATTCGAATGATAGAAGGCTACTGAAGAATGTGTTGAGCTTCCGGATACGGAACTTTGAGTCACACGTAGGTTTGACGACCCCGAATATTAAAAGTTGGAATTGAGTTCAAAAATCTACCGCCCTGTTCACACAAAGATATGCAAAACTACACACCAAACATAAAGTGTCCACGTTCATCGCGTCAAAAAGTGCGCAAGTCTGCTAAGTAGGTCAGTAGCACACATGCTGGTATACCAGCGCCGGACGGGGCACCCTTTTCGGTAAGGTGGACAGCAATTATGGAGGTAGAAAACAGGTGAAGATCAATAAGTATACGGGCGCAGGGAGAAAATGAATGGGGGAATTATCAGGATGTCAAGTTAGATTCACTAATGTGATTATATTATAAAATAAATGTGTACTGTTCCAGTTACTCAGCCCAGGACGTAAGATTTTGTCAATCAATTAGTAAACTGAAAAAAACGGAAAACCCATATTCAATGAACCCTTGTCTGCAGGATTACATTTGGGGAACTGAGCAAAAACCACGTCTATATATTGAGAAGGGATAGGGAACGAGGATTCACACATACGGGAAGGAGTTGAGAAGGACTGGGCAAGCGAAAGTTAACCTGAGTGTTCTCAATGCTGATGAAGGAACCGATTCAGTTATTGAAGTTAACCTGATTCTTGAACAACTGAAGATCATAGGAAGCTGGGAACACAAACGGGAGAAGCGCGCACCAGAGTTATGTTTCTGGAAAACAACATGCATGTGATAGCGAGTCTTTGGTTGATAGATATCCTTTTTTCCAGCGGATGTTATGAAAAACCGCGTGTTGCTCACTACTTCCTGCCAAGGTACATCATCGACGTCTGCAACTTCTTGAAGTTCAATTGAACCATCCTATTTGAGTTCATAATTCGTATTACAGTAGGGGAGTTTGTCAATGCATTGGAAAATAATCGTCAAAACAGAGTTTCTTTCCGCGATACCTTATTCAGAGACCAATTACCGATGAAATAACTGAACCGGAGCTTTCGGCAGCAGTTGTAAAAAATATGCCGTCTTGAATGCTATGTTCACATTCTTATAAGTTTTGTCTTCGGAAACATTAGAGTTGAAATAAAAGACTAACCTGTTGCGAATAGGGTGGTAAAATTTTTGGCACTCTTAGGATTAAAAATAACTTGAAACTGGTAGATAGTCTGAAGTACATTGGGCGAGATGGCTAAAGTGGTTAGAGCGCGAATCTACTGACCGGAAAGTGCGTTGTTCGAACCCGACCTCTGCCTCTCGACTTCCTCTGCTTAGGTTTGGACAATCTGCCAGTATCCTAGCCCTCGTGCTTCCTCCTGGTGGCATAGCAGGTAGGCACCGAAAGGGTTCTACAGCTGGACGACTTTGTCCTTATGTACGATCAGGAGCCCCCTACGGTGTTTACTAACGTTCGCATCATAAAGACTTCAGAAGTATTCAAAGAGTATCTTTGATTCCGGTTTATCCAATCGGACACATTTTAGGTGGTTAAAACCAGGTAAGGTTCACAACCGCATCAGTTCCAGGCATGATTCAGCACTATTTTGATCAGTCTCACAACTGGCCCGTTTCACGTCGCGGCAGCGTAGTGACCTCAGTCATGAACGTGCGTTGGGTGCGGCAACAGACCAGTCAGTCACCTCACTCTCATCACATTTGACTCAGACGGTTGGGGTGCTTTGTTCAGGTCTGCGCCGCAGAAGTTCGAGGTGAGTGAAGTCAGTTTGCGCACCGATGAATGCCCTAGAAGCCCGGAAATGCAATTCAAAGGGGGTTTTACGCTTGAACCTCGGTTCAGTGCAGAGTAAGGTTGAAAAAAGCGGGTTCACCAACCTTTCAGTCTGTTGCGAAGACTCCAATTCGCCAACGGACCCACCACATACCATCTCACGCTCATTCGTACGGCTGAAATGAGGCACTGGGAGTGTGAATACAAACAGGCTATGAGCCAACGAGTTGACTGTGCCTGCATTGATTTGTGAGTGACCATCGTGAAGTGTAAAGAGATTGGATTGAAGTGTTTGCGTAAGACGGGACAGCAAACAAATAACTGCTGTGGGAGTCAGCCACGACCTTTATAGATACTCACGGCAGAGAGGCGATCAGGCTGAGGAAAATTTGTGGTAAGATGGGGGAAGTAGCAGGAACTGGAGTGTGTGCTATGCGTGAAGCCGATCTATGCTGAAAAGCCTAGAAGCACTGTACAGCTGTTTCGTCCTTGTTGGGGATCATCTGGAATGCGTGAAACGTCACAAGCGTGTACAGTTCATCCCAATTAACGCTTTTCAGTAGAGTGATTGCCATAGTACGAGGCTTATGTACTAACCTAATATCCGTATGCTCAGATCTATGGTCAAAGTCAGTTGGCCCAATGTACTGATTAAGTTACATTGAAATATGATTCGTCTGACAAAGTGGGTATGATCGTAATGCTTAGACCGTTTGAGGGAAGCATCCGAACGGAATCGGACCGTTCGGTGCACTACATAGTGGAAATAAACCTAGCTTACTACCTGGTGTTTGGGCGAATTTCTCCCCAGAAAAAGTCATTTCCCGAAGTTAGTTATCTGATTGCCTGGCCTCTTGCTACACTATCACCCGAAGTTCCCCTTAATATTTGTGGTGTCCAGCTGTTTTCCGATAAATACTAACAGGCAAGTTGAAAGGATCAAGTCAGAGACACCTTGAGGTTTCAGCACCATAATTAGCTGTGATTTTTGTGGTTAATTAATGTGACTCGACACCTAGTGTAAATGTGGTAATGGTTTGACTTGAACTGCCTACTTCACTTGAGAGCTAATTAATTGGATCACGAGTGCAATATGCGGCTGAATTAAAATTAACGGCTAAAACACCCCTCGAAGACAGCGTAATCTGGAGGCCACGGTTCACGAGATCCAAGTTTACTGGAAAAACAGTCAGAAAAACTGACTTGGGTCTTACACAGTAGTCAGGTTCTATTATAAACGATGGATCAAACCGAAAGTCCAATTATAAGTAGGAAAAGTGATCATTTTGTGTATTAATTGGGATATAAAGCCGGATGAGAAACACTATCAAAGCCGCGAAAAGGTAAGCTGTAGCGATTCAAAAAAGATAAGGAAGACAACTTCGCTATTAGTCGGTTTCTGTAAAACACAGGCAGTAGCATAAGAGAAACAAGTAAGGATGAGAGAAAATGAAAGTGACAAAAAATAAAGACAGCACAGTAACAGCACGAAATTCACTGTTCGTTCGGAAGGGTAGAAAGTGGATTTGTATGAGTCACTTCCGTCACGTTAAGCAGGACAGGAGCAATGAATGGTGGCTGCACGGTCAAAGCTAGCTTAACCGGGGATGACGTTTGTAAGGACACCAAGTGCCCCACCCCGCTTCCAGTTCCAATCAGGTCTTCAGAGGAAGCGGTTTCGTGATGTCGATAACCGTATACACTTGTGGATGAGATGGGACAATTTACAGGGCCTTTGGTCTATAAAAATAAAACAACGGATCTGATATGAAATAGACAGTAAGATGTTCAATTCATCTGTACATAGTGAAAATCATACTTTGTTTGTAGAACCTAGAGGGGAGACCCGCCCAAAACACAAGGGGATTAGTTATAAACGTATGCGCATGCATGAACGTTGATTTTTTAGCAATGTAGAAAAACCTCATGAGGGCAACGGAGAAAGTAAACGTGTCAGAAGTGCTTTCCAGGAAACTGAATAAGACCGACAACATGCTACGGATGCGTGAAAATTCTTATAATACATAGACGAACACCTGATGTACTAGGAGCAGATACTGACTGATACTTAGATTTTTGACAAAAACTAGGCTCAGTACAAGTGGTTTAGCTTAACTCAACAGAATGTACTGTCGGACATGAGCTTTAAAACATAAACTTCGTAACAAAACGATAAGGTAACTCATGTTCTCCACGGTGGTCACAGATGTGGTACTTAACAACATGATGATACCTTCCGGAACTGCTGTCCAGCTAGCAAATGCGGTTCGAGGAATAACAACAACACTTGCTGAAAACACTAACGCGTAGGCCGTCACAACCGGCTGGCCCCATTGCCAACAAACTAGCGCACAGCATGACAGCTTCGCTGGATGATGAGGCTCACGTGCGTGTCCTTTTGAGGAAAGCACGCCCTACCCAGAGATGTATCGCCCGAGGAAACTGTGAATTAGCTCACCAGAACTTACGGCCCCAAAGTATCACCTTTCAGTTCTGGTATTCTCAAGTCATCAAGACTCAGGAGGATGATTTCGCCGGTGTCGCCAACAGGGAAGGTGAGCGCAAGCAGCAATCACTGATTGTCCTAAAGTGCCTCGGGTGCTTATATTGTTGAAATTCCAAGAACAGCTGGTTTCGCTCAGCGCTTTATTTGACGTCTGTATTGTGCATTTCTGTTTACCTTGTTTCCGCATTGTTGCTACTCTCCTGCAACAAAAGATCTTTCTCCTGTTGTTGATTCTTACATTGCACCCATTTTGATGAAAATGTGTTCAATTATTTGATGCCGAAATGACATCTAGTGGCAAGCCCTCATTGTACTGGAGTTACTTATATTGACGTGAATAGGCATGGTGCATTAGTGGCTTTAAGCATGATAAGCTTCTCCCAACGAGAAGAGGATGTTTTTGTTGAGGGTCATTTTTTGAAACTTTGCCAGCCAGTGGCGTTCGAATGGTGCCTTTCGAGTAGCGTACAAGATATTGTTTGAGGTCCTTGAGCATAAGTTTATGTCGTTGCAATGGCCCTTATTGGAGGTTCCTGTTGCTTCCGATATCTACAAAAACCTTATTACCGACTTCTGCGCTAGGGTAGTTGTTATTCGAAACGTCCAAGAATCTGAATAACCCTCATGCAGGAGAGAGGCGAGCTGAGGTAAAGTGAGGCTCTGTTGTTGAGGGACCGTTTGTACCATGCCTACGCTTACTATCCCGTTGAATGCAATGCAAAATGAGCATCTCGGTCTTGAGAACGCTTGAGTGCAGTTAACTGCTCAGTTTACACAACTATTCTGGCTGTAGGACGGTGTTCACGCTCGAGACGCTGTTCTGGTAAAAGTTGACCTTATACATGCACATCGTTATATTGAATTGGTGGATGTGAAAACCACTGAACATCCAATCTCACCGCGTACTAAAGGTATGACATTATTTTCAAAACAAAGAATACCGACACGTCGACAGTGTGGTCATGGCTAAGTGACTTAGTCCTTGAAACAGAGATAGAATTGATGGAGTGGCCAATGTTGGAACCAACGCGTGAACTCAACTATCAGTTATCCTTACTCAACGTTGGCGTATGCCACATCCCAATTGTCCAGGCAGAAGGGAGTGTCTTTTGTGAGCACTTCACCTTAGGTCTTTGACGCAAAAGTGTAACAGAAGGGCTAGCCACAGAACTCGTTCGTAGCATTTGGCCGGTGGGATGAGTGGATTAGTTAAGCATAGAATCTAACTCCTAATACTGCTGCGCGCGCTGGATGCCTTTGAAGACATTTCTCGCTCACATCTTCTGGTATGCACATACCCAGCCTGTAATTTGGATGCCCCTTCCACTGAGACAATTGGAAGTACATTGCACACTAGAGACAACGTAGCATGAGAGGGTATAAGTACTTAACATTATCACACATGCTGGTTCGAACCCGACCTCTGCCTCTCGACTTCCCCTGTTTAGACTTGGGCAACCTGGCAGTATCTCAGCCCTCGTGTTCTTTCGGGTAGCATGGCAGCTAGGCACCGGAAGGGTATTACAGCTGAACGATCATTATTAAATGCTGATGGGATTCTGGTGAAAGTAGTGAGCCCGACACCACATGGCTTTCCTAGCCTTTGTTAAAGGAAAAGCGATACATCGGACAGTTGGAAGACGGTGTTTGTCGGACCTCTACATGTTGACCAGCCGGATAGGATTAGGTTTGCGGATGCTACTGGAAGCACATACAATATAGGCCAACCGGTTAGAGGTAGACGAGGTTCAATAACTTCGCGAAAGTAACTTTTGCGGCTCACTGAAATTCAGTTAAATGAGTACTTCGAAGTAAAACAGGCTTTCCAGGACTACGTTCGTCACTTAAGTTAATATTGGTCCAAGTGAAAGAAGACACATTCAAGCATCGATCAATTATCGATCATTTACCTTTAAAGTCGCAATAAACATGAACAGACACGTGTACACACGCCAACCGGAAGGAAAGCATATATATATACCTATTATATATATATATATATATATGATCGGTAGGACGTGAGCGCATCTGTAAATTTCATAAGGTCAAGTGAACATGAGTGGTAAGGCAGAGACAGTAAATTCTGACTGAGTGAAGTGATGTTTGGCTGAATACAGGAGTCTGCAAGTGAGTAAGGTGCAACAGGTGGTGAACGTCACCCAAATAACGAACCTAGAAAAAAGATTAAATGAGCATATCTCACCGGCATTCGTGGGTCTAAGTCAAGTTGCTCAGTGCGATCAACAGCGGCATAATATTCATCCGTCACTCGCATGGTCGTCCCAGTCCGAAATGACGTTCCCACCAACTCTCCGGAGTCGGTATCGACCGGGCTACCAGAGTGGGCGGTAGAGGTGCGTCGAAAACGGGTGGCGGATGAGCCAACAAATACCCAGCCAGTTACGATAGTGGTAATCCACATTAAGCCAGAAAGAATCAAGCCGACAAGCGCAGTAATGCTCAGAGGATTGCCAATTGCACCAAGACGGATTGCAATGAACATGAACAAATTTAGCTGTAACAGTAGCACGGCAGCGAGCATGAAGTTTATCGCAAGCCAGTGAATTCGGGAGTCGATACGGCTCGGTAAATAAGCGTAGAACAGATTATGACGGTCCACCAGATATTTGAAGATCAAGTAGATCAGCCCTGGAGGGATAAGACACGGGAGGTAACATAAACTACAACAGGAACCAAATGAAACAGTGCATCAAAATGGGCAATCAGCTAACTTACCGATCCCAAACGCTGAATCAAACTTTTGACCGAATGCATATGAATAATGTTTAGTTGTTCAACAAATCTATCCACGCGAGTCACTGTCGCTCAAATTAATAAATCGAACACTATAAGTGAAGTTCCAGTTGAGTACCAACCCACAGTTCTGAACCAGGAGAAAACAGAATGGCATTCTGGCTTTGTCTACTTTCCGAAAGCCAGACAGATCATCTTCGAGTCCCCGTTGTTTACCCAGTTTCTGTAACTCTTTGCTGGTAAACTGTGGTCCGTTATTCGGGGTTTGGGCGTCGCCTCTCGTACAGACCTAGTGTATATGGTTAACAGCAGCCATCGTGCTGGTATTTACTAGTTGCTCAATCTCAAAAAATAACTTTAGTGGTCAACCATCATCGTAGGAAAACAAACTCATGACAACCTCATGCATAAGCAATAGTCCTTTGGTTTCTTTCCGATAGATAGTCCGAACAGATAGTCCATAGTTAGTTGACGGATACAATGTCACTAGATCGCTGAAAACCTTTGGAAAACCAATGACGGATGTCGCTTTTCTTGGGGCCCATCGCATAAGCGCAGCCTCGAGTTTCCATCAATCGTATGTTCTGCTTGAACACAAATTATACACATCTGGTAAACTAAGGAAGGAAGGAACCTCGCAACGTCTGACCGTAGCAAGGAAACGAAATACGAGTCTGTCAGGGATCCATGATGATGGTTCCAACTCATACGGCAACTGGATGGAAAGAAAACCATGTAAATCAGAACTTACGAGAATAAAACGGTAAATTATCGATCAATCTTTGCGGACGCCTTGGACGGATGAGTACGGACAACAGTTCTACTGGCCCTGTGTGCGAACACTGAGACCGAAATCAACAACCTTCTGGCCTCTTGACAGTTACCTATCCATACAGATCCATCAATGACTTATAAGGTTGTCACAGAAACCGAACGCCAATAAAGATAAAGTGGTCGAACCCGGAGGAACTTAGCACTGCTCAAAGCTGGAGGTCCGGCGCTAACATAGGACTAACTAACTTGTTGGGAAGTACGTGAATCTCAGACAAAATACCCACTAACCGGAGAACTGAAGCTATCGCCCCACTGCAATTTTCATTGTGGCATTATTCTGGTCAGAGTTGTATCTAAGATGTTGATGACCGTTACTCTTCTTTGACTAAACCCTGCACACAAACTGCAGACTGGTTACCGCGAAACCTGAATCAGCACTAGTCACTTTTTACAATGTAACAACCGCTAGAGCCACAAACCAGAGAGAGAACACACAACAGAACACACTCAGAATGTACCCCAGTTAGGGGACCAAAAGATGTATTTTTGAAACCATCAGTTAACAGGAAAGGAACACCTCGAATGAGCCCCCAACTGACAGAACTTCATCAAATTTATCAGGTGCATGATTTCCATGCAAGAGTACCCAATCTATTGTGTAGCATGGAATAAGGTATTCCACTGTAACTCCTGAAGGGCTATTTGCCCATTTGTATAGACACACCGCTCCAAATACCCCAAAGGGAAAGGCCAAAGGGGCTCAGGCCTAGAGATTTTAGGGACCCTTAGTTAATTAACCTATCCCCGACTGTTTCCTTCAGGTATTCGTTAACACTCTGAGCATCATCTCGTTGGAACCAAACACCATGGATTAGATTAAGCTCATGCAGAGCTATTTTGTGCTGCGGCAGGTGCTTGGGCGGGAATCCTACGAATAATGTATAAACCAGCGAAATGCATAGCAATTTGGTTTTGACGGGAGACTCAAATGGAAGCCAGCTGAATCTGTCGTTTATGATGTTCTTAAGCAAATGAACGTGCTGTACCAGGCCGCCTCATGTTTCAGTTGTTTCGATATTCGAGATATCGCGACACATTGTATAGACGTAATACACTACTCATTTTCATGCAGTTCGGGTCTAGTCAATGGGACCTTAGAATTCAGTTCCCGCATCCACGGAGACGGTCAAGACCGTCGTTCATACATCTCCATGCAGCTGTCATTCGATCCAGAGAATATCCATTACCAGTCGACCGAGTTTCTGCAGACCTTTCCATAATGGGATTGATGCAGTTGACCTCGATTGTCGGCTCGTGAAATTGTGTGCGCAACATCGGGTCTCAGTGCACGCAGTGGAAACGTTTGCCACAGAGTAATATTGGTTTTTGAATTGCGCGCACCGGCGGTTTCTTATAAAAAAAGACGGACCCTCTTCGGACCTACAGCACGCAGGGCGGTTAGGAATGATAGGAGCCTCCAGCTCAATGGTTCTCAACCAAGAGGAAGATTTCAAAGGTTTGAGAGGGCGGAATGAAATCCAGGATTTAGAGATTTGTTGGAAAATTAATTGTTGGTCCAGTTCGTCTCGTTTGAACCACTTAAAATTTATATCTGCCAATTGATTCTGTTGCTCATTTGAAACTTAGTGTCATAAAGTGCAGCCTACTGCTAAGCGATCCTGATCTTGTGAGCGGCGACATGTAGCGGGAACAACATGGTTCACCAATCATCTATCGCTCTGATCCCACTGTTCGGTTATGTCCTCTGAGATTACTTAGAATGTGGAAGATAGACATGCATGCATCTGTTCTTTCGCTGTCTTATTCCATCGCCTTTGGAAAAGGATTACTTATTCTCCAAAATTAGCTAGAAGAATTTGAAGTTTTCTGGGGGTGGGTTAAACTAATACGTCTAACTTTATTAATGAATTGTGCTGCGGTCCAAACGATAATTCGTTACGCAACTGCAATGGAGATACCTGCGTGGTTAAGGCGTGAACTTACTGATCCCAAGGTCCGTGGTTCGAACTCAACATCAGCATCTCGATTGTTCCTGTCTAGGCTTGGGCAACCTGGCAGTATATAAGCCCTCGTGCTTCCTTCGAGGGACATGGCAGCTAGGTACAGAAAGGATGTTACAGTTGAGCGACTATTTAGTATTTTTAATCGATGAGCGTTTGCAGTTCCAAGGAAGATGGTCCTTTCTGCCGGTGCCACAGGAAAAGCAGGGTGCTCGCTGTCGTTTCGTGACTGTACGTGGTCACCGATAGCCATCGTCCGTTCATTTGGTGCGCTTGAACAGGTATCGCCACTTAATACTTGTTTGCCCAAGCTCATTGTCAAATCAGTATTCTGCCTACTGAAGGTAGACAGGTCTCTCTAGCCCAGATTCGTAAGAGGATCGGATGCATCATGCGCTCCTGATTGCTGAGTCAGCTGTACCGCTGTGTTGTCGCGCCCGAGGAAGAGGACTGACCTCATGATCTGCACTTGCCAGTCACACCCCCCACAAGCCCAAAGAGAGCGACGTCCGTCGTTTCTTATGCACTGATGCGTACGCCAGACACAGATGCGCACCTGGGCACACTCGTGCGAAAATGTAACATACACATTGGGTGATCGGAAAACTGGGGGAAATACTTGGGTTTTAGAGATATGTTGCAGTCACAGTGGAACAATCCATGAATAAATCACGGGACGGTGGGTAGCGTTACTAGTAGACTATTGATGGGTTCCAGGAATAGGGAAAATAGGTCCTCTTATGCTCTGAGGGTTGCGTCCCACAGGAGGAAATATCGTGGCGTGTGAAGTGGGGTAAAAACCATGTTTGGTCCCTTATAGCATAGCGCGCAACGGTGAGAAGGCATGTTGTTTAAGTTGACACATGCACCGCAATCTGCGCGCATGTGATAGTGAGTAATACACACATTGTACTGGCTTGCGTGGTGTACGATCTTCGTTGAGTATCGAAACATGGGACGTGTTCTCACAGTGGTTCAGGATAGAGTGAAAAGGGGCGATGATGAATATGGACTCTAAGTCAACTAGCCAGCCTGAACTCATTAAATGCAGCAGTTAATTCGAAAGTCTGGCATGAGTGGTCAAGTTGGTCGCGTTATGATGAAAGTACACAAGGGGTCCATGGTCTACAAATAGTACTAAGAGTCGCCTCAGCTCACTTACCGAATGGGGTTATCAGAGGACACAAGATGCTGTAGGCCGAGACGACTGCAAACACACAGAGGGTCCAAGCGTAGTAGAGGCCAAAGTCAAATTCCCATTGGCTAGCCTGAATAAAGATAGGGCAACAAGAAGATATCTGGGGAGGACGTCCTCAAAAATTCGTTCACAGGAAACCAGAATATCTCAAATGACCCAACTGGTAGGATCCGACCAATGTGTGACAGTTTCAGAAAATTTTAGCAAACATTCCGTGGGTCTACCACATTGCTTCACTGTTGACGCTAAAGTTAGTCAGGCATGCGCAGGTTGATCTGACACTTGGAGTGAAGCACTCGTGAGAAGCAAGCTGAATTTCGTCCTAAAAGACTTGGCGTACGTAAAGTAACTACCCAACAGGTTCTGGAGCAGTAGCACTTCGATGGCGACCAAAATTGCTAGTATTTACTGACTTGGAACGCACGTTCTAGGCCGTTGATCGGAGAGAGAGAGAGAGAGACGGTGACTCGCAAAAATTTTCAGTTTTTCTAAGGATGTACGTTAATTTCCTTTCATGGATGCGGATGTGTTTCGGGTAAGCTTTACCTAGACTAATCATGCTATTCTGAGTAAGAATTGTTCCCGTTCCACTTCTTACCAGTGTTATCGGTCACTAATTGCCCAAGGGAAGCCAAATAAAGTGGACCAGATCCAAACTGGAAGCTACTGTGGTTGAACAAAGTAAACCGTACCTTGCGTACACTGGCTTTTTCCGCCTGAGACCTTACGCACATAATCCGGCAAGCGTAAAGAAATAATTCTGGCAACCGAGCGAGTTGAAGCGCTGTTCCGAAGAATGCTGAAGTGATTACATAGTTCACAAAGAAGGCGCCATTGTCGGGCATAAATACACACTCCCACTGAAACGATTGAGGTCCGATGGGAATCCATGGTGACGTAATTGGTGGAGTAACAGTCGGAGTGATCATGGAGGTAAATAAATAGCGCGGTGTTGAAACAACAGCAGAAGGTAAATTAAAATGGAGTGTTTGTGGGGGGCTGTTTTGATCCGATGGTTGAAGCGGTACCCAGCGCATTTCAGGAAATAA
Source organism: Clonorchis sinensis (assembly GCA_003604175.2). Classification (NCBI taxonomy): domain Eukaryota; kingdom Metazoa; phylum Platyhelminthes; class Trematoda; order Opisthorchiida; family Opisthorchiidae; genus Clonorchis; species Clonorchis sinensis. The sequence goes on along the minus strand of CM030369.1, from coordinate 128,827,683 downwards.
CCATTGTAGCAGAGCTGGAATTCTGTGCAGAGGAAACGACACATGGAGAGTAAATTGTACTATTGTTTGGTTGACGAAACAATCAGTATGAGTTGAGATATGAAGTACACCGTGTATAATACAGGAATCAGTAGCCAGGGTAGGGGTATTCTTGTGATTAAGGGTGAAAGTGTGCTACTAATACGATGGCTGAATAGCGTATTTTGCAATAGTTAGGTCAAGTCAGAAAGCTGAGATTTTGGACCAACATTCAGGGAACCAAAGAAAAAACCAAAGTACCGTATTCTTCTTTCCTGAAGACACAACCAGCAGATTATGTACGAAAGTGGAGGGGAGGGTCTTCGCAGAAGAAAACGATGAAAGCCAGTCCAGAAAATATTTTGGTGCTACCTCCTGTGCGACTTTTCTCTCCAAAGGCGGTATACAGTATATAAGAGGTACAATTTGTTCTCAGTTCAAATTCAATCTGAGTGCTTTCAATGCGTTGTTTTCTTTGACCGACTCCTTTCATTCGTTCTCGGTTACTAGCGAAGATGCAAATGAGCCATCTAGCTTAATGAGAATAAATATCAGTGGAAACACTATCACAGACAACAGTCCAGCCATTATTAGTTATGAAGGGAGTAAACGTACTCTTATGAACAGACCCCCCTTTATACAACTCACAACACAATGATTAACTGTTAATAAAGACCAGTGGTATCGTTCACGAGAATCTTAATAGTATTAGAATAAGATGAAAAGGTAATAACCACTTTAGAATCACCACCTGAAATGACCCAACAGCCCAAGATATAAGTCACAGCTTGTGCGCAATTCATTTGCAAATATTTTCATTTTCAACAGATTTATGCATGTTTTCAACATTTGATTACACAGCCCCTGCGCTGTGGAATGCACTTCTATACCCATAAACATACATTACGCGTGTCTGCGATGTCACCAACCCAATTCTAGCGCTCCTGGCAGAAAGGAGAGCGGGTCCAATGATGTCGTATCTATAACTATTAACTTACAACCCTCAGTGAAAAAAAACTACATTTTGGAGGCGTACGAATGCGATTCTAAATGAAAATTGGTGATCACAGCACGTTTAAAGCAGCTGACTTTCTTCAGCTCAGTCAGATGATGTAGATTATGTCAAAGTATCGGAGAAATAATTTTTCAATCCAAGTCCTCAGAAGTGTTCGCAGAGCTCCTGAAACACCGGACTGGTTGGACAAGATCCAGTTCTAACAGTTCAGTGTTCTGGTCACAGACTTCTGGGATCATTATGGAGCTGACAGCATAAAAATTACTGGTCACAAAAATATCGAAGCATCTCAGAAAAGAAGCAAGCAAGAAGTTTATTAGTTTGCTCATTTTGGTGCTACAAACATGCAGAGTAAAGGAGCGAAAGCCGACAAATCGTCACATCGTTTGACACCTAAATGGAGGTAGACTCACGTTATCGCGCGGCCAATCATCCATCTAAGCGAAGCACCTGAAGAAATCGATCAAAAGTGGTCGCCTCTGTGAGTTGTTCTGTTTTGTGAGGGCCACCACCGCCGAAAGAGGCTCCGGAAAATCAGACGATACCGGTCTATTCTGAGGGTGGTCCCTCAAAAGGGAACAGCCACAGTAAAGGGTCTAAAATGGTGCTAAACCTGTTTGACGAAAGGTGACGATCACGTGCAACTCTTGAAGTGCCTGTGATAAACAGTAGACGCTAAAAAACTGAGGGCATGTATGCCAGCCGCGAAAGGTTGCAGTTATATAGAAAAATTAACTTCATAGTACCCGCTCGTAGTTGCGTATGTTTCGCACCATGACCCAGACTCAAATTCATCTTTCTAGCTTTCGGGGATGCATTAACCCTTTCCAAAGAATCCATCATTGGGACAGAGAATTGGACTTCTCCAGCAGATGGTTTATTGGCAGTGGGTCACATTATAGGTGATTACAGAAGTGAAACACTGTTTTGGTCTCTCCGTAACCAGGGGCTCTTCTTCGGAGGAGTTTAACTTGGGGTATTACTGTATCTGATTATTCCGTTCTTTCCAACCGATGAGACGCGAGTAACTAACAGATTGAATGAATTAGAGAACGAACGGAATAAAATATCATCAATGACTGATTTAGTGCGCAGCCGGAAGAAGCCCTTACTTTCTTTACAATTCGGTCTTGTTAATCCTGGTGAGACGAAATTAGGCAGAGTGCAGAGACGCCAACCGGATTTGCATCGAATTCCGAAAGCTACCTCCTGACCTAAACCTTGGAAACCTGCTGCAGATTTTTTTACAAAGTGCATGAACAGCCACTTTGTGTGTTCCAATTAGGCTCGTGAATCCATGTCTATGTCGAGGACCCTATCTTCCCTCTACGGATTGACTGTTTCTACCATGTGAATCTTGTCTTTTGTTGTATCTGGCTGCTGTTCCCGCTCCATTGCCTGGTGCCAGAAAAGGAACTAATCGACAAGGAACACAATAGCTGCATTGCAACAAGCGGGTGCATAATTTACAAAGGCCAAGCGCTATTTAAAGAAAACTTTTTGACATTGATTCAAGCTGTCCGACAAGCACTTAGTGAACACCCATCAACATCGACCGTGCTTCTATGAAATGCCTGAACGCTGATCACATACGGTCGTGCTTCTGTGGCGTGCCTGGACGCTTATCGGCTCTTGCTGAATTGACTGAACGAGTGACTAACCTGGATGCCTGCCGGCCTTCCTATTGGGATTTTGGAGGAATTTTAGGGTCTCAGTAGGTTCCCGGCGTTCTGGGGTTACTTTCAGGAATCTGACCATCCTTCCCCAGCTTCCCTCTATTGATTGACTGTTTCTACCATGTGAACCTTTTTTGTCATTGCTTTTTTCTCAGCTCATCGTGTAATGTTTGATCATGATTGTGCGATCGGATGCCCCCAAACCTACGTTAGCATTCCGACAGACTGTTCTAAGAGACAGCTGCCGTGCACAGTATGTTGAGGCGTTGCCTATCAGTCATTTATACTGGTAAACGGCTCGTTCCGCGATGGGCACTTTACTTGGCCCATCTTTAGCTGATCCGTGAGAAATTTACAAAACAACCTTCTATATGGTACCCGTAAAAACAAAAATGTAGCTTAACGCTGCAGTCACCGCCGACAAGAGCCACATCTTCGCATCATTTAATGAAGTCCATGCATTCATCCTCACGTGTGATGAGTAACTCAGGCTATTTGTTTCGGAACTTAGAAAGCAACATGGATCGACTCAGCGGACAATGCACAGGAAATGAACAGCGAATGTTCAGCACATTAATTTCGAGAATTTTGTTACTCTTATACGGAAAAGAGCGTGATACAAAGTATGAACCCTAGGACGAATAAAATTTGCACTTTCTGTACACAATGGTCATTCGTAACGCTCTATATAAGATAAAGTGCGTTTGATAGAACAAAAACTCAAGATGCTCATTAGGGAGGAATATGTGTACCTCCGCCCTTACATCAGGAGAGATCATCATATGGCAACTGAATAGAGATGGATCACAGGGTTGTGCCGCTCAACTTAGAGTAAATCGTGCCTTGAAGACGGCATGGATAAGAAGAGCCGTGTTTTATCTTATTTGTGATGTGACATGATAAGTCTGAGAAAAGCAGAATGAACATGATGATCCAGATGTTCTATGTCCAGCAAACAAGCCAACTCACGATGTCAAGCCCAGCGAAGGTAGCACTAAAACCATCAGTATAAGCAAAATGAAGGTCTTCGTCATTACTGTCAAGTGTAAGGTAGACCGCGTCCAATGACCCACGAGGCGATCAGAATTGTACACCAACAGAGGTAGCAAGGCAGAGACGGACCACAGAATGATTGATGGGATGAACTGTATGACAAAAGGGTCCTGAAACGAACAATAAATGAAGTAGGCGGCAGAAAACAGATAAACTGCAGCAGATTTCAACGAAATTTCGTACATACCTTACAAATACGCCAGAAGAAAAAGTTATGGTGTATTTTCGGTCAGTTCACATGGGGAGGGGAATCAGTACATTGAAAAGCAACTAAAGGATACTTTCTGAATTCCAGAAAGGCTTATCCTTAAAATCCCAGAATTCGTGATAACAGGCTGAACAACAGCAAGGACAGTAAAGACACCACCAAGTTTGAGTGGAGCATTTGCAGGAACAACCTAATAAATGGATTGAACCACGGTATGTGAAAGATATGGTGCTCAAACATGCCACGTAGAAGCGGATGGAATTATTAGAAGAAATAGAATTCACTTGCGAAAACGGTTGCCGGAATGCAGAGGAGAGGGATATAGGAACTGACGGAGATGGATGGACAAGAAGTAGGTAATCTTATCAAACCCTTCCGAGAAGGTTGTAAGTCCCATGCCCGCGAACTAGGGCCCATTATCCGTAAACTAAATATCTGGAATCTGGAATGAGATCTTAACTTAAAAAATGCTGTAGTAGTCCTTCTGACTGTATTCCGAGAGGTCCGCTGCCAATGGTTGCCACGAGCGGCTCGGAAGCTGACGCAGCAACACTGGTTTTCGGTGATCTTTTTGATCTCTCGCCTGAGACGGAAAACGTATCAATAGAACTAGCTAACTCGGCTCTCTGATACCTCAACCTAGCAGACGACATGCACCGGTGCAGCCGGGACCCTTTTCTATGTTATTCATGCTCTGTCTCCAGTTTATGCGCTGACTACATTGTGATATCCTCTAGTCGAAATTTGCAGAGAAACCAGAGCACGGAGAAGTAATCGATCGCCCGGCTTGTGGAGCACATGGCCGAGCCAGCGTGCGACCGAATCAACTTACGAGTTGGGTAAGCAACTGATTCGTTTTCCAATCCATTCGTAGCACTTCAGTATTGATGACCAGATGTTTTCATGATACATGTACAATGCTTCGAATGAATTGACGCACAAGGACAATCAACATTCTCTTGTCGCACAGCAGCCAGGCTTCACAGCCGTGAAGTAACATTGAACGAACTGCCTCGTTGTAGGCCCTGCCTCTCATCGACAAACTAATGTCGCATCCATCACAGAGATGCCTATGTTGGAGAAAAGCGATTCTAGCGTTCAATTCACCAGCAACACTGCCATGCAACGCGATGTAAGTACTCAGATGTGTAAATCTGTCCAGTACCTCTGATAGATTTGGCGATCAACTCACCCAGTCTTACAATTGCACTTTGTACTCTGAGGATGCAAAGCGCATTCAAAAACATATGGCAACTTTGCCTAAATCATTTAGTGCATTTTATACATGGACTGAATCATAAACAGGTAGCACAATATCGTCCAAACAATCCAAGTCTATAAGGCCTTCATCCGGAAGAAGTTCCACGAGAGAGGTAGAAGACACCACGAACGTCTCTCTTCTAATTAATTAGATTATGAAGTACACAAATTTTGGTGATAAATTCAGGAGAATACTCTCCGCAAAATTTCACGCGCTCGCAGATGTTGGAGTATAAGAGCTGCAGAAGTGTGCTGAAAATGTTCGGCACACCTTCGAAGGAGAGACTTCGAAACAAACCAACGTGATCTACTGAGTCAAACCGGCAAGGAAATTAAGAAGCCGACCACAAAATGGTACGCATGAACTTACGTTGATCTGTAATCGTTCGGTCAAACGCAGCTTGTTTACCAAGTTTAAAACATAAGTCGGCGTTGTGAGGAAGAAAACGATGATAAACACAAACAAGTTTACTGCGACTGCACGAACCCACCAAACGGTTCGGGAAATAGCGAGGTTTTGCCTAAAACAGATAAGGAGAGGAGAAATAGACCAAAGGAACCAAGCAGTGTCTTGGTTATTTCGCTATTTCACAGCGAAAGGTATGAAACGATTCAATCTCAAAAGAAATGCATGACAGTGTACAGTACCGTGGTTCGTGTCGGTGAATTGGCGACGAGACACCCAGAAAGCGAGTGTTTGGTTGGGCAACGGAGACTTCAACGGAAGAAGGTGTCCAGCACCAAAGGCTGCGGTGGATTGATCATGTCGCATGCCGAATCACCATTTGCAAAAGCGAGCACTCAATTCAAAATGGCAACAGCTGAGGGATGACCAACCTTTGAAGCGGCAGAGGTATGAAAAGTTCAGGTACTGTCGGTACCTTTCAGGATGGGATCCGCGTGCTCCCTCCTGTGCGTTGTTGGAGACCCCGCCAGATATGGTTGTTAATGGCCTTCTTGTTGTCAGCTTTCATCCAAATTGCCTAACTGGGTCTCTGAAGTGGAATTACCTGATGATGATTGTGGTAGGTTAGGGCTAGGTCCTTTCCCCATCCACTCTTATTGTTTTCTTCAAAATAAGGCTTTCAAGCCATAATTGTACGACCGCGAAGTATCGGTGTTAAACACTGACATTAAGCTGTCCATGATGAGAAATTCTGCTTTTGTTATTTTAGACGTTGGTGCAGAATGTGACGCTCTATGAAGATTTGGTCAGCGCAACTTTATTCCGAACGCTATCTAATTAGATTGGTTTGGTACGTAAAAGCTTACATTTGGCAAGGCGGTTAATTGGAGTGATAGTGATTTTGGCCGCTACGTTTGATATGCCTGTGCAGTGATAGGTGTAAAGGCAAATTTGCCACTTATTTTCATAAAAAAGTAGAATAGGGGTGTTTCAACCAGCTGAAAACAAGTCGTTATTCCAGATCTGTACCCGAATATGGATTACAAGGGACTGAAGAAAGCTGTGTATTATCAAGTGCGTCTGACGATTGCGAAGGGAAAACGGCCCATGATTTTCATGAGGGGTTTACTGAGAGTAACCGGTCGTGCATAGGCAGTGACGATACTAACAAGCCGTTGATCAACTGGTTCCATAAAAAACTCACAGATAGTTAACGTCCTTACTGTGTCGAGACCGATTTCGCTGGACTGAAGAAGTCACTGATTCCCTGCCTTATATCCATCAGAAGGTAAGAGATCCGGAGGACGGTGCAGTTCACAGCAAGGCTTCATTTAACTCGGCAAAGACATGAGTCTTGGTAGGCGATCACCGACACCCATGTTCGTGGGGTGCACTGGAAATCGTATATGGTCACCTGCCACAATAAGGACTCACGAAGTACGTTTGTGCTCGGCAGCCCCTAGTGACCTCCGAAATACTCCTCGCTACGCTTCAGTCAAAAGCTCCAGATGAAGCCCCTTAAGCTGAGTCTTCTCTTTGGCTTGGGCAGCCCGGTAGCATCATGCCCTCCAAATTACGACGGTAAAGTCCATAGCATGCGGAAAACGAAAAACATGTTCTCCGGATACCTAACAAAACAAACTTCTACTAATCGTTTTGCTCGCGAACTTTCTGAAGAACGTTTGTGTCTTCTTCTCGGATCACATATTGGCCCGGAGTTTTCCCTATTGATGAACCCTCACGAGGTCATCACGTTGACTTCTATTCTCAAGTCCCGGTAGGTAGGATCTACGACGTAAATACACATGTTGCACGTTAGAAACAAGATTGTATGGCTCCAGTGGTGTTACTCGCTTGAACGCTCAGTCCATAACTAGCCGAGCAGCGTAGAATCTTCGGCGCTCTCTCCAAATCCATGAGTTCGTTTGCCGCACACAAGGGAAGAATGTTGCCGGAGATTCGAACGCGTGATTTGAGAATCTGAGTGACAGTGAATAACAACCCCGTAATTGTTATGGGCTGCATAACACGAAGCCATAATGCAGACAGCCTTAAATGTGTGCGCAGACAGCCGATTGTCCACAGTCAACGTAAGCTTCAGGCGTTGCAATCGTCACCAAGCTACTCTGCGTTCGCATAGGCCACTCCACCACGGACTCAAATTAACTACACTAACGTCATCTGCCGACGAAAATTTTAAGTCTCAGGCTACCATCGTAGTACAACACCTATCTGGATTCAGACCATGTAATATTGTGCCGAGATTGGGCTGCAACAAGTTACTGTCCTCGGAAATGAACTATGCAATAAGCCGCCAGATGAACTACAACACAGTATGTGTTCTCCTGAAGAATTCGGAACCAATGTCAACCGAACATTCACAGCGTCAGCGGGATCTACTTCTGTAAGCTTACAATACTGAGAGCTGCAGAAAGACGGATGTGTTGACATAAACAGACTAACGAGCCTGGGCAAATGGGGATAATCAATATCTATTTCGATTAGTCCACCCAACCGGACCTAACTAGGTGCAAGTGGACGAAACGATAGCTAAACTTCAAAAGGGACACGTGCCACAAATCCCCTTCGGTGAGTCAACCATGCCACGGTAACAATACTGGAAGCGTTCATAGACCAGTCTCGACAAATCCACCCCGAATTGGACAGAATTCGATAAATACAAAGCACACTGGATTCAGCTGAGTCGCAAAATTCGTGTGCAAATAAAGCATCTTATGAACATAGGACTGTGGGTTCAGCATCCGGATTCAAACGGTTTTAGAAATCACGATATTCTGAAATTAGCTGTTCATGAAAAAAATGAAAGTGCTTGACAGAAGGAAAGCATTTACTTTTTCTGATGAGCCTCGATCAGGTGTAACGCGGCAGCATTTGAGCCTGAATTTCCTGTTCCATAACTCAGTGCAAGCGGTCATGTTCCGTATTGTGTGACAGACGCTCGTTTTACGACCAACACACGATGATTAACATGAGCATGTAAATGAGCAACCGATGATAGACAATGACAGTCTGTACTTCCGCTGAAACTGTAGCTGTAACCTAAGAGTAGTTCAGTGGCCTTGTGGGTGAGATCAGTAATACTCTTTAATCTTTTGGCAATCAGTGTAGCGGCTGAATCTCCTTTAAATGGAAGAGTTGAATTAAACTGTTCCTTCCTCGTGGAATATCTTATGAAGCTAAGTTTTACAGACTAGATTTTTTATTATGAATAGCTGTGGGTAATTTTTAAAAGCACATGTTCTACGCTCCCAGGTTGTGGGCAGGGTGTATCTCCTGTTCAGAGGTAATTCTTTGAAGTTAGATTACTTGCGGTAAGTAAGCAGTCGGAGACAAGCATCAGCAGTATTATCAGGGCGTAGCAACTTCTGGTCCGGTCGGCTGATTCCTTATACAGTGTCGAATATGCTCATATGCATTGTGTGAAGGCTGCTGACCAAGGGATCTGAAGAACGCGTAATAACAGCCCCATTGTGTTGGATTCAGGGAGGCACGAAATCAAAAGTTACGCTTTACTTAGGGGAAAAAGTCAACTCCCTCCCCTATAACTGGGTAAACAGGAGGTATTCTACCCATACTGATACACGATACTTTCACAATTCTGCTAGCAAACGGCGGAGGTGCAGATGACCTATGTTACCAGGACTATACTTCATTACTGCACCAGAGGAACTGCTCAGGGACTTGGAATCACCAACGATTTTGAACTTCAATCAATCAATCAATCAATCAATCAACCAATTTATCAGCTATAAACCATGTGCCATAAGTATATTGTTTCCAGCTGCTACAGTTTCCGTCAACGGAAAGCGGGAGAGTGTAGGACATACAGCAAAGCCTTGCAGGTGATGGCATATTCGGTTAGTTCGGAAACTGGGTAGCTAAGCATTGAAGGCGATAGCATTGGTGCATGAGCACCACTGACTGTGCGATTGGGCGATTTCTGCCAGTGTCATTAACCATTGGTGAGTTGAGTCCCCATCCAGGCAGGCGGCAGTTGCCGACCCGACTAAGTTTACTGGCTAGTTTTCATACTTCGTTGACAGGTCATACGCTGTCCACCTCTCGGTTGCTTCCACCGAGAACAGGGCTGGGCGAATGGAGCTCTGCGAGACAGACGGTGTTCTGGCATGCGGAGTACATGTCCTAACCAACGTAATCTACCTCTACGCTTTACCGTGGGAGAGGTTCTTACCCTAAAACGATCTGGCGAACCTCAGCATTACTAATCGGGTGTTCCCACCAGACCCGACCAATGCTTTGGAGACAACGATGGTAAAATACTAACATCGTTCACGTATCCTCTGCGCATAGAGGCTACGTCTCTGACCCATAAAGCAGTATGGATCACAACGCCGCAGTGTAAACTCTGCCCTTGCGCGATAGGTGTCGGAGGTTGGCAAAACCTGTCTTGGCTTTCTCCATTCGAGCAATAATCTTAATCCCCAGTCAGCTGACCAGGTAAAAAAATTTATCTACCATATCGATTGTCTCGCCTGAAAGCATAAGGTGTGGGCTTGACACCCCGCTTGATACCACCTGATACACTTTGCAAGTGTGAAGCGTATGCCAGACAATGGAGTAGAGTTATTTAGGTTATTTAAAATGGCCTGCATTTTCGAAGGATCTGAACCTAGAAGGACAGTATCGTCCGCATACCCAATACCAACGAGGGAAGTTCCGGGAGCATTTCGACTCCCGAGGTTTCAGAGGCAGGCAGGGGAATTTCAAGCAGCACATCAATAAGAAAGTTGAAGAGGAAAAGTGAGAGAGGGTAGCATTTCTTACACCACTGGACGTGGTGAACTCCGGCGAAAATTTGCCGTCTACTCGTACGCAAGTCAAGTCATCTGGATATTCTTAGGTTAACGAGATGCGTCAGAATTGATGAATAGGTTTGCTCTGCTTTCGCACGCATAATACTGATGGAAAGCAAGTGACAGCCGGGCCCGACCATGACCAGAGTCAAGCTGCGTACACCAAAAGGTAGGACAATCTTTCATTGACGCTCTCCAACGGTAACTGATAGCCACATGGTCCAACTTAGTCCATGACCGTCTTGCGGTTGGTGGCCTCCAAGTAACTTAATATGTGCGTTTGTGAAGTTTATAATGGCAGGAACAGAAAATGATCTGCACACAACTGAAGTAGTCGCTCACCATTATGCGTACGCTGAGCTTGGACTCCAAATCTACCACACAATTGCACTTTTTCCGGAGTTATTCGTCCAAGTTGGGCATCCATATCACTGGCCAGAATTACTATATCCGTCCTTCTTGCTGACTGACAAATCTTGATAAGACGCGTTGTTGATTTCTCCTGTGAATCAACAAGGATCAGCGGTTATTTTCTTTTGTGTTCTGATTGCTCATGAGTGGCGTGATCTACACGTTCATGATAACGCTGTTTTGTTTCCTTGCTGTTCGCTTCCGCGGTTTTGCTCCTACTTAAGAGCTGCTTATTCTCTAGTAACTGATGTCAGTATTTTGTTGCCCGGCCGTCTGTGCTTACAGGTTCTTGTCCGATCTACCTATTTCCGAGCGCCCGCTCTGACGGAAAGGCGGACCGACCGGCAATCGAACCCAGAGCTTCATCGGATGGTGGGCGAGCATGTTATCCGCTACACCAACTCGATGCCACAGGATACCATTTATACCGCATCTGCCAGATATCTTTTGTTGGGATTTGTTCTAAATGGACCCAGGCGCGCAATCCGATTTGTCACATGACAGGAAATGCCGCATTGCGCCGTCAGCCAAAGAGAGTTTCCTACATCCCGAACGTACTGGTTATTTTCTGCGCTATTACCTCTCTATACGGTCTATATAGACTGACTGGCTACCCGTATATGTACGTTTGCATATCGTTTGGTACTTATACGTTTGCGTGATCATACGTTTGCTTAATTCACGATGTTTATTAACCCGTTTGTCTATAGAACCAGTTCCTAACAGCTCCCAATACATCATCCACTGACCTCGTCTGTTTGTTCCTATTGCCTCCTGGATACGAACTGCGTATAATCCGATAGCCGCAATTGTCCTGTGAAGTCCTCAGCTTCCCGGATCTTACATCTGTCCGATGTGACAAGGACACCGTTTACCGCATCGATATGCACTGATCTCAAGTGAGCCAGACCACTGCACAGCTCAAAGACGACTATTTACTGGGATCCACTCCAGTAAGGCGCTTTCAGCCTTCGGGCTGAGTGCAACTCCTGCACCGTAGCTACCACGAGCCGGTACGGAAGGATCACCGGATACCCAAAGTGAAATGTAGAATATCTGAGCACGTCCTAATCGGCCTGAGGTGCACGACCGAAGTGGGGTCTTGTGTGCGTATTTCGGAGACGCAACATACATTAACAGATAGGGCAAGCAGGGTTCCAGAAAGATCCGCCTTTCGTCTAATTGACATAGAGTACAGACATTAAGGGTTGCAATGTGGATCAGATCTTTTGAGTTTCGTAGGTGACTATTTTGGTTTATTTTTCTAGGCGACGGTTTAGACAGGAAACAGTCGCCAAAGGGTTGGTAGATAGGTTGGTGGGAGGGGGTGCATGGAAAGGCCGGTGAGCGAAGAGCTGTAAGGGGAATGATACGTTTCAGTTGCCCAAGCCGAAGGAGGGGGTTTGGTTAAGGTATTCCACCTTGAGCCTCCAAAGCCTGACCCACAAGGCAGTGGGAGGATGTAGGATTTTGCTCGGGGACCCTGCCATAGCCACAACTCAAAAGTTGTAACCGCGAGGCAGCAGTTGTTAGGATTTTCTTGGGGGACCCTTTTCGGAGCCGATGCTTCAAAAGTCTGACTTACTTGATTATAGGAGGCCGGCCTGGTGCGAGGACGCAGGGAGTAATGTAGTACTGTCTCACTCCTAGTGCAGCTGGGCACATCAGATGCCTTTTGAGCAGCATCGGATTTTTTGGTTTTAAAAGTGTTGAATAATGAGTCGGCGGTAACTGTCAACCGTCGGGCGATCGGAGTGTGCGGTTTTAGAGGTAACCTTTTCTAGCCCATCCTTTCTCAGGGGAAGCCAGTATCCATAATAATGGATATGTTGGTCACCTGGGGGAAACGCCTTAGCGCCTTCACACTCCTATCGCAGAGTACAGTACGACTTTACCCACAGACTGTCCCGTAATACGATTCATCACAGTACGGAGACTCGCTGTTCTTCGTCGGGCTGCTCCTCGTTGACCTTCCTGGTATGGTTACACCTTGTGGAACTGAATTCCAGCCAGTATAGCCCACATAATCATTGCAGCACCGAAGCCCACAGAAGGTGACAGCATTAGGTCGGATAAAAACATTACTTCGTCACTTCTTTCCGGACTTCGCCTGTGTCCTCAAAAATGCGAAGCGATGTTTAATTAGCTATCTTCTACACCGAACAAGTTTGGATGGCAACTCTCTTGAAGTCACCAGGAAATCGGTTTACGTGGAAAGTCGCCCAAGCATCAGTGGTGTGCGGAATGGACTATTAAGTCGAATCCTTAGAATCCACGAGCTTTCACCAACATCCGCCACCCGTGGCATTGTACAGCGCCGCCGTACCCGCTATCATGCGGGTAGGAAGCCAGAGCTTTCCAAGTGAGTGATGTTCAGTGACAAACAGTTTTTGACCACCTATGCCTACGAGGCATTGCTCGATCCTAATGGCTGAAACGCATCGGCAATGCCGAGGTTCGTTATCGCGTGTCTGGTGATTGACCAATACGGTCTTTTAACTTAAATCTTCAGGGAAATCAACCGCGCGAATTCGCACATGTCCTGAGGATGCCCCATGAACCCCTAGCTCGAGGAGCTCCTTTGATATGTGCAGGATCTAGCCAAACAAGCGACAGGAATTCAACAACAGGTGTGGATTCCGTTACAGGATGGATTCATTTCACAGATATTTCGTACTGTCACTGGTTACCAATGACTGACGAGACTGAAATTCAATTTCAATCAAAGCAATGCATACTGTATGCCCCTCCAAAGCTCTTGATCCAGGATCTCGGTTGTTCTGCAAGCTGATCCCACTTCTCCTCAAGGTGCGCAAAGCCGTAACTTGAAACATCAATAGAAAAGTCAATTATTTCTTTAAGTTGCCCGTTGGCAAAAGTGGCATAACCCTGCAAGAAATGCAGCGTTCAGTTTTGATAATCCCCTAGAAGGAGGGTTACCTCTGGGGCATTTGCTTATGCGAAGAACTGTCTTACTGTCTGGCTAATCCTGCACGAGGGGAGACTCGAGCAAGAACGGCTCGCGGAGCTTCAATATTTCGGCAAAGTAATACAATGTCATTAGCGTATCCGGCTGAATACTAGTGTTCCTCAGGGACCGATTACACTAAGAGGTTATAAAACAGAATGGATAAGGAACATCTTTGCTTTACATCGGAGGCGAGATCGAACTCAGACGCTGCTTCGGCGTAAACCCGAACTCGAACTTCCGTTGTAAATCGGGAAGCTTTAAAGAGAGCAACGGGTTTGCTTGGTATGCCATCAGTGAGACGGAAAGTTCATTACGACTCGTTTTTGGAAAAGTTTGTGAACAATCGGTAGATGAACCACGCAATGATCTCTCACGGCTATGGTGGCCTGGTTTCACGGTATTCCGGTATTCGACCTGAGGTATCTGGTCCACTTAAGTTCCCGCGAAAGCCAACTCGAGTGAGTTGGATTCGAGCAACCTGTACTTTCAACATTCATTCGAGGAGCGTCGCAGAAAATCTCAACGCCAATATATGAGACCGATTCCCTTTCTTGAGAACTGGGAGTAAAATCGAGATGGCTCATTCAAATGGGTAAACTAAGCTTCCCGAATGGGACATAATAGGGTACAGGGAACGAAGGATTACATAACTTCAAGAGGAACATCATTTTTTGCCAGATAATTTAGAAGCAACGACCACATAAATAACCTCTGATTGGGCGGCCGGGGTTGGCACTGCAAGACCCCGATAACGATTTTGACAAGTTTCTTCCCTCGAGGTTCGGGTAATTTGGTATTACACTTGCCGCTTGTCCGAGGAATCCGCTATCAGTTTCCTATTGCGTTGCAGGTGGGATGTAGCAGAGACAACACAAAGTGAATAAGAGGAAAATCATAAAGCCCTACTCGAACAAAAGGGAATACAATGACTTGTGGCGCACCTGGTGGCTTCACGCAGAATATTCGGCAGTCAGAGGATTTGCTGAGGCGCGCCTACAAAGGCTACTTGGAAAGGCGCATTCGTTTTGCTTGAAACCATCTTACTGTCTGTACGGTGTTACCAACACAGTCGGCTGTCCCGAAGAGATTGGACCTAAACGTGGTGTGACGGTTTGTGCACCTCCGCGACACTGAACTATGCTTGGTAGTGTCCATGGGACACCCGCAGAGTCTCTCATACCAGGTTGGTCAATGGTTAGAGGTCTGATCTACAGTCTCCTGGCCCTCGAGTTTGGGGGTCGGAATATGTGTGGCAACTCGTTCTGTAAAAATTGAAATGCACTTGCAATTCCCGTCAAAGACCGTCGCCTTGTAGCCAACCTTTTGGGCAAAAAGCTTTGGTTGACGACCCTAATTGTCCTCCTGTCTAGGTGTCGGTGCCCTGGTAGTGTTCCAGCCCACGTACAAAATGAATTGCTCATATACAAATAAACTTATGCCACATCGGCCTACGCGTGGTGCCGTCAGCCGGGTAGCCTTACTCGCTGCATACAACAGGACGGGTAAGCGTAGCCAAGCTACTGCTGATGCCTCGCCTCCTCGTTCACATACTTTCTCCTGCCCCTCTCCCGACCACATTGATAATCGTCTCCGTGTAAGCCCGCCAGTTAGTACTGATGAGTCCGTTCGTCCTGCATCGGTTTTGCAAGCAACATCTCCATGTTATCCGGCGCTGACATCCTCAGGCATCTCGAAATCAATCTTCAAGTCTCGATGCTGTCTCTCTAGCAGCTTTCAATGTCCACTCTTGCCCTCACACTGGACTCGCTTGAGATTGACGTACGGTGTGTATCAGAAACAAGAATTCAAGATGCAAGCACAGTGGTTGAGCTAACCGCCCCATCAATCTCCACTCGCTTCCGGCTGCGCACCTCTAGCGATCCACAGGCTGCTGCGGCACAATGTGCAGGGATTGGTATCGGAAGCATCCATGCCTGACTAGATACTCGGTGATAGTCCCTAAAGTGCGGCTAGTCTGGCAAAGTCTGTGAAGGAGCCTCACAAACGGGATGTCGATCGATGCTTGTTTGTCCAGTCTGTTTACGTCCCAAACCAACTGTTGCTCTGACACCACCAAATACAGGTTTTATGATGCCCTGAATGCCCCGTTGCGGCGAGCTAAAATCTCGAATATCTTGATGGTTGACAGAGATCTGAATGCAAAAGTGGGCAGGCCTGGCGCATCTGAGACTCAGTTAGGTGGTCGACATGGATTGGACTCGGTACGTTCGGACAATGGCGAACGATTATTTCAGCTATGTGCTGACCGCAGGCAAAACTAACTTCCGAAGTAGCGGAAGTCGCCTGGTATCCACTATCAGCAAGCCGGCTACGAAATCAATTTGATCACACAGCCCTTAGTTAGCAATGGTGTGGGTAAGTAACTGACTGCCGCTCGTTTTGGAACACATCTGTGGATTTCGACCACGCACTCGTCCGGAGTCGATTCTCTCTTCGTTTTCTGGGGCCGCGTAAGGTGTGGACGAATCACTCGGCAACTGAGACCGACAGATCCAGATCTCGGACGGATTTATCAGAATCGTCTTCTGGACTTTCTTCCAACGGTCTCACCGTCCGATTTCAACTCATACTGGAAAGAGATAGCCATGTCTTTGCAGTGTTGTGAGTTTTGCCCCTGGCACGGCACCATCAGGCTCACTCAAGCACTGGATATCAGACCGAACGGTGGCGCTCCCTGAATCTCCGAGGAATATCGTAGACGGTCCTGAACATAAATTGATGCGACGACTTATAAGACGTCAAGCGAAGGTGAGCGTGCGAGCCGACCATGAACTGTGATGGACACACAAAGCCAAGGAAATGGAAGAGGCCCAGAAAGCCAGTAAAGCCCGAAGATTATTTCAGTTGATCCGTGCGACCGGTGGGCCGAATACTCCGGACAATAATAGTCGTTGCCACTGGCTGCCAATCATCTGACGTAAAACCCTGGACGGTGAACATGGAACCCCCCTACGGTCTCGGTTGAAGCCACCGAGCTTCTGGTCCGGATGACCTCCCATTCGCGTTGATCAAAACTGGGGGTGAGGTCCTCAGTCAGCGTTTGTCTGATCTGTTTGCCTGCGTTTGGGAAAAGATCGTCTCAGATAACTCAGGAGAATAGCGACCAATTTCAAAAAGGATGCTCCTAGTGAGCGAGGTACTTACCTTGGTCCTGGTGGCAACGAGGCTATTGGCGTCACCCGTGTTTCGTCGCCTTATGACGGCTCGTGAAACACTGAGTCGAGGGAAGCAAGCTCGACTACGGCTGGTAGGGGTCGTGTTGACCCAATCTTCACACTGCGTTAGGTGCTAGAACGCGATACGTACAAACAACCCACAATTTTAGTATTACTGGATTTCCAAGGCGAATTCGACTCAGTTGACCTGTCTGTTCGCCCGTTCAGGAATGCCCCAGAAGTTTTTGAACATAATAAGTTCTTTGTATTCTCAGAATTCCGGGTGTGTGAGAGTATACGAAGAGCTCTCTAAAAGCTTTCGTTCACAGAACGGTGCTCGTCAGGGGTGCCCCATTCCTATTTAATTTCGTGATCGATCAAATATTGGGACGAACGCTAGAATCTTGGTGTTCAAATGGCAGCTAACGAAAAACTTGTCGATCTGGAATATACAGACATCGTCGTTCTTGCCTTTAAAGGACAGAAGGCGCGGGTGCTCCTGGAGGAATTGACCGAAGTGTGCAACAGGACTTTCACGAAAGAGTATGTCCAGCACCAGAAGCTGCGCTGGTTAGACCATGTATTGCGCATGGCAAATCATCATTTACCGAAGACAGTGCTGTTTTCTGTGCCCAATTCAGGGTGATGGAACCAGGGAACCAATCCTTGACCTGCCAATGGGGTATGAGCACTCATGTCATGCTGTCGATGATATTCTGAATAGGGACCATTCATCATCTAACAAGACCAACTGATTTCTAGTTGCACAAGTAGTTGTATGTCAGCTGCGTTGTTGTCCGTTACACATGATGGTTTGAATCTCTGCATCCGGGTGGAATGGAATCGATGTATTTTGCAGGCTCACTCAGGCCTTCCGTAGGAGGATGAGATGTACAAGGATACGATTACGCCCTTCGTGTCCCTAGATTCGGGCCTCGATACGATCAACGTTCATCTGTCGTTAATGTTTAGCAGGAGTGTATCTGGAATTAACCTAAGGAAAGGGGCAACTATTACTCCAACGCTACTTTACAAACCTGAACGACTATTAAAAATACTGTCATCGACCGTCGCGTCGTGCCAATAGTTGGGTTGTATTACTTGTTGCATACAACCCTTAACACCTCAAACTTAATTTTTAAACCCAGAAGCCTGGTCTGCTTAGCTGTTTTATCGTTCACGTAGTGGTGCAAGCAGGGCAACAAGCGCCTCTTGCTCGCACGCTAGTTTAGCCCTGCATCGATGCATGCTGTCCGTAGTATTTGGGATACATTATTCCGGTCAGTAGGAGTTTCAGCGCGATCCATCACGATGTACTGAAAAGGGTTCACGGTCAGAAATAGATTCGGAACCACTGGATTGATTAACAAACAGACCCAAAAAAGATCAATTGCATTTAGGAAGGGATATAGCTCAAACCACTACCTGTAGCATCAGTAGTAAGCATCATTTAATATATAGCGATAGGTCAAAAGAATATCACTCACCAAATAATGTTACTCGGTGTAGGGGCATATACAACCGTCCAGGAGCGCGAACGGAGAAAAGTAGATACGCTGGAACGTGGTAAGTCCATATTACATCGAATTCCACTGTGATATGACCGATAAACCCTGTCAAGACGATTCGACAGCGCAGGGATTAAAGAAGGCAAAAGAAAATTGGGGTTTATTGCGAAGCTCCTGAAAACTTCTGGAAGCAAACAGTTAGCAATGAGAACAACAGGAGAGTAAATTCAATACAAAGGGTTTGAAAAGGACCTAAGCGTCCAATAATTAACAGATCACATTTTCGTGACGATGAAAAACGTAAGTAAAAAACTAGTCAGTCATTTATTGGTTGAAGCTGTTTGGCAGTCAACCTCTGGATTCGAGGGAAAGATGCAGGAATGGTCGCGTCGTGTTGGACCCGGTAGTCGCTATTCCGATGATATGGCATTTCACAAGACTATCATCGGCTTTCCCTCCACGGGCACATGACTGGACTGAATCCTTTTGGTACTCACCAGTACCCGTTGTTCAGATAGTTTCCCGCCATCTAAAGGGCGTATGAATTGTAATTGTGGCCATCAACCTCTAGTGATTTGTGGGCTCCCTCCAGTCGTCTTATGGGTCACGTTTTTTTAAACATTCGCTCCAGGTGACCCACTGCAAAACCCTTTAGTCCAGCGTGATGGACTCTGACAACTAGTAAAATCTACAGAAAATTACATGGTGGCTAAGATGGAGGGAATATCTAAGATTTTGTATGGACGTACTTTCCCTAGCCTCTGACTCAATTTCATGAAATATGAGGCAGTAGTTGGTAGGGTTTTCTTAGGAGGCGGTATGGGAAGGGTTGACCTATTCCGGATATTGAGAAGACGCACAAGTGTTTTCAGTAACAATCAACAATAAAAAGAACAAAATATGACGTAGTTCCACGTTAAACAGTTCAAGTTTGCAAGAAACGAAAATCAGCTAGAACACTCGGAAGATGAGTCATAAATTCCATGTACATTTGAGCTCGATCGTGCTAAGTGGAGTCAGAAAAAATAACTTGGTTTTGCCTACAAAAACACTTGAAGGACTGGAAATCTAAATCCAGGGACATTTGGAGATTTTAGTGCATCATTTCTAAAAAACAGCCACTTCGGTCGAAAAGATGGTAATTTCCCAACAGATGCCATGGAGAGCAGCGAAACGCACCGAGTAGCTGCTTCTTTTGTGGCGAACGTGACGAAAGCGATGCCAATTTTAGTCTTGACGGCTCGTGACCCCTCTTCTTCAATCAACTTGCGTAGCTGTTCCGATTCACGAGCATAGTAAGATATCGCATCAACTGGAGTGGGACATTGGCACTGGTTGCAACAGACACCTGAACCGATTATTGCTGTTGCCTCATCATCACAATTTGTATCGTACATGAAAGTATTCAAGTGTCGAGGAGGAGCAAAGCAAAATCGACAATGTCCACGATGATAGCAATTGGTGCAGGACCAACCGCAACATCGGGGGATCATAACTGGGCGTACACCTTTAGCTTCAAACCTTCGCCTGGAAAACTTGAGCGAAGTTTCTGCCGTTTCCCTGGATAAACAAGAAAAAACGAGAGGTATCGGGTGATAAACTGTATCAATGTTGTGGCGACTGGAGGATGAATGAAAGAATCTCAGAGAAGATGAGGAGCAAACCAAAGCATTTGAAAGCATATGAGACACTGGAATCCGAGACTTCTGTATGCCCATTCCAAATATATAGCGTCATCAACTCGCGTCAAATCCGAAGGGCCTGCTTCGATTCCGACTAATAGCAAAATATGAGACTGTTTCCTCTCGCTGAATGCATGAAATTCCTTAATAGTGGCGAAAGACCGACCCTCAAGCTAGCCCAAAACCACAAAGAACCAAGCGAAGAGTTTTAAATGAGGAGCAAAAATAACTCACAAACTTCAATAAACTGAATCTGAGCTGAATGGCTATTTATTGTGTGCAATGTGCAGAGGGCTGGCCATTCTTATTTGACAGTTGCACAAACTTGATGAAAACTTGATCTGATGTGGTTGAAGGTCGTAAGAATGGCAAGTGATGCAGGTGGTAGCCGCGTAAGCAAAATGGATGGGAAAGTGTAGTGTACATGTTGTCGGTCAAGGTTGCAACTGGGGCAGGATTTTGCCGCGTGATTCGCGTGTTTGTAGTGCAGACGAGACGCGTGATCTAATGAGGGCAAGTGTACCAGACAAATTGAGCGAAGTTGTTTGAAGGGACAAGGGAGTGAGCGTTACATCGCTAGGGGTGAATCGAAAACAAGTTCTACGAAACTGACGTTTCGGACGTTGAGTGCGTAATTCAGTGGTTTCTCGTTGACGCTCGCCAGTCTGAATGGGCCGGCTTTCAAGGTCAGCAAATACGAATTCGAAAGCTCTTTGTTAATATTAGTTTCAGCTTCCTTCAACATGCGATAACCTGAAAGTTAAGCGATGTAATTCTTTTTACAAATGCACACCACTTACAATTTAATGTCTATAATAAAGCCTTGCAAACATGTATGCTTATGTAGGTATATATATATATAAACTGAATTGTGTGCTTAACAAAAGATCTAAACGAATTTCATTAAAATGACTACAGTTTAGGGCACCCTCGGGTACAAAAAGGTGCTACATTTCTACGTAAAAGTTGGCCTACGGCGTTCCGTGGTTTTCGCCACATCCTGCTTGATTTTCTGGTGGAATCATGTTGAATAGAGAATACGCATTGAAAGTATACAGAAAGCAGCCCAGTAGCGCTGAGCTTGATCTAGATAAGATGTGAAGAATCAATTATGGGAACACAACGTGGCAATAGGCGAAGACTCAGTGAAGCTCGAGACACGCAAATTAGGGGAGTGGATATGGACAAGGAAGAGGAAGAGAATCAGACTTATGGGATGTGATAGGTCAAATCTTCACGGAACCATTATTTTCCGGGCAGATAGCCTAGGTCCGACGGGTTGGATAGCCATAGTTTCCGTCCGGTATGAGAGTAACTTGGACAATTCGCATTGAGTCCTTTTTCAACAGCGCTTTCCGGAACTCTGTTGACCGGTCTGAATAGCGAACTAAGCGATTGTTCTGCGGTTTGACCTGATAACCACCTTTCCGTTCTATCCACGTACGTGCTTTCGCAGCTATGTGCATGTTTGTAATCTCAGTTTGTGGCGGACAGAACAGACAATCCTTCACAGACAACCGCAGGAAATATACATCGTACAAACCCCCTAGTCAGCTATTTATGCAGCCATATACATTGTGTCGAAACCATTTCGGCCCTTGTCAAGGTTATACTGGAATATTCTCCAACAAAATAACGGGATATTCTCTTTGTTTTAGTCTTTCCTGTATACGTTGAGTCTCTGTTTCAGCGCCCATGGAGCACGTTTTCTACCTCTTGGCGAAGGATTTTTATACCAGGGTCCCTTATTAGCTGAGAGGAAAAAAACCCAAACTGCAGGTACAGTTCTATGTTGGCGATTTTGTGGTTGCTGGCCTTGGTTACAGTGCCAACTGCTTCTCTGTTAACAATAGCATCCAAGAAAGCACGTTTGTGCTTGTTCTTTGATGCGGTCATGAATTTAGTTTAGACGCTGAATGATCTGCTGTGGTCACAGCATCTTTGCTCGGTTGATTTGTTCTGTAGACTAGCCATATGTGTGTAAACAGCGGGCCAAAAAACTGTCCATGGCCACTCCACAGGGTTTGCGATCAGCAGTAAAATGCACGTTCTTAGTACGTGGTTCTTCTGGATCCAGCAAGTCATCCTTAGGAATGGTTGTGAGATGCTCGTGGTTACAGATCATGTCGATAGTTTCGTTCAGCGTTACGGAGGTAAAAAGTGATCCGGCATCCAACGATACAAGGCAAAATTCTAAGCCCATGGTTTGGTAATCATTAGGTTCCCCATGGGAATCGATCGCTAATCGAACAACACCTTCTGGCTACTTACCAGTGGTCAGATGATGGAACCATTCTGGCATGACCATTCGGGAACTTCCATTATTGATCTATCGTTACGTCTGTAATAAGCTTGCTTTATCCCACTGCGAGCTGTCTCAAAGTATCGTGTTATTTGATATATCATTTTGAGCTGAACAGCGAGCCGACGACCAGTATAAAGGCGATTATGCTCAAGCAAGAAACAGAACTTCTGTATCACCTCATTTGGTACTTGAGTAACCGTTGAGTCCAGCAGCAAATATATAGCTCCACCGGCTGCCTAAGGATTTTTGTTCACCTCTGATGGCACGGTGGATGCTGCCGAATGAGTGCATCTTTATACTCATCCTCAGCTGGCCACCCTGGTGATCAAATCACACTGCAGCTGGTTGTGATGTTTGGTAAGCGGAAATGTGCATACTTATGGCGATATTCAAGGGAAGTGAGCAGTGCTATAGCGGCCGAACAAAACGTGATGCTGCGGAGGCAAACGCAGCGCGGGTGAACCACGTACCAGCGACAATTGCTTATTGACTGACAGACGAAATTGGATTATGTATACTTCTAGGTGTTTTACTTCTGCCTGATGGACCATCCATGTCAGCCAGTGAAAAGTATGACAAAAATGTCGTATGGTACATGGTGTACCAAATTTAAATGGGTAGACATGAAAACAAAACAACCATCAGCCAGTGTTTAGTGCCTCAAGCGCAGCGCAATTTGACAAAAATGAAGTCGAGGGAATCCCGCCTTCGACGGACGGCAAAGGTGTTTGTTGTCCTGCAATCAATGCACATCTGGTGCCAGATATCTTAGCTTATTAGGTTTACAGAACCATGTTTTCCAATAATAAATGAACAAATCGTTCAGTTGTAATACCCTTTCGGTGCCTAGCTGCCATGCCAACCGAAGGAAGCACGATGACTGAGCTACTGTCAGGTTGCCCAAGCCTAGTCAGGAGAAGTCGAGATGCAGAGGGCGGGTTGGAACTACGAATATTCCGCTCAGTGAATTCGCGCTCTTACCACTGAGTCTTCTCGTCTCCGTGTTTTCCAATTGCGAATAGCATTCTGTAACAGTGAAATTTAGGTTTCTCAGGTTGACTGAGGAAGTATCGTTGGAAGGAACTTGGAATGTTCGAAGTTCTGCAACTTCTAAGAGTTCTACTTACTTGCTGTATTTCTAATAATGGCGTCCTACATTTCGTTTCCTTCATGCTCCCGCGTCGGTTTATGTGCGTTAGACCGTTGATCTCCTGTCGGAGTCGTAGCAGTTTCCCCGGCTACATCGATACCCCATATTTGCACTTTTCAAAAAGCAGGGGAATCATTAACATCAGCTGCTGCCGTACAGTGGTTATCGCTGTCGTTTTCGTTCGCTGATGACTTCGGGAGTGGGGGGGGGTGTGATAGATAGCTACGCAGTGGAGGCGGTGGCTGATATAATTGATGTGTAAATACAAGGTTGTCAGTGGACTTTTAATTGGGGAGATTGGGAGGGAAGCTATACATCGAAGGCAACACATTGGATGCAAGAGAGCCATTGAGGGCGCCACTGAGCCATGTCTGACAATGTCTCCAACCAATGACGTGTCCCGTTTCCGGGTCCCCACCCAGGGAGACGGCAATGACCAGCGATTGAGTTTGCTTGTAGTGGCATCCCTATTTCGCTGCCTAGTCATTGTTTGACCTATACTGGTTCGTTTTTACCCTCCGCATGGTTGCGCGACAAACTTCAGCATTACTGATCGGGTGCCTCCAAAAGCCTCCGGCAATGCTCCGAAGACATCGCTTGGCAAACACTGAAAGTCTTTTGACGTCCTTGACCCGCAGCGGACAGGTTACTGATCCGTATAATAATATGAATCGCACCGCAGCACTGTAGACTCGACCATTGACGGATACGCTGATGTCAAACCTACACCACATGTGATGCAGGTTCACGAAAGCTGTTCTGGCCTTCTCAATCTGGATAGAAGTATCAACTTTGGCCAGACCAGCCGGACTAATACAGCTGCTTAGGTACACAAATTTGTTTACCACCTCAGTCGGCTCATCCGCAAGCATGAGGTTAGGATTCGAGCCCATCCAATTTTGCAGCAACACTTTATACTTTGCAGGTATGAATCGCATGCCAAACCGTGAGGCGGAATTATTTAGTTTATTTGATGTTTTCTGTAATACACTAGCGTCAGATCCAAGTACCGTCTGCGTAGTCGATATCTGTGAACGAACGTCCAAGGGGGCACTTTGACCCCACAAAAATTAGAGGCTGGGAGTGAGCCTTCCATAAGCGTATCAATGACGAATTTGAAGGGGAAGGGTAAGAGAGGGCAGCGTACCCCTTTTTGGCGATTGGGATAACTGTCGACGCGCCCCATTCTATAGGAGCTTTATCTTCATTCAATATCGCATCAATGAATTTTGTCAGATAGGTCACCAAGGATTCTCTGTCTTCTTTGAAGAGCGCCGAAAGCAGACCGCCCGGTCCTGGTTCTTTCTTACGTTTCAGTGCGGATATCTCGTATTTTCTTTCTTCTTCTGACGAGTGACTAAGGTTTATATTACAGTCGCTCGTATAAACTGCCTCCGGAGAGGGTGTTGCAAGAGGCCAGCTAAACGGCTCTTCGAAGTATTCGGCCCATCTCTGTGTTCGGTTTTTTGACCAGTTATTCGATGAGGCGTACTTTTCGCTTATCCTTTCACTAACCTGTGGCAAGTCGATCGCATCAATTGGTATATGGCATGGCTGTTTCCGGTAGCAAATCTTCCTCACCTCTCGATCTTTCGATGTCCATTAAAGCTCTCGGTCTTTTCTTATCCTCTCTACTATTTGGCGTCTGAAGGAATTGCGTGCGCCATCGTACTAGTTACCTGCTGGTTTTAATCACGACTAGCGACCTCAATGGTATTCAGTGATCATTCGGTCGTACCGGACAAGTAAGACGCACACCACCGAACGCCGTTAGCATAGATCCTTTCACACTTTACTATGCTTCATCAACGTGTTCGCTACCACCACACGGTTGGTTTACTGTAGAGAGTAGTTGAGCTAGCTCAGGTCGACAGTGTTGTGCTATGGTGGTTCTTCGAAGACAACGGATTGGCATGTTTCTGGCTGACTCGCGACTGCCTGAAAGGAAACAAACTGTCAGGCGTGCACGCACCATGGCGTGATCGGAATCAAGTTGTGTTCCCCAGATGGAACGCCAGGCTTGAATTGTGGCTCTCCACCGATGGCTGATGGCCACGTGAGCCAACCGGGTCCACGGTTGATGTGCAGTTGGTGGCCGCCAGGTTACGCGATGCGAACGTTTATACCGAAAGTTCGTGCTGGCCAGAAACAGTTCATGATCAACATACAATTGGAGGAGTCGCTCTCCGCTGTCTGTGCGGCGAGCATCGATTCCGAATCGACCGCCCAAATGTGATTCCAAGGAGCTCAGATGACCGACTTGGGCATTCATGTCTCGTTGCGGTCTACCCTGTGACGACGCATCATCATGTCTGGACGTGGTAAGGGTGGTAAAGGACTCGGGAAAGGAGGCGCGAAGCGCCATCGCAAAGTTCTCCGGGATAACATCCAGGGGATCACCAAGCCGGCCATCCGCCGTCTGGCTCGCCGAGGTGGTGTGAAGCGCATCTCCGGTCTGATCTACGAGGAAACCCGTGGTGTCCTGAAGGTGTTCCTTGAGAACGTCATTCGTGACGCCGTCACCTACACCGAGCACGCCAAGCGAAAGACCGTCACTGCCATGGACGTTGTGTACGCCTTGAAACGTCAAGGTCGCACTCTGTACGGCTTCGGTGGTTAATTCCGCTTTGGCCATTTTTTCCGCACGAGAACGCACAACGGCCCTATTTAGGGCCACCACAATGTGACTTGAGTCTTGGTTTTCCTCACTTACTGGCTAGTCGGTATTTGCGTATCTTAGTGCAATAGTTTGGGGTTGGTAGACTGAGGTCCTTCGCGTTTTGAGATGAATAACCACGCCTGGGTCTTGTATGGGTTTCAGAGGCACAGCATACATCAACTTAAAGGAGTATAACTTTTCTGCGGGCATTACCTTTTTGCCGATTTGACATAGAGTACGGACGTTGAAAGCTCCTATGTAAAAAAAGAATCTTGTGAATTTTGTTTATTGTTGTTCGGAAGCGGGGTGCATATGACACATCGGTCAGATGGCTGACAGTCAAATGACCCAGCAACGTGTGTTTGTGTGATGGGAAGGGGTTGGGAAGGAAAATCGGTGGACACAGAACTGCGCGGATAAATGATACTTCCCAGTTGCCCAGGCACTGGAAGCGGTACTCCACCCTGAACCTTTGACTCAAAAGTCTGACCCACAAGAGAGTGGGAGGGTTTTGTTCGGGCTCCATGTCCCTAGGCCCTGACTCAATAGTCTGACCTGCGCGGTTGCAGAGGGTTGGCATAACTCGGGGGCGCAGGGAGTAAGGTATTACTGTCTGATTCCTAATGCTGCTGCGCACACCAGGTGCCTCTTGCGCAACACCAGGCCCTTTGGTTTTGAAGGTGTTTCGACCGCACTGAATAATGAGCTGGCAGTCACGGTCAACCGCCAGGATGATCAAAGCTTTCCAATCCGTCATTCTTTGGGTGAAAGCAGCATCGCTGGTCCCATAACATGCTGGACACCTGAATGAAACACCTTACTGTAGAGGACACTACGACTTTACCACCCTGTAATACAATTTCTCGCAGAAGGTGGACTCGCTGTCCTTCGTCGGGCTGCTCTCCTTTGGACTGTTTGGCATGGCTGAATCCTAGGGAACTGAGTCACAGCCAGTGTAGCTTGCAAGATCATTGCAGCATTGAAGGCTGACTACCACGACCAGCTGAGAGCTATAGGTCAGGGGTGGAGAACGTTTCAATCGAGCTGATTCCTGGAGATCATCAGTGACGAGGAATCATCAACCAATGCACGTTAGATCTCAAGTACATAGCTCAGGTCGACTAAAAGCCCACGCAATTTCAACGCGACTAACCAGTTTGTCGGTCCACACAGAGCAACAAAATTTACCAATGGCACCCCAGAAGAATCAGCAATTCGAGTGTCTTTAAGCGGAAAATCGAACTGATTTGCACCCACACTAACCGACACGCAACACTGATCTAGGGTACTGATTGAAGAAGATGTGACCGATCGGTAACTGTTCGCCTAAAGTCGACCAATATAGCAGTCTTCTCAATTGGTCTGGTGAAGATTTTGTGCCATAAAACAGAACGTTGCCCGGTTCTAAATCTGTCGAGTGTTTATCTTCTGAAAAATGCGAAACAACTCCCCAGCACGAAATTGCAGATAGCGCGCAGCGTTGCAAGGAAACGTGACACTCCGGATGTATTTTGCTGCAACTTTTCGGATGTGCATGGCAGTCAGAATAACAAGCAAGAAATAGAAATACAATTGGCCAAGAATTGTCGTTTAATAGATAAGTCTTCCAACGAGCGAGGTAGCGCTAACAAGACAGGTAATTGCTCCTGGCTACACAGCTCCATTTTGCGGTTTCCCAGCGGCAAATTCCCCTGAGAATAGAAGCAACCGTCTGCAAGATGTGTGGAGCAGGATTTCGAATAGTGTCCGTATTTGTAAAGTGTCTAGTTTCTGACGGTCTCACGGTGGAAAGCAACGGTGTCTTTCACTTATCAGACACTTATGAGCAACCAGACAGTTTACAAATACGGACACTGTATTCGAAATCCTGTCCCACACATTTTTCAAACGGTTGCTTCTGTTCTCAGGGGAATTTGCCGCTAAGAAACCACAAAATGGAGCTGTGTAGACATGAGCAATTATCCGTCTTGTTAGCGTTCTCACTCGTTGGAAGACTTACCTAGTGAACGACAATGCATTCTTGGTCAATTGTATTTCCATTTCTTGCTTGTTATTCTGACTACCATACGCACCTGAAAATACGTAGCGAAATTCACGTGTGCTTTTTTCAACTCACAGGACCACTGACATCTAACCTGAGGTATTTATTTAAAAATACGGAAGGGAAGACACGAGCAACTCACCACTTATTGTCCAGATCTACCAAGCGACGGATGTCGTAGCACACCTGAATATCGTCAACCTCGCAACTTGGGTAGGCTTCCCTGGAAAGAGGAAGATGCACGAAACCGACGTTACTTCCTTTTAGGTGCGGATGAACAGTCAATCAGTAGGTGCTGACAGAGTAAATTCGGAAGCGTAAGCGTCCTTGGGAAAAGTGGGGAAACCCAATGAGATAAGGAAGGCATAAGAGCCACTTTTATACCAGCACGGTAAAATCGGGAGACCGAATGGATGACATCAATTAGAGAATAGATCGTTGGGGCGGCAACAGTTCATATCAACCCAATCAAAGAGTCGTCTAAATATCGAACAAAAGAAGAACGAGAATGGGGAAATTATTAGCCTCCCGTGGCACAGAATTTCAGTACTTATGTACTGCAAACTTGCCTAAGAATTCTGCCGCGCGACCATTTTACACCAAATCTGATGTCCCTCTTAGATCAAGACGGAAAGGGAGAAACTCCTCAACCCCCAGATCAATCAGTATCTGTGTCCCGGAGTTGGAGGACACCATAGTATCACGAATGTCAATAAAAGTGGTGAAACTGTACAATCGCAAGAAATAGTTGGACGAACCGTTGGGTGCATTCAGGTTAAACTGGATGTCGAACGTAGTCGAGTCGATGACATATGACAAAAGTTTAACTCTGGGGACTGCCTTCTACGACAGTCACCAAATCACCTGACATAAAGGACGAACAACGCTCTTTCCAAGTGGATGATATTAAACTGCTGTACCTCAGCTACAGGAATTTCCATTCAGATGGGAGTAACTTACTCGACTCTCATGACCAATAACAAAGGTGTCTACTTGCTGCTCACCCCGTAAATAGGCCACTAAATTATCCAACATCATTTCAACTTGTACACTGAGCGTTTACCTTTTTTGTGTTTCAGTGAGATACCCGTGAGTGCCGGCCACCAGCTGCGAAAATCTGAGCGATTTAAAACTGGTTTGGCGTAAAGTACAAATATAGCTGTTTAAACCACTCAACTGCAACACCCTTTCGGTTCCTAGCTGACATGCCACCCGAAAGAAGGACAAAAGCTGAGATACTGCCAGGTTTCCCAAGCCTAGAAAGGAGGACTCCGGATGTACCGGTTAGGGTCGAACCATGGATCTTCCGGTCAGTAAATTCGCGCTCTAACAACTGAGCCACCTCTCTCCCTCTCTCTCTCTCTTGTTATCCAGTTAAACCTAAACAACTATATATATATATATATATATATATATAGTTGTTTAGGTTTAACTGGATAACACAGCCACCAACAGAGATCATGTTGGTGGGTCAAAGATCCC
This sequence comes from Clonorchis sinensis, assembly GCA_003604175.2. Classification (NCBI taxonomy): domain Eukaryota; kingdom Metazoa; phylum Platyhelminthes; class Trematoda; order Opisthorchiida; family Opisthorchiidae; genus Clonorchis; species Clonorchis sinensis. The sequence continues at coordinate 128,797,827 of CM030369.1, read as the reverse complement.
ATTGAACATGTTAGGATAGGTTAGATAACGTCTCGTAGAAACCAGCGTCTACACTGCCAAGTGGAATAGTTCCAGTAACAATTTAATTGCCCCTCTGCTTGAAAACATATCTCATTCATTGGTTTCGCCCAAAGTGAGCCTCAGTCTGTCAATTTAGATCCGTTTTCAGTTTATAAAGCGCTGCCCGACCTAAATCTGCCACCTTGACGTGGTGGTCCATCCTCCCACTGCCTTGTGGGTCAGACTTTTGAGTCAAAGGCTCAAGGTGGGGTACCTCACCAAACCCCCTTCTTCGGCCTGGGCAACCGGGAAGTATCATTTGCCCGCGCAGTTCTGTGTCCACCGATGTCCCTCCCCAACCCCTTCCCACCACACAAGCAAACGTTACTGGGTCAATTGACTGTCAGTTATCTGACCGAAAGGCCTTATGCCCCTTGCTGATTATTAACAGTAAACAAAATAACACCCTTCTAAATCCACGAGATCCTTTCTATATAGGAGCTTTTAACGTTCGTACTCTATGTCAAATCGGCAAACAGGTAATGCCTGCGAAAATTACTCCCTTTAAGTTGATGTATGCTGTGCCTCTGAAAACACCCATACAAGACCCAAGCGTGGTTATGCATCTCAAAACGCCAAGGATGAACTCAGCTCTTTCACATTTCTCCCTCCGTGTGTCCGGTGACCCAGAAGCGATGACTCCTGGACTATACGGCGTGAAGGTTAAACTCAGCCCCAGAGCTGAACGCGCTTTGCTGGATTGGATCCCAGTAAATAGTCGTCTTTGCGCCATCCGGTTATCCAGCACAATCAAGCTTAATGCTTCTCGACATAAAAAGCGGTGCCTGTTTGTAGTGTCGGCTTATGCCCCAACGGACTGCAGTTCTGATGTTGAGAAGGATACTTTTTATCGAGAACTATCCAGACTCATTATTCAGGCAAAAGCACTGATATTGTGATCCTTGCAGGCGATATGAATGCTCAAGTGGGTCGTCTTAGCTCCTTGGAATCACATTTGGGCGGTCGATTCGGAATCGATGCTTGCCGCACAGACAACGGAGATCGACTCCTTCAGTTGTGTGCTGACCATGAACTGTTTCTGGCAAGTACGAACTTTCGGTATAAACGTTCGCATCGCGTAACCTGGCGGCCACCAACTGCAAATCAGTCGTGGACCCAGTTGGACCACGTGGCCATCAGCTACCGGTGGAGAGCCACAATTCAAGACTGCCGTTCCTTTTGGGACACACCACTTGATTCCGATCACGCCATGGTGCGTGCACGCCTGACAGTTCGCTTCCCTTCAGACCCTATCAAACTAGAAAGAAGCATGCCAATCCACTATCTTCGAAGATCGACCCTAGCTCAACAGTACCGATCTGAGCTAGCCCAACAACTATCCACATGCACTGGCAGTGAAAATGTAGATCAAGCGTGGCAAAATGTGAAAGAAGCCATGTTACGGGCGTTCAGTGCTGTCTGTCCGATCTCCCGATTCGACCACAAAACCACTGGATATCGGCGAGGTCGCTATGCATGATTGATGCCCGGAAATCCATACCAGCAGGCAACGAGTACGACGGCGCACGCAAATCCCTTAAACGCCAAATAGTGAAGAGTCTAAGGAAAGACCGAGAGCTCTGGTGGAAGTCAAAGCTCGGGAGATGGAGAAGGCTTTTGCTACGGGAAACAGCCGTGCCCTATATCAACTGATACGATCTAATGGTCCCAGGAAAACAACGGTCAGCGAAACGATAAGTGAAAAAGATGGCTCATTAATTCACTCGCAAAAACGTCGACTAGAAAGATGGGCCGAACACTTCGAAGAACAGTTCAGCTGGCCTCCTGCAACACAGCCTGTGGAGATAATGCATACGGGCGAATGGAATGTAAACTTCGATCGCCCTTCGGAAGAAGAAATAAAGTACGAAATATCTGTACTAGAGCGTGAGAAGGCACCAGGCCCGGATGGTCTCTATCCAGCCCTCTTCAAAGAGGGCGGAGAATCCCTGGTGACCCATCTGACATAGCTTGTTGGTGCTATATGGAACGAAGAGAAGATGCCTGCAGAATGAGGCATGTCGACAGCTATCCCAATCTTCAAAAGGGTACGCGGACCCTGTGCGAAAACCACCGTGGCATCAGCCTGTTAGCTGTGGCATCGAAGGTGCTCTCTGGTCTTATCCTTCGAAGGTTGACTGAACACAGGGAGAGAGATCCGTGAAAACCAAGCTGGGTTCCGTCCTGCAAGAGGATGCATCGATTATATCTTCACCCTCTGACGGATTCTTCTGCCTCCAGCAACTAACAATGGTTGTGTTCCTCGATCTGAAAGCTGCCTTTGACTCTGTAGACCGCCAGGCACTACGGCAATGTCCGTGGAGCAAAGGTGTCCCCCAAAGACCCTACTTAAGACGCCGTACGCCAACTCCTGCGGCCGTGTGAAGGTCTACGGGAAGCTCTCTTCTGAGTTCAGCACATCAAGCGGTGTCAGACAGGGCTGTCCTCTTTCACCTTTCCTGTTCAACTTTCATTGATGCGATCGTGGAAAACTCACTATCAGCCTCTACTGCCTGTGGATTCGAAGTTTTCCCGGGGCGTTCGCTCACAGATATCGAGTATGCAGACGACATAGCTCTTCTTGCATCTGACGCCGTAGTAATGCAAATAATATTAAGTAATCTAAATAATTCCGCCTCACGGTTTGGCATGCGCTTCACACCTGCAAAGTGTAAAGTGCTACTGCAAGACTGGGTGGGCCCGAACCCTAGCCTCTTGCTTGCGGGTGAACCGATTGAGGTAGTAGACAAATTTGTTTACTTGGGCAACTGTATCAGTCCCGGTGGTCTCGCGAAAGGTGATATGTCCATCCGAATTGAGAAGGCCAGAGCAGCTTTGTGAATCTGCGTCACCTGTGGCATAGGCGTGACATCAGCTTATCAGTCAAGGGTCGAGTTTACAATGCTGCGGTGCGCTCCGTATTACTATACGGATCAGAAACCTGGCCGCTGGGCGCTGAGACGTCAAAAGACTTTCAGTGTTTGACCACCGATGTCTTCGGAGCACACTGCCCGAGTGTGTTAGGAACATCGGATCAGCAATGCTGAATTACGTCGGATGGTATTCGGGAGAAATAACTCACCCTCGATAGATGAACTGATCACACTGCATAGGTTGCGCTGGCTTGGCCACGTGCTGCGAATGCCAGTCGACCGAATTCCTCGAAGGGTTCTTTTCGCACAACCACGTGAAGGGTGGAAACGAGCCAGAGGCGGTCAAACAATGACTTGGCAGCGAAGTATAAAAGCCATTACCAGCAAACTCAGCTGCGCTGGTCACTGCCGTCTTCCTGGATGGGGACCCTGAGACGGGCCACATCAATGGTTAGAGACATTGTCAGACATGGCCCAATCGCGCCCTCAATGGCGCTCATGCATCCAAGCTATTGCCTTCAATGCATAGCCCCCTTCCCAATTCCCCGACGTAACAGCCCATTGACAGTGGTGTATTTACGCAGCTCGCGCCTCCAATGCGCAGCTACCTACCTCACCTCCCCAAATCATCGGCGGACGAAACTGTGGCAGCTACAACCACTGTACGACAAGTACACGGTTTCTTACAGATGATGATGATGATGATGATGATGATGATGATGATGATGATGATGATGATGATGATGATCATTATAAGGCACTGACATGGCTTTCTGCATTCAACCACCATTGGACAACTCGACCGGATGAGGTCTCACAACCGTCATTCAAAGACGGAACTGACCGATTAACCTGAGCTTGTTTTGGAATAGGGACGCATTTCATAGAATTAGCGTCGATCACTCAATGTGATCAGAAAGGTATCTGAGTTAACGGTTAGAAGCCTTACAATTGCCACAACACGACTACCGGACGGAATCCTACCGCAACGTCTAAATCTAGCTAGGAAGCAGCAGACTCGAGAGTCCAGCAGGATTTAGACATTGCCACACATACCGACAGTCAGTTTCCATCGAATTCACAGGGACTTTCGACTCTTTAGAGAGAATAATCCTTCTTGATGTAACTAAACAGAAGTGTGCCCTTGAAGTTTATGAAGGTACTTCATGCTCTATATTAAAACACTCCCGATTGTTTTAGAGTTTACAAAGAAACTGTCCAGGGTTCTCTACAACTACAAATTTGTCATTGATATCATCATGAAGTGCCAACTTCATTGCACCAAAAATCTATGAATGGCACCAAGAAAGAGACTAATGGGCCTGAGTTAGGCGTAAGACATTTTGTTATTCGACGATCATCAGTCCGCCAGTTCGTGCGATCTACTCCAAATAGAATTCAGAAGTGGCCTATTGTCTAGGCAGTTTTGCTCCAGGATTTTCGATTTCTTTGAATCCTATTCAAGCCCAAAGAGGAGGAAATTGAGTAAACCGATCGACTGACGAGAGTTGGCAAGTGCACAAGCCATGATGGTACTGTAGCGGAAAGAGGCAATCCATGCATCGTTAAAGTACGAGCAATGCTTGCCCACCTGTCGTTTGCTGCGAAATTTACTGAAGTTAAAAAACTGTATGTACAAGGTAACCTTACTCTATGGCTGCAAGACTTGCTCCCTCCGACTTGAAGATCTAAGTCACCTGCAAGCGTCTTATCACTGGTATCACTTCCGCATAGAAATTACCTGGCTGCAGCGGTTCCGCAACGAAATGCGGCGTAACCGAATAACTGTAAAACAGGAACGAAGAAAGCTTGGTAGGTTGAGCCGGTGGCGATACGCTGTGCACGTCCGGCACAGTCTACCAAAGAGCGCTGTGTTATCGACTCCGAAACCCGTGGTGGTAAGACGATCCGGGGTAACGTGAAAGGAAAGCAACTATTATCGAATCGAGTGCTGTGTGATCATCGTACTTTCATATGTGAGGTCAATGTAATTCTACTGGCAACTTGAGAGTACCTCATCCCTCGTACTTCCCTCAGGTGGTACGGAAGCCAGGCACCGAAAGAACGGTACGGCTGAACGAATATTATTGATTAGTTTGATTTTTGTTGGACGTGAGACCTGCATAACGAGGCGAGCCTAGCAACGATCGTTTTGTCGCTACTTATCCGGACAGCCTGGCGAAAGCTGGTCTGTCGTTGTATTTCGGGCTTGCGTTGGAAAAGGTCCACAGAGGGTGTCGAGTCAGTCTGATGATGCCTACTTTAATTCAGCACCAACACACGAGGCGGTCTTTTTGCGTTACATCCGGTTCTCTAATACCGGAAACGAGCAGTTCCTTTGTATATCTTGTTGAAATAATCTCAACTCGCAAATGAATGTTTAATTCCACTTGCCAGCGTTTTGTTTTTGATGGCTTACCCCGAAAACATGAAGCTTCTTTTGAACTGAGTCCCTAAAGTTCAGGTTTATCATTATTGCTCCTTACTAGCGCATTGTTTTCGCATAGCTCTGTAACAGCTAAGCACCAATGCTTTATACTGGCCTATCACCCATAACAGGGTATTTCGTGACAATTGAAGCTTCAGGTATCCGATTCTAAGACTGCCAAACCAGTGAGTTGTCACTCGAGAAACCAGTCAACACGTGACCAGATGATGTGGATTTTGTGACTGAAGGATAAGCGGCGCTATATCCAACGTAAGACAGAGTTAATCACACTACCAATCAACCGCAAAAGGTCGGACGGTTTAAACTGCTTGCCAGGAGCGCACGAGTTTGAAAATCCCTGGAGTTACGTTAAATGTGTACTGCCGATGATCGCAATAAGGATAAAACAGTTTTACACTACTTCTCAACTTCTCATGATGGATTGGCTTCAGTTAAAGGACGAAAACTCCATTGAAAAAAGTAACACTCGAATTTTGTACACATGCGAATTTTTACAACCAAGTGAGTTGGACTCACGTTTTCAAACTTTGGTTGCTAAAATAAAACGCACAATAGTCCCTTACCCGTAGCTCGTCCTAACAGACGAGTGCACATCTTGTAGTATACCAACCACTCTTCATGTCCTATAACAGGTCACTGACTTCTCTGACATACTAATCAAGATTCCTCAGTGCTTTACAATCGGATTGGAACAACAGATTGACAATATTCGATACGCAGTCTGAAGCGATTCAACAAACGTTTCAACCACGTTCACGGCAAGTAAGAAGTCAAAATCGTGCCTCACCTGAAGTGACGAGAGATTAGATCACGTTGACAGTGTGACCGTGATATCCCAGAAATCATCAAGGTGCGATGAGACTATCAGGGAAAGAACGAAACCAACACATAAGAAATTTCACGAAACGGATCAACTGCATTATGAAAGCCCAGGTTGAGTTGAACAAGGGTATGTTAAAAAGTTCGTGACGTCGTTATCAAGACTAAACAAGATAAACTGACCGCCTGAAGTAAAACTTTCGAAACCTCATGCTGATCTTCCACCTGCAGACAAACTGGTGAGCAGTTCAACCTCAAACAGGAAAAGTCATCATAAACGCTCGGTGTAGACTGGAGTGTAGGAGAAACGGAGGAAAACTGGGAGTCAATACGGCCACATAGTTGGTGACATACCTAACCCAAAAACCGGACAGGAATCTTTGTGCCACATACGGGAAGCGCACGAGAACATGCTGTCTGGTTCGCACTTAAGGCCCATCTTAAATAGTAGGACGCAAAATACTTAGGTGTTATCATTGCCGTTAGTGTTGACAACTTTGACCCGAGCAGGCGAGGTGTTTGATTATTCCAATAATAAACAAAAAACACATCAAAGTATCCGTACACAGTAAGTTTTCCAAAGGGTATGAGTGCGCCAGAACCCTCTGCAACCTGTTCCTGAAGTTGCCCGAAAATCTCCTCTGGTCAGCAGTTGACAGAGGGTTCAAAAGCTGGGGTTAAATACGTTCAAATAAAAGGATTCAGAATAATACGAAAGTGAGACCACCATGAACTGGTTTGACAAGTGATATAAAGAGAAGGATGATGTTGTTCGGCTCAGAAGTGATAGAATGCTGGCCATTGGGATCAATTCCAACCATGTGTAAAGGGAATCATGTGAGCTCCCGACCGGAGGACACGAAGACTTCAGAGCACTCGGTTTGATTATGCTCAATTTCACTTCGCGCTGTTTGACATTGCATTTCGACCTGTACATCTAACCAACAAGGGTTAGGAGTGGAAAAGCCGATCAGTAAACTCAGGCTAGAATTCCAAAGTGGCATGAAGGTGAAAAATCCCGAAGTATGCCAAAAGCAAACTGAAACACGGGACATTTACGAAATTACGTCTACGGATTCACGACTTTGAAATCTCACCGCGACTATATCTGAGATCTGGACAACAGTGTAGCTGCCAGAATCTGTCCCGTAGGGTGGCAAATAATGCACGTTAGCACTGACATTTCAAGGTAAGCCTTTCATGTGAAATTGTGAACTCAAGTCTGATCAAGCAAAAGCTGACTAGGAAGTTTTGTGAATTTTGAAAGTGTGACATACGACGAGCTCGATTATCCCTATGATAAGACGGAATACAGATGAAACGTAGGATAAGATAGGTACCGTATAAAAATTAGCAGTTAAGCTTGAGGAAGCGCTGACAAATGAGTATTAATCGCACACCTCTGCTGATGAAAGGCATCAAATATTACCTCCGTGCATGAAGATTATCAGTTCGAACTCGAAAACTTACCACAATCTTTGCCTTTGGTGCTTCATGCCAAAGCACCTTCGAAAAGTGTTGCATCAAGAAGAAGGCCACAATGAAATACAAGAAACCGAATACGACATGAGCCCAGAGGACTTGCGATTCCCCAGGAAGGTTAGATATGGTGGTAACCCCGAAACTTTGAAGGTCTGGAGCTTAAAAACAAAAAGAAAGGAAGGAAAAGCCTAAAGGATATCTGTACGTAGCCATCAATTAAAAATTTATTGAATGGTAGTCCCTGTCGCTCACTAATGGGAACCGCGTGTTTGGAATAAAACAACAGTTTAACAACCATTTGAACACAATGCGCTAACATTCCTCTATGCAACTAGTTAGCGGCTAAACGAAGCACGGCGGGGTGGGTAAGCTTCAAATGAATCATAGTCACAAAAAACACGGGGTTTGGTTCAGAGGAAAATAGAAACAGAAAAGTGGTTTGCATATTCCCACAATGATTCGAACATGAGACCGGCTGTTTATTTTGCCCAACTACTTCATTAGGGATCTCCGTTGACCCTGCGGTGCCAAACAGCTTGCACTTTTATATAACAGGCCTTGGAGTAGACCACAATAAGCCCAACATCGGTGGTTTCAATCCAGATTACTGTACCCTTTCTGATAAAGTAGATCCACAGATGACGCCTGAATATCCATGCTGAAACATTGCGATTTCTAGGACACTTCTACAGGTGTAGTTATGATGTTAATTCGGATGCGCCAATATCCCAGGGTCCAAAGTCTTGTAAGTTTTGACATCTGCGGTCACCTAGTAGAGACGAAGCGAATGATCTGAGCCAAAACAGTAACCTGTTAGATGGGACGGCTGCAATTAACTACGCTGGATCTCTTAGTTGACGTACTAGACACATCTTTTGTTTAAGGGGGCGGTGAGTTCTCGAAAGACTACTACCAACGACAATCGAAGTTATCATATTTTCGAAACACGGCTCTATAACACAGACCTGTCACGGAGCCTGATTCAAATAGAACATAGTCCTGATGTTAACCATCCAAAAGCTTTTGAGAAACAAATCTCCCCATGCGGATGTTTTGAAAATCAACAGTGCGTTTATTATACCATGTCAAGTAGGTTTAGGATGATCGCAACTTTGGGTGTATACTCATAAAGTCCCGTAATTGTCATCCATCATTTAGGGATATTTTGATTCTTCCGAACGGAGCCGGACATTAGCAAGTTTCGTATTTGGAGGTCTTTAAATAGCGTAAAAGAAAACGTAAACAGATATTCAACAGATCGGTGTTGTATGTGACACACAATTACGTACCAGGTTATACGCGATGAACGGAAGATTGAATAGTGAAAAGTGTACCGAACCACATCAAGTTGTGGATGATACTCATTCAATCCTCCTGTCAAGGCTAAGACTGAACGCATTTAGCTGCACTTATGTGTTCTGTTAATGAATGCCGAGTCACATGTTTTCTCATTGGAGCGTCAAACACTCCCAAGTTAGTGACTCACTACATGTGCTTAGGGAGAACTAACTTAGCCTTTAAAAAATAAGCCGACAGGTTTAACTTACACTTTAACGTTCCCTTTATATTCAATGGCAGTATGACGGTCAGGCAGAAAACCATTGTCACGGCAGTGTAAGCAATCAAGTAGGACAAGAAGCGAAGATAATGCACTGCATCGAGTCCAGCAGTGCGCTCCACATCGGACGCCCTTAGAAAGTTGAAATAAAGGACTGGAATGGAGTCTAGTAGCACGTCGAACAAACAACTAAATAAATTATTCGAAAGGAAGCTTGAGGTACAAACGGATTGTGCAGCAAAACGTAGTTCAAATGTTGGAAGCCAATAAATGATATTGCAAAGGAGGTACAAAGCTTAGTCGCCAACCGAGATACAAGCTAGTGAGTATCCGACACAACCCCACCTAGGAAACTAATACCTAATCAGCGTGAGGTACTAACAACCACTGGAGAAAAATTCGTAGTAAATTCAGTATAGCACAGCATCTCAGGCAGTTAGAATAAAAAAAGCTATCTGAATATTGCTAGCCTCGGCGAAACCTCGGTGGTAGCGGCAGTAGCAATAGTAACAGGCATACTTAAAGTAGGAAATTAAATAGAGCAGCGTTCAGAAAGTAAGGGGTGATTAGGCGTGAATGCGCTAGCAGATTGGTCAAACCGCATTTGGATTTTTTCCATCGAGCACGCGGTTGGGATAAAAAAATTCACGCTACTTAACCACGTACAACTGTAGTACGATTTACGTGTTTCTACTAAACTACTAGGGAGAATCACCACCTGCTTCTTCACGCGTACAGGTTGGCGCATCATAATGATACGGCAGCTATCGCGCCCATCCAGTCGACCCCTCCAGCAGATGTCCCTGTAAAGATCACTCTGACACGCTGACACTCTGACACACTGGACAGATGACCACTGTAAAGTAAGAGCACCAGGTGATCAATTAATTTTTCACACGGATACTGTAACAAAGAAATCAGACAGATTTAGCAAGCTGGAGCGGGGTTTCATGGGGGGATGTAACTAAACTATAAAAAAACCCATGAAACCCCGCTCCAGCTTGGTAGATCTGATGTGGCTGGAAATGCAAAAGGCGTACAGCAGAACGTCGTTGTGATTGAGTCTGTCAATATGCTCTATCCCCGAGGATGTCAGTCTTAAATTTTGTATATTCTTCCTATTCTGTGTACCAGAACTCTCTCCAATCGCATGTCGCCTCTTCCGTCACTTCCAGTAGTTCGAGCAATCACCTCTTTCCGAAGAAAATTGTGCGAGTACCGTACAATCTTATGCGAGACATTTAATCTGGCGGAAAAACTACTACAATGCAAATGAGTTCTTAAAACCACTACAAGACCTAGTGAAAAATGCTCTCTTGAGAGACTACCAGTACAGATCCAGGTGCCACGTGGTTTCTGCGCTTGCACTTCACGGGTCTGGTTATCTGCATTGGGCACATACAGACTGTCGAGTATGGCACAATGACCTGACTGTCAAGATGCCGATATGGGAAATACACCTGGACTTGATGACCCATATCAGAAGTTTCCTGAAAAAAACCTGGAATGAGGTACTCCCTAGCGTTGCCCTCTCAGAACAGCCGGGTTAACGTACACGTTCCAAGAGGTAGGAGGGAGGTGAGATGGATCAAGTGGTTAGAGCGCGAATCTACTGACCGGGAGGTCCGTGGTTCAAACCCCACCTCTGCCTCTCGACTTCCCCTGTCTAGGCTTGGGCAACCTGGCAGTATCCTAGCCCTCGTTCTTCCTTCGGGTGGCATGGCAGCCAGGTCCCGAAAGGGTGTTACAGCTGAACGATTATCTTTTATTATTTTTTAAGAGGTACGAGGTACCTTCGAATTCTTCCTGTTTATGAGTCTACTCATGACTTTTCGGATAATATGAACGTCCACTCTCTTCTCCAGGATCTGCCTCATCCCTGGTTGAAGTAAGCTATCGGTACTTCAAAATGTTGATCCTACAAGCATTTAAGGACGGAAAGTACCGAAAGCAACTACATTCAACCTCTCGAAATCCACAAATATTTCGCTCTCCCTTCGCCGTTCCATCTCAAATTGTATACTCTTCGTTGACTCTTTCGATACCTTGGCCTTTTATTGCTAAAAGAGTTCAATTTATCCATTCATTTAAACTATAGGTTTCCTGTTCCGTCCACAATAAGGTGAATCAGCTACGCAGAGCTTCTCGGCTTTTCAATACCGACTGAGTGCGCTCGCAGAATGAACTGGTTGCTTCTTTGATTTTTTGCTGCTTCCGGCTGCGCACCTCTGGTGACTTGGTGGCCGCTGCAGCTGGGTATGTCGAGGTGGGCATTGTGTTGAACCATGGAGCGAGGCGTCTCTGCATGACTGGATACCGTTATAGCCGCCCCGCACGCTTTTTTTTCGCAACGCGTGTGAAAGAATCTCAAGGAAATGCGGTTCATCGCTCTATTTATTGTACCTGCGTTCACCCCGATCGACCCCGCAAGCGCGAGTTTCTAGGTGTGCTTTTACAATGGACAGAAAAATCAGACATTGTTGTGCTTGCTGGTGACCTGGACTCTCAGATAGGTTTAGCGCTCCTGAGGCTCAACTTGGTGGCCATCTTGGGTTGGATACAAGAAGTATGAACAACGGAGAACGCCTGCTTCATATGCGCACTCATCACAGACTATTTCTTTTAAGTAACACTTTCAGCAACGGCCGAAGTCGTTTGACTACGTGGTGCACACCACAAGCCCCGGACCCAAATAAACCACACTGCCATCAGTTCCCGGTGACGGAAGTCGATCAATACCCTTGTCCGTTGATCCTTTTCGTTATGCCTTCCAGGTCTACGCGAAACGTGCACACCTCACTGAGCCATCGAGAAGCTCATGAATCAAGGATTCAAATAAGCCTATCAGGAAAGGCTGATCCAAATCCTAGCGGATGGTCCGACGTCAGATTTTAAGCATCACTGAATGCCGGAAGTTCTACCTGCAGTGCAACCCAGCCAACCTCAACTATGAGCTGGATGCCTGATCGGACCGCGTCTTCGCTGGAGCCCGATAACAGATTCTTTCTGGTCGCAACAATAAACAACTTGACGCATCATTGGAGGTCAAGTAAAACTGATTCGCGCAAACCGAGAAGCTTGGTAGATCCGAAAGGTCAAAAAATGGTAGCGAAAACTAGTGAAAATATCCGCAGATTGTTCCACTTGAACCGATTCCGGGGAATCGCTTGTCCGTGACACTACAAAAGAAACAGTGACTCTCTAATATCCAGCAAAGGACGTTTGGACTGTTGGGTAGAGTAGTTCGAACAACAACAAGGTTAACCACCTGCTACTTCACTTTTGGATAGCCTGCTTTCGACACAAACGTGGACCGTGTCCGGATGTATATCCATACTTAAGTTTATCGTGCCGGCCACTTGTTCTGTCCAAGGACAGCAGTGAATTCTCTACTCAGTGCCTGTGTAGACGGTTTGCGTCCACCTGGGCGAAGGAGGCCGACCCAGACAACTGAGGTGAGTCGACAATAGTACCCTTCCTCAAAAAGGACTATCGGAGTGAATGTAGTAACCACATGGGCGAAAGCTGGAGGACTGTCAAAATCACGGTGTTCAAATCGCTGCTGGTGCGAGCCTTGTCGATCTGGAGTATGCAGAAGATGAAGACTAAGGACGAACTGTTGAATAAATTGCCGCCATAATACCGTGTTTCGGCAAGCGTCTTGCACCTAAGTGCAGTGTTACCTTATCGTGGTGGTCGGGCTTCAGTGCTGCAATCAACTTGCAGGCTATACTGGTTGGAGTTCAGTTCCTTGAGAATCAACCACGCCAGGAAGGCTAAAGGGGAGCAGCCCGACGAAGGACAGCGAGTCCATGAACTGCGAAAAATTGTATTACAAAGCGGTAAAGTCGTAGGACAAGTATGAAGAGAGTAAGATGTAAGGTCCCCCCAGGCGACCAGCATGTCCATATTTATGGGAGAAGCGGTGCTGCCTTCCCTCGAGAGACGACGGATGAGGAAAGATTGATCCTAAAACTGCAAACTGTGATCGCCCAACGGTTGACCGTGACCGCCGGCGCATTACGCGATATAGTCGAAAAATTTTCAAGACCGAAGAGTTTAGTGCCTCTCAGAAAGCACTTGCCATTGCAGCTACATTGGGAGCCAGACAACTATGCCTTATATCCTGCGCCCTCAAGCCATGCCAGTACCCTGCAGCCAATTGGATCAGACTATTGAGTTACTGGATCCGGGAGGAGTTACTCAAGAAAACCCTAACAACTGTTGCGTTGCGGCTCAGACTATTGAGTCAGAGACTAGGGAAAAGGACCCCAAACAAAATCCTACATCCTCGCACTGTCTTATCGGTCGGACTTTTGAGTCAACGACCAATGGTCTGGTGCCTCAACTAGGCCTTCGTCTTCGGCCTGGGCAACTGGGAAGTTTCATTCACTCTTGCAGGTTTTCGTTCGCTGATCCCCACCCATGGAGTAATGCGCTGTTTTTATAACCCACCCGTCAGTCCCCCAACCACTGTTCCGTGTCTAAACTATCGCCCATTAAAATAAACCAGAATAATCCCTTACTGAACTACAAAGATCTCATCCAATTTGCAGCCTTCGATGTCCGTACTCTGTCAAATTGGGTAGCAGTCATCTCTTGTTGAAACCTGCCGCTTTCTAACTTGCTTGTTACGGATTACTTGATACCTGTCTTCACGAGCCATGGATCTCAGACAACGGTTGTCGAAGATGTAACGATTCCGCTTCTCGAAGGGGCCACGCCTTAAAGCCGTAAAACACAATAGCCCGTACCGTAACCTGATACATGCGTCCCATGAGATTCAGAGATAAGCCGCTCGGATACTATACGTGCCTCAAAATAGCTAACGCGACCCGACCCTTAGAGAGTCATGAATTGACCTCATATGATCAAGACTAATACAACTTCTGAGGTTCGCAAATCGCACCGGAACTTCGAGTACCCCTCCTTGCATTGTTGTTGGTATGTTCAGTGACTGCATGTTCGGAAGCGTGACCTTACACTTTGTGGGTGCAAAGTGCATTCTAAAGGACGGGATGGCTGTGGTCATTTCACCCAAAAAGACTTCCACCTTCTCATCTTCGAAGACGAGAACGTCTGCATACTCCAGATCAACTAGGTTTTCGTGAGCAGCTATTTGAACCCAAGAGTTTTGAAGACCATCCAGCGTTCTTTTCCTGATCACATGCATCGCGAAACTGAATAGGAATGGAGGGAGTGGGAATCCCTGGCGGACACCACTTCGTGTACGGAAGCTTTTGGATATGATCATCCTCGCCCAAATTAGATGACTCAGTCCAGGAGAAGCACAGTTAGGTAGCAGGTTTGGAGTCACACTCAACCTACGCATATGAGTCACTTTTCCAGTTGTGTGCTGAACATTGGCAAGTACGAATTCTCAGCACAAGCGCTCACATCCATTATCTTGAGGACCACCAAACAAGCCAGTTGGGTCACGTGGAAGAGCTACCGATGAAGAGCCTCAATTAAAGATTATCGTCCCTTCTGGGGTGCACAACTTGATTCTGATCATGCCTTGTGCCGGCCCGGCTATCACTTCGCTTTCCGTCAGCATTATGCGTGCCGACGCCGAACAATTCTGTTAATCAACTTCGACGAGTTCCAGTAGCTCAGCGGTACCCAGCTGATCTGGCTGGAAAGCTACTGAAAACGCAGAGTCACACTGGTGAATTTGATGAAGGTTGAATGAAAACGAGTGAATGAAGCTATGCTATCAGCTTGTAGAACCATCTGTCCAAGCCATCCTAGTCGACCATATGAAAAACGAATATCGTCGTAATCAGCAGATCCTATCGCAGCCGGAAGAGCCGTACCAACAACTAGCAACTGGGTATGCCTTTATTTCGTCTATGGTAAGCTGTTCGTCGTGAATGTATGGTTTCCATCGACAACTGCCACCTTCCTGGATGGGGACCCCAGGATTCCACTCACAATGGTTGATGACACTGTTAACCATGGCTTAATCCCGTAGTCAGTGGCGCTCGTGCATTAAAGCTAGCAACTTCACTGCGTAGCTGCCGAGTGCCCGAATTAACTGAACAAGCCACGCTCTTAATGCTTAGCTGTATCTCCCACAATCTCCCATTTCCCGGTAATCGAATCTGTAGCAATTGGAACCAACGCACTCTTGGTACATGGTTCATAGCTGATACAGTGACTGAATAACAGAACGTGGAGCCTCTGAGCAAGCCATCTGCAGTTCAGGAAGAGCCTTTAAGGCTCTGGAGGATTTTACATACCTCAGTATTTGTATTAGCTCTCTTGTGAATTCAGTGCACGAATCTCAGAGATGAGAATCACGTTTGCCAATTTGCGTCACTTGCGGCGTATAAAAGGTACATCAATAAGTTTCAAGGGTTGCGTGTAGCAGACTACACTAAGGGCTGCGTTGTTGTGGGGTTGCGAGACGTGGCCTGTGTGAGCAGATGGGGGTTCAGGTTTTAGACCACTGATGTGTCAGAACTGTTGCTGTTGTCGGATGGTGTCAATGAATTCGTAGCGAGGTAGTTAGAAAATTCGGTAATTGATTGTGTAGCAGATATTTCAGTAGAGGAAAACATCCAGCACCATCGGCCATGTGCGGTGCATGCCAAAACATCGTCTAACAAGACGAGTGTCAATCTTGGTGCACCATTCAGAACGGCAAGGTGAACGTGTAAATTGGCAGGAGGATGTGAAAGAGATTAAGAAGAGTTTGGGCGTTGTTGCGGTACACCTTCTAGGAAGGGGTCCACGTGATCCGCCCGTGTGACTGGATGAAGATATTGGGAGAAATGGCGGTTGCTAGTTTGAATCCAGAATACTTGTGGTAGACTAGCAGCAGATTCCTTTATTATCCATTATTTCCATTTTTTCGTTTTTTTAGCCTCAAATCTAATCGACACCATAACTATGCAGCACAAAAATTAAACTAAACTAAACTAAAACTAAACTTCTAATGTCCGTTTTTTTGAGGCCACAGGCAGTGGGTTGTACCGAAGCATGAGCGCGTTGGTCAGCGAATTCAACCGTCACAGCTCTATATGCTGACAACTTCGGAGTCAGGGGTAATAACAAACAGCTCTAATATTCAATTACTGGTACATTTAGTTTAATATCGATAGGTAGCTAGCCCACCCTTCGTCCAAGTGAACTTCAATCTATAACTAGTTAACCAGCAAATCGCAGGCTCAACAAACGCTAAAGCCTGTCAGAAACAGACTGGATCTAATCGTGGTGCGACGGTTTGTGTACCTCAGTAACGCATTGAGCCGTACCGGAGGATGGCCATGAGCCTCTCCTACGGGGTTAGTCAATGGATAGAAGTCTAACAAGCACAGTCTTCTGGCCCTCGAAGTTGGGTGTTGGAAGAAGGCGGCGAATTTGCTCCTTAAAATTTTGGGCTACATTGAGGTCGGACTTCTGAGCTAAAAACGTCGTCTGAGAACCTACTCATCCTTCTGTCTAGATTTGGGTGCGCTTGCAGTATCACGGCCCACACATCGGTCGTCACGTGGAGGCATCAAGCGGACTTGCTTGGTATTGATGTGTGTGTATCAGAAACAAGGATTTAAGATGCAAGCACAGTGGTTTGGCTAACCGCCCGTCACTCTCCACTCGCTTCCGGCTGCGCACCCCTGGTGATCCAGAGGCTGCTGCGGCGGGATGTTCAGGGGTTGGTATCGTCCTAAGTCACCGGGCGGAAGTATCCTTGCGTGACTGGATACCCGTTGATATTCGCCTCTGGTTCGTCTGACAACGTCTGTGAAGGAGTCTCACAAGGAGTAAGTTGATCGATGTATGTTTGTCGTGTCTGCTTGCGTCCCAACTGACTGTAGCTCTGACACCGTCAAAGACAAATTCTATGACACCCTGAACGTCCTGTCGCGGGTCAAAGCTCCTCTCCCCTCTCCCCCATCTTATTGATAACTTTCTCCATGTAAGCCCGTCAGTTAGGACTGATGAGTCCTAACACAGCCATTAGTTACTAATGGGTAAGTAACTGACTGCCACTCGTTTTGGAACACATATGTGGATTTCGACCACACACTCGTCCGGAGTCGCTTCTCCCTTCGTTTCCCGGGGCCGCGTAAGGCGCAGACAAGTCGCTCGGCAATTGAGACCGACAGATCCAGATCTCGGACGGATTTATCAGAATCGTCTTCTGGACTCTCTTCCAACGGTCTCACCGTCCGATTTCAACTCATACTGGAACGAGATAGTCATGTCTTTGCATTGTTGTGAGTTTTGCCTGTGGCACGACACCACCAGGCTCACTCAAGCACTGGATATCAGACCGAACGGTGGCGCTCCCTGAATCTCCGAGAAATATCCCAGCCGGTTCTGAACATAAATTGATTCGACGACTTATCAGACGTCAAGTGAAGGTGAGCGTGCGAGCCGACCGTGAACTGTGGTGGACACAGAAAGCCAAGGAAATGGAAGATGCCCAGAAAGCCAGTAAAGCCCGAAGATTATTTCAGTCGATCCGGCCGACCAGTCCCCGGAAAATACCTATGAACGAAACCACCCAGGATTGGAAAGGAGTGACCATCTTGAACAACGCCTCGACCGGTGGGCCGAATACTTCGAACAATAATAGTCTGTCACCAGCTGCCACTCTTCTGACGTAAGACCCTGGACGGTGATCGTGGGACCCCCTACGGTCTCGGAAGTTTACGGTTGCATATGTTCTCTCAACGGTCACCGAGCTCCTCATCCGGATGACCTGCCACTCGCATTGATCAAAACTGGGGGTGAAGTCCTCAGTCAGTGTTTGTCTGATCGGATTTCGTACGATTTGTGAAAAGGAGATTCCCATACAACTGGTGAGAGTCGGTAAAAGTGCCCATTTTAAAATCGGAGAGGGGCTCGTGGTGAGTGTGGTAATCACAGGGGATCAGCTTGACAACGAGATTGCTGGCACCACTTATGCTTCGTCGTCTTGTGGTGGCTCATGAAACACTTACTCGAGAGTAGCGAGCGGATTTCCGGCTTGGTAGAAGTCAGGCGCCAGAACAACGCAATGCGTACAAACGACCCACAATTCTAGTATTCCTGGATTTCCATGGCGCATTCGACTCGGTTGACCGGTATGTTCTTCTTGACACGCTTGCCCATCGAGGAATACCCTGGAAGTTTGTGGACACAATGAGTTCTTTGTATTCTCAGACCTACGGACGTGAGAGCAAACGGAGAGCCTTCCGAAAGCTTCTGTGCACAAAGCGATGTCCGTCAGAGGTGCCCACTCTCCCCATTCTTATTTCATTCCGTGATCGATGAGACGATGATACGAATGCTGGAAGATCTTCAAAGCCCGGCAATTATCGTGGGTATGTACATGTTGCGTGTATTAGATAGCAAGACACCCTTAACATCGAAACCCAGTCGCTCAAAAGGTGTGTTGCTTCTATGAGTGTACCAGACGATTTCTAGAATCTTGGCTTCAGTCCAGTTCACATATTGCAGAAGGAAATAACGCGCGTGACATCTTTGACGGAATAGAATAGATTCTCGCAACACAGAATGAAGGATACGGGTAATGCCTGGATGGCAGAGTGAGTTACGAAGTTCTTCAAATTGATTGTTGCTCCCCATGGAAGCACGTACGTTGCGCGACAGGGTGTCCTTGCCAGGTCGGTGGATGACATCATACTTGTACTCAGACAACTGAATCCTTCAGTGTTGTATCTTGTCCTTTTTTCACTTTACCCTTCTGTCCACCGCCGTAAATGAATGTGACTGCGAAGGATCTTTCGAGTAGGTAGTGCCGCCATTTCCTGATTGATTCAACGATAGCATAGGCCTCTTCGAATGAATGACTCTTCTCGCTCGAATGGAGTGTCCTCGAGGAAAAGGCCACTGATCGATCGTTTTGGCTGAGGGATGCGTCTATAGCAACATCGGAGGCATCCGTTTCAACAACCAAAAGCGTTTTATAATCTATTGTAATTAGCGTGGCAAATAGCGACGATAAAGTGGGCTTTACCCTCAATTCAGTTCAATTCAATTTATCAGCTATAAACCGTGTACCATAGGCACACTGGTTCCAGCTTCGATCAACGGAAAACGGGAATGTGGAACGTACAACGAAGCCTTGGAGGCGAAAGTATGTTCAGTTTGTTCGGAAATTGGGTAGCTACGCATTGAGGGCGATAGCTTTGATGCACGAGCGCCACTGACTGCGCGATTGGGCCATTTCTGCCAGTGCCATTAACCACTGCTGATTTGAGTCCCGGGGTCCCCATCCAAGGAGGCGGCAATTGCCCGCCCGACTAAGTTTACTGGTTAGCGTTTTCGTGCTTCGTTTCCAGGTCATACACTGTCCACCTCTCGGTCGCTCCCACTCAGCACAGGGCTGGGCGAAAAGAGCTGTGCGGGGCAGACGGTCTTCTGGCATGCGGAGTACATGTCCCAACCAGCGCAACCTATGAAGCGTGAATAATTCATCTATCGCGGGAGAGTTCCTTCTTCCTAAGACCATCTGACGTACCTCAGCATTACTAATCCGATGTACCCACCAGACCTGATCAATGCTGCGGAGACATCGATGATCAAACACTGACATCTTCCGTACGTCCTCTGCGCGTAGGAGCCACGTCTCTGATCCATAAAGCAGTATGGATCGTACCACCGCACTGTAAACTTTTCCCTTGACAGACAAGCTCAAGTCACGTCGGCGCCACAGGTGTCGGAGGTTGGCAAAAGCTGTCCTGGCCTTTCCGATTCGAGAAATGATATCATCTCCAGCTAGTAAGATTTGTATAGAGCTTGACGGTATTTTTTTGAACGGCACGCGCGACGGAAGTGACTACGTTTACCGCAAAGGTTACAAACGGCTTTTCGAGCGGGACACTTTGAACGCACACACACATTCATCTCTATATTCATTTGCTGATAGTGGTTTTAACTCGCATTCTTTACCTTATGATTTCAGTTTTCGTTCGAACTGATCACTATCGTGTCCGTTATCTTGTATGTAGGCGTGTAGGAGGTATCGTGCATATATAACGTTTTCTGGGCAGATATATAGTTTTCATAACGTGCCCATCGCAGATTCACAGTCGGTATATCCAGCAATGTGGTCGTATACCAGCGGATCCGAAAAGTGGGTGAGAGTTTCAAGTTTGTCGGGTTTAGGAGATTCGACAGTTTCCAGATAGGTCTCGAAGGTACGAAACCAGTGCTTTCAGCGTTTGGCTGCATCTGCAGAGTTTGGGTCGGCGTCGAAGAACCGAGGTCTTAGCTGCGGATCCATTCTGTTCTTAGACAAATAGACTGAGACCTTTGGACTGCGTCCGAGAACGAACTAGAAAACAGTCCGGATTTTACTTGTCTAAGAACGGGCGTGGCTGTGCTGAAATATACATACAAGGTTTCAGTACGAGTATATAAGGTAATTACAATAATAGGTGACAACAATCATGACGGTTGGAAAAGTTCGGCCCTAAAGACTGCACACTCCGATCGTCCCAAGGTTGACAGTGACCGCCGGCCCATTATTCAATAAGATCGGAATACTTTTACAACCAAATAGTCCGGTGCTGCTCAAAAGGCACCTGCTGTGTGCAGGCGCATCACAAGTTAGGCAGCAATGTCTTATTGCCTACGTCCTCGGGTTAGGCCAAACCCCTCCAGCCCATCAGGTCGGACTGCTGGGTTATCGGCTCCGGGATGAGTCCCAAATTAAACCCTACTGCCCACTGCCTCGCCAGTCAGACTTTTCAGTCACAGGCTCAAGATAGGATACCTCAAACAAACTTTCTCCCTTGGCGTAGTCAGCCACACAGTTCTTTGTCCACCGATGTTCCTCCCCAACCCCTTCCCATCGCACAAACACACGTTGCTAGGTCATTTGACTGTCAGCCATCTGAACGATGTGTCATATGCACCCCGCTTCCGAACAACAATAAGCAAAATTCACAAGATCCCTTTTTTACATTGGAGCTTTCAACGTCCGTACTCTATGTCAAATCGGCAAAAAGGTAATGCCCGCAGAAAAGTTATACTCCTTTAAGTTGATGTATGCTGTGCCTCTGAAACCCATACAAGACCCAGGCGTGGTTATTCATCTCAAAACGCGAAGGACGAACTCAGCTCTTTCACATTTCCCCTCCGTGTGTTCGGTGGTCCAGAAGCAGTGACTCGCGGAGTGTATGGCGTGGGAGTTGCACCCACCCCCAGAGCTGAACGCGCTTTGCTGAGTTGGATCCCAGTGAACAGTCGTCTTTGCGCCATCCGGTTATCCATCACAATCAAGCTTAATGTTTCTCGACATAAAAAGCGGTGCCTGTTTGCAGTACTGGCTTATGTCCCGACGGACTGCAGTTCTGACACTGAAAAGGATACTTCCTACCGATAGCTATCCGGGCTCATTCGTCGAGCAAGGAGCACTGGCAATATGTTCCTTGTGGGTGACATGAATGCTCAAGTCGGTCATCTGAGCTCCTTGGAATCACATTTGGGCGGTCGATTCGGAATCGATGCTCGCCGCACAGACAGCGGAGAGCGACTCCTCCAATTGTATGTTGATCATGAACTGTTTCTGGCCAGCACGAACTTTCGGTATAAACGTTCGCATCGCGTAACCTGGCGGCCACCAACTGCACATCAACCGTGGACCCGGTTGGCTCACGTGGCCATCAGCCATCGGTGGAGAGCCACAATTCAAGCCTGGCGTTCCATCTGGGGAACACAACTTGATTCCGATCACGCCATGGTGCGTGCACGCCTGACAGTTTGTTTCCTTTCAGGCAGTCGCGAGTCAGCCAGAAACATGCCAATCCGTTGTCTTCGAAGAACCACCATAGCACAACACTGTCGACCTGGGCTAACTCAACTACTCTCTACAGTAAACCAAGAGTTTACTGATGTACCGGTGGATGCTACTGATGAAGCACGTGAGTAGTATATTATTGGTGTCCAAGGTCCTCCCCCACATCTGATGGAATGTGAAGTTTACTACAGAAATTTCGGCACTGCTCTGTGTGTTCGTTTACTATTGTGCAATCGTCAGTGGATATCCAGGAAAGTTCAAGAGGGCGCGTGGGAATATTCAGTTTTTCTGAAGGACTGTTTGAGATGCTTACTTTCTTGTCTACCGACTTTTAACTGCTTAGTTCGTGTCTGCTAATAGATTACTTCGGAGCGATGGGTTTTCCTCCACTTGGTGCCGTGATCAGGATACAGATGAAGACTCCGTGGTCACAAACTTTTTAGGATGGCGATGTACTGACCTTCCCAGAGAAGGATGTTGTGGGCTGTTGTGGCTGGACTCCAGACCGACCGGGGTAAGTTGACGGCACTGAACACTCTCCTGGGAGGCCGGGCGAAGGTGGCCCTGTGTGCTCCCAGAGGGTTCCGCGGAAGTTGGACTAGGTCGCCACGAAGGAAGCTCTTGCATCGGAGTTCGACACACCAGCCGACTGCCAGGAGGCTATGAGGCGGTTCATTGCGCGACCCGACGGTGTTCTGCAGTCTGCAGCAGTGATTAGATCGTGCCTTGATCGTGACAAAGGCTGTGATACAGGCCGTTATCGAGATAGACAGGAAGAGGCCGCTGTGCCTAACTTATCCAGGAGCAGGGTTGTCACTGCGACAGAGACGGGGCGAAGCTGAATGCAAGCCGTGTGCGCTAGCCGTCAGGGAAATGAGTGGATGCCGACTGAAAATTGACGGATTGTTAATGTACTCAATGCGCCTAGGCGGCAGGTCGATGCAGCACGAATTCCTGATCAGTCCGTAAATAGGGCAGACAATGTTTGTAGCGGATTTTCTCAAGAGCTCAGAATCCGTGGTTAACCTAAAGCGGGAAAAACTGGTGACGAAGTATGTTTCAGTCATACTTGAAGGTTACGTAAACACAGCCGTGAGCGAACTGCATGTCCGGAAGCTTCCGTCTCGTAAATTGCCTTCAGTGCAGTCTGTGGTCGCGGCTGCGCACAGCAGAGGTGTTCTGAGCAGCACAAGACTTTTTGGTTTCAAAAGTATTCCGACACTATTGAATAATGCGCCAGCGGTCACGGTCAAACGTTATGCGATTAGAGTGTACGGTTTTTAGAATCGTCCTTCCTCGACGGGAGGCAGTAGCGCTGTTTCCACGTGGAACTCCTCGTCGCCTTTAGGAAACAACTCAGTCTTCAAGCTCCCATTGCAGAGGACAGTACCCGTAGACCGCCGTGTAATACGAATACTCGTAGTACGATGACTTGCTGCTCTTGGTCTGATTGTTCCGCTTTGGCATTGTTGGCATGATTGAACCTTTAGGAGTAAAGTTTCACCTAGTCTGATCCTCGGCGTCATCGCATTACTCAAGCCTCACCACCATGTAAGGGTGGCAGCTCTTGGTCTAGGAGAAATGACATTGCGCCCACAAGGAAGAGATAGCCTCTTGTGGGGAAGAATGAGTAACAGTTCAGAGATAGGGTAGGATACATATCCTCTGTAGGCTAGACTGACAGGATAAGAGGTTACTTGTCATCAAAATCGCAAAGTCAGTCCATCATTGCTTGCAAAAGGAGTTAAGAAAGTTTTGATATCACAGTCTCTGTAAGAATGACAGACACCAATTCGGTTAAGAATGTGAAGCAACCAACAGACTGCAAAACAGTATAGGGATACAAGGTTAGGAAAGAGGAAAGTTGACCCAGACCTTGGATGTTCGAAGATCTTAAGAATTACGAAGAACGGGATAATGAGGATTCCTGTAGCAACCAGTGAAACCCGGGGAAGAAAATACTGTTCGCTAATCGGGAAGTGGAATTTGCTACGGATGACATGTATTTTGGTGACTATTCAGGCTAGGGCTTCACGCTTGTACAGAGAATTTATGACGGGGGCATGATTGTTGAGTACGTAATAACTGCAAACGTCTCAGCTGGTGCAGTGCGTGAGTATACACAGGACACCGCCCACCTAACCGTGTGGTGTGAATCATCAGTAACATTGTCTTGAAAATTGCTGGCAAATCCGCATCCAGTGTGTCAGCAGTTGAAGCAATCACTCGGTCACCTGCATAACTATATAAATGACTGAGAATTAAATAAAGGTGTTTGGGAGTGGGAAACTAGTGTATTTTATGGGGGACTTCTACAAGCGAGCCAGTTTGTATTGCAGTGGTGCCTTCTCGGTTGGCTAAGAGGGCAATTCTTTCAACTTTCTGCTCCTAAGACAGTTTAAGGTAACACAGATTCCTTACTGATCTCTCAAAGATCTCTTAAGCGGGGTGGAAAAATCGCGGTTAGATCAACAACCAAAAGTCCGGGATAAGGGATGGCTGATTGTACGGATGCGAATTGCTACAATACTCGGTTGTCATGCCCGTAGCAGCGAATGGCGTCGTTAACTCAACTATTTGTAGGCTGAAACCGGAATTAAGAATACTTTCACGTTTCCAAAAGTGCACCAAACAGGTAACGAAAGATGACATTATGCGCGATGTTAGTAAGTAATGGTGCCACGAAACATATGGCAGTCCTAAGTACAAGAATTTCACTTTACGCGCTACTTAAGATGGATGACAATAGTTTTACTCGACATGTTTCAACATTACAGTTAGCCCAGAGCAATGAATTATCAGAATTGGGTAAGGAAGGTGGTAAGGAAAACACTGGGGATGAATGGGTTGTAGTTGAGAATGTGGAGCCAATACGGCCAAAGAGCCAATCCACATGTGCTATGGCAGTCGGAATCGCTGATAGAACGTCTCAAAAAAGATAGGATAAGGGTACTCTAGCACACGAATCAGACCCGATAATCGCCGTAGTGACTGCATCAAATACCACCCCCATCCTGATACGATAGTTCCAACCATTGAAGAGATTAGGGAGCAGAATGGGCTAAATAGGCCAATTCAGTTTGAAATACTGCACTCTAGGTGGGCATGGAAGCTTTTAATGTATTTTGTATTGTATTTGTAATGTATTTTTGTAATATATTGGACATGTGTCAGGACAGATTGGCGCAGAGTGTATGAAATGTGACCTGACACCCTTGGCTGGCGTACCGACGCACGTGTCTACTCAGCAATAGGCTGAATAGGATAGGTTTAACGTGGCTTGAACTTTGCAGAAACCCTTGCAGACCGAACTCTTTTACCCAACTAGCCGGTTTCATTTCCTGATAGTTACTAACTTATAGAGGAACGAACGGAGAGATTAGGACCGTACTAGATACGGCTTCCGGGTTTATGCAGTGTCGCTCACAGGAGAAAGGTATGCCGAGTAGGAATCTAGCAGGAGACAAGAATAACGCATGAGATGAGTACCGACGCACTCCAGGTCACAGAAAACGTCTTGGGCATTGGACAAAAAATTCAGGTGGGTATAAAAACGATGCCAAGAATAATATGGAATGAGGCTAACTTGAGACCCGACCCTGGGGGCTACATTGGCTGTAATTCGCTTCCGCGACAGAAAGCAGAGTCTCCGTACTCCGATAGATTGTACCACGAGGCGGTCTGCTGGTAAACCGTGCAGCTGGCTGCTACAGGAGTATGGGGAAATCTGTCGCCGGGCCTCCGGCGAAAACATGGTCCTATCAGAGACCCAGTGCTTGGATGAGGTTGGCTGGATTGTACCACAAACACAAGTTCCGTCTCTGAGTAGCGCTTTAGATATCTTTTCTGAGTGACCTTTTTTTATCCGACATCGGACCGTCCGGTAGGCGTTCGAGGAGCCGGTTCTGATAGTTTCGTTTGATTTTTGGCTAAACGAGATGTGCGCGTTTTGCGGAAACCTAAAAAGCGTAATGAAAAGTAGGAGATAGGTTCATGGTCGGAATCCACGAAGGAGCGCAGTGATTGACTCTCGTCACCGGTAACGAGTAGCTTGGTTGTACGTGGGCTGGGGGCCAAGTGTTAGAGAGGAGGTCCATTAGGATCCTCGGTATATCGGACAGAAGTGCAAGTTATGGTGCGGAACTGGCTGGGCGAATTTGACCAGTGTCGTGGTCCTGTACGCATTGCATATCACTCACACGGTCATGGGGATATCGATATCATGATAGATGGAATGCTGGTATGTTGAGTTTTCTATTAGCTGAGTGGGGCGGCAGCTACATTTTTTGACGACCAAAAATCGAAGTTTCAACTCTTGTGTAAGCCATTATAATTGCGAACTGCTAGTTGCACCTAAAACTGCTTACCTGTTAGCTGTCCATTCACCAGTAAACCAGTCTACACGTTGCTTGCTTGATTCCTTATTTCACTATTAGTGTACTACTGAGCTTGCTATGTTCAGAGCTGTACTATTTCCAAACAGCTCGGGTGCGCATGTACTGAGGATCAATTCTAGGCCAACGGCTTGCAGCCTTCCGGTTTGAAAAATGTAACACTACCGACTGAACAGAATGGCTGGAGAACGAATTGTTTGACATCAGGGAGGCTTGGACATAGTGGCCTGAAAAGGCCCAAAAGTCCTTACTGCAAATGAGTCAAGAGCGAAGTGAAACCTACACCCTTGGTGAGGGGTCTGCAATTACGTTTTAACCCATAGAAGGAAAAAGTGCAGCGTAGGCAGCATCTAACGGAGAAAACCATGTTCAAAGCGCAGAAGTGTGTCAACTAGATGCCATGAATCCAACTGAGTTATAATCGGCGAATAAAAACCCGACAAGAACAAAGATGGGTTCACGAGCATGTTTTCGGCAATGTCTTTCCAAGTCATACAGTTGCAAAGGAAAAACCCGGCAGGTACAACTTGATGGAACAAAGCGGAGTTGAAATCTTCACTGGACCTAACCAGAAGTGTGTACGGAAATTAAGTAAACTAATCTCACCCTCGAGATCAGCTTCAGCACTATAGTGGTTTTACAGCAGCTAAGGGTAACTAGAAGTGTAGCAAGAGAGACGGAAAACGTTTTAATCTTTTGGGTTTTGTGCACGAATGATTGGGTCTAGGAGGAACAAAAGTCAGAGGTGCACAACTGAAGACATCATTTTTGAGTGTGAGCAGACTCGGAAATAAAATTAATGATGTCCGTGGAATGGCTCGTACTGCAGAGTTGGTTAGTTTGCCAGAAATGTGGCTAAAACAATGACATGCATCAAGACCTGGGTTACAACAAAACGAATATAGGCTGGGAGGGGGCGGGTGCACAAGCCTGCTCAGTGATAACCTGCTTCAGATCAGAAATAAAGTTATTGACAGATAACATCTAAGTAATCGGATGCGGTATATATACTGCATGTCTATCGAAGCTTGAATCCTACGGGGGATAAATAGGAGACGGAGGTAAATGAGAGATAGATGAGAGAATGAGGTAAATGATATAGTAGGATGCTGAGACAACAGAGTTTAGGTATCTTGGTGTCCTCATCGTCACAGCAAGCTGCAATGCCCTGCAAAGCTAGGAAAGCCCTCTTATATTGAAAGGTGCATTTGAGAATTGTCAACCCGGAATATGGGTTTGGTTGTACTGCGTTTTCATCCGGCCATCTTGCATGCTGTATGCTATCTTGTAGTCCATGTTCTAAAGAAGATGACTATATTAGAACGGGTAATTTACAAGATAACAGAACTCCGAGGTGCATCCAATAATGAAAGACCAGGACGTTTGGGGCCTACATAACCAAGAATATCGTAGACTAGGAGATCTCAGCGAAGTTCACAAAAGGTATGTGGCGTGTCTGGTATATTATTCATGGATGATTGGTGGGGTTTTAAGAATAGAAGATAACTAACAGGAGCTTTCAAGACACTTCGAAATAATGGACCCACCGAAAACTGAACCCGTGGAGCAGTTTTTCTGAAGAAGTTGCTCAGTCTCAGCATCTTCAAAAGGAAGCTGGACGAGTACTGGGTACATTTTTTAGACTTGATCAAGCGCGTCCCACTTATCAATTGAGATAGGATGTTTAACGGAGCTGAGGGGGTTGGTTCAATTGGATTACTATGGCAACTGCCCTACTATGTGATGGCGCATGTTGATGTATGTTGTCTCTATGTTTTTCAACTCCCCATCCTCGGTGCCCTACATTTACGACGGATTTACAGCTGAACGATTGTCATTATTTTTATTTATTACTACATTTGTGAGGTTTATTGGTATCGTGGACCGTATATGGGGCTACATACTCCCATAGGTCAGCTACCAAGGAGAGGTAATGAACGCTTCTTGCTGTCACCTAGTGAGTCCAATAAAAGCGCAACCGGCACTCAGGTCCTCTAGAATGGATATGGGCACAACGGGATTGTCCACACGTTGTCACCTAAATTGTTTCAAATGTTTGTTTGGTTGTATGACCAGAAAGCAGTTGGCTTAGCCGGAACGGCAGCACAGAAGAACAAGATTACAAAACGGCAGGAGTCTTATCACACAGAATGACTCTTCGCCATTCTGGTGGGGCGGTCCGAACACATTCATGTCGTCCCCAGTTACGTTGTTCACCTCTAAAAGCTTGAAATGGCTTGGCATATCGACTACTCCTCTCTAGGTTTGGGAAATTTGACAGTATCTCATACCTCGTGCTTCCTTTGGGTGGCACGGCAGCTAGGCATCGATAGCGCGTTACAGCTGAACAGTGTGTCTCAAAGTAAACATTGTGCAAATGTTACACCAAGATTTATTTGAAGGTGTGAATGAATAGTAAGTTTCGACAGGTTTAACCTTCTCTTTCGGGCGTTTCGATTGGCGCTGCTGGTAGTTTCTTTTCACGGGATTTACTGCATAAGGGAAAAACCATACGAAAAGCGGGACTGCCAACAAGCTTTGTTACCATCTTACGGTTTTTTGTCATTCTATCCTTGCTTCCGTGTTTAGTGTCGGTTTAATTTTTCCTGTTGTTCGAATAGCATTTAATTTTGCATTTTCCAGCAAGATACCTCGCATGAGTACTTTGTCGAATTCGTTCATGGTTCAGCCGCCCAGTCAGCCGATTTGCGATAGAATCATCACATACAACAACAGAACTGCCGTGATCCCAGGTTATGAAGGAATCCCGCAAAATCTCTTGATCAATGTTGTCTCCTGGGTGGTACGCTGCTCAAAAACTCTTTATGAAGCTTGTAGTTACTTCTGTTTCTGTTCGCAGTTTTACGCAAGCTCGCTTGGAATTACGGCCAAATCGCATTGTCAAAACCCAGAAGAAGCAAGTGAGTCAATATTCTCAAACCCCATAGGCGCTCTTGCCAAGACTGCGAATTTCTGTGTTATTCTGTATTATTTTGAGTAATGGGGTCGATGCGAACTTTGTTGATGACTGATCGGTTTTTAGTCTGAACGCTTACATGTGCGCCTTCTTGGGATAATTACCGCCTGTTTGATAGTTTGTCGCAAACACATCATTGGTCTAAAGGTATCCATTAGGACCAGTAGATAGACAGATAGATAATATCGACAAACCGTTTTAAGTTGCGATCATCTCGAAGCTTCCGGTGAATTAGGTAGTACTGGCCTGGTTTGTGGATCACAAAACCTTGGCGCTGTTTCAACTGGACACGTTATCCACACCCATTAATTTCCCACCACAATATCAAGTAGCTTTCGAGCAGACGACAACTTACTTATTCATTTTTCACTTGCTAACATCCTTGTGTCCACACACATCCTTCTGCTCAGTAAGGTTATCTGACTGAACTCAAATACCTGTCGGGTTTGTATCTTTCGTTCCTGTGTAACGCACCTCAAGGAATCTGATAGGTTGTTTTCCTGACTTCGAATTTTTTCCAGTGCTCATTTGATGAGTGCGGGACAGTAGCAAATCTGTTTGAATCCCCTCGGCAACTTGGCTCGAAGTGTACGTATCAGGGTCCCCTCCGATACGGCGTTTATCTCAATTGATTATACAGTGTCGTTTTTCTCTCCCATCTCAATAGCAGGCAGTAAATTTCATAGAACTCTGGTCTCTGATTTTTTTTTCGCCCAGCTAAACAATTTGACTGCAAGCGTTTCATCCACCAATCGAGAGTATATCAGTGCGTTGTTGGGGAGCGTGGTCGGTGATTGTGCGACATAGTCTGATAATCTCCACAATTTCTCCCAAGCACTTTGCTCACTCTGTGAAAAAGTTATCGTCGCTTAGCCATTCAGCTGTTTTCACCACGGAGGCTATGGAAGTGTGATCAGGTCTCCCTAGTTCCAATGGTAGCTTTTGGAAAATAAGTTCAGCGTCTCCAGTGTTATCTCGTATTCAGCGCCCCTTTTGCCCCTAAACCAAACGTGCACTCTGTGGGCTTGTTCGATCCGGTTGTCTTTGTTTTGAATGCAAGGATATGGCACAGTTCCCTCATTCCTAACGTGGCTTCATAAGAGTTGCGTGAAGCACTTTCTGAACAGTCGACTTGCGTGGATTGCTGTTTTGAGGGTCATCCTCGAGATTTCCGTTCAACTGAAGCTCCCTTGTTCTTGACCCACTGCCAACATAGAAATATATGCACTTATTCGAACTTTCCACGATTCAGACGGAAGATCCACGTTCCCACGTAAAAAGTCGGGGTTGTCCTTGTGACCGGTTTCCCGCTAGTTTTGTGTGATATGTGTACCCTAGTTAAGTTCTCAATCGGATCATCGACAGATGAAAAACAACTTCGATCCCAGGACGTAGACTGGCAAATGTCCTCTTTAAGAGCGACTTCTCATGGGTACGTTGATTGACTATGAATTCTATGATTCAACTAGGCATTGGGTGCACGCCTAAATTGGGGGTCACACCGGCCTGTCTTTCACCGAAGGAAGTGACTTAAGGTCTTTACTTTCTACCTCGAGACGCCATTGGATCATAGGGCCAGATAAGCTTCAACTAGCACCATTCAAAGATGCTGGTAGATTTCTGTGTTCCACCTTATCTAGGCTATCGAAACTAATTTGGGGACGACAATGCATTCCAGACAGCTGGATCCACTCAAAGAAGACCGGCTAGAGCGACTGCTCCGGTGGTTGGAGTATAAGTCCTACCCAAGCCGTTAGCTTCGGTCATGCTGTGCTACGTGCGTTAGAGGTGTAAACTAGAGGAAATAGTTCAGGATTTTGACCGTTTCGGGGTGTACCGGACACACCTTCACAGTACATCTAGTGCTTGAGCAGCACCATGCGTGCCGCCGACCAACATTTGGGGTTTTCCTCGGCTTCAAAGTTGTCTTCGAGTACCTGGATGAATAGGCTATTCTGTATACAGTTAGACAAAAGGGAATGCCCGTTGAGATTGTATACCAAACCGAGACAAGTTGTGTACACCGCCAGGTTGTGAATTTTTAGTATCACAGCACGTACCAGAACGTACAGAACGTACAGAACGTACCAGCATTTTCATAAGCCTTTTACTTGTCGAAGATGATTTGCAAGCATGCGCACCAAGATTTCTTCCGTGTTACGGGAAGTAGTAGTTGGTCGCCCAAAAATCGGTGTAAACGTTTGTTAGACAGTGAAACAGCTTCAAAAATTTGCATGCATGAGCTGAGCAGCATCCAGTAAAATCTTCTGAGCTAAAAATGAGCAAGCCAGGAAATTCTTAGAAATAACGAATCCAGTGGTGGCTGGTGGAACTTGTCTCGGTGAACGAAACTGTGGTAGTTGCAGTGTACTCTGGCATACGGTTTTCAGCTGAAGAAAGGCAGCACTGCACTGGCTTGGTGGCAGCATCCGGTCAACACAGTCTTTCCCCTTACTTCCAGGAAAACTGTGGGGAATGATAAGACCAGTTTTAAAGAATCTATGCGCTTGATAATTTATGAATAAGGTGATGCAAAACCGACGGAATGAAGAGAAAGCCGTATTGCCTTGCCGAAAACTGGCTCAGAGTACTTGATCAAGAATAAGGTTAGGGAGTGGTTTGGCCACCATCAGTATGCCTCGCATTTCTCATCAAGAGACTGATAACGAGAACCACAAGGAGGTAATTCTGGTGGTGAGGAAGACTTGAGAACTAGATATGGGCAACGGGGACAATGTCATCATTATATGTGCTACCGATTGAGGGCGGGGGCAACAGTCATTTGATATACATAAAAATAAAACAAACGCCATAGTTGTAAGAGACCGGTAAGTTTCTTGTCCGCTGAGATGGACGTGTGACATCTGTCCAGCAAAGAACTTATGGATGTTGACTTCGCCGTCGAGGTCAGTATCGGAAAGTACTCCATTTCAATACTTCCGGTAACTAGGGTTTACAGTGAACTATTCAAAAGTTTCCTCACAACTCGCGTCTATCGTCAGGACTTTTCTTTGCCATTGATTGCACACACATGGAGTGCGCCTTTCACATTGCTTCTGTTTAACGATTGCCTCCGGACACAATAAATATAATCTCAAAGATGTTTATTTCGTCCTGTGTCTTTAGATTCATATATCAGGATTTTTCTATCTGTCTGATGGTCACAGTCTTCCATTCGTATGGGAGTTTTCCGTTTTCCAGTGAAATGGTATGTACTATCACTAAGGGTAAAAACTCAGCCACCTCTTTCAGCTCTATACTGTTCCAACTTGACTAGAAGAACAATAACTTGAAGAAAAGGAAAGTCAATCTTGTTTCTGTTACGCATGGCCCACTGATTGGTTCTCATCATGAAAACAATCTTCCAATTATCCCGATCATCATTCTGAAAGCTTTTTTGGTTATTTTATTATCAAGTTAAAAGTTGGCTTTGTGAATGACAAAGCAGATTTTGGATCTGGTCAACAGTGCGACTGCTAGCAAGAATGATACCTGTGGAAACAAATTTAGATTCACGCTACCCGAGCGACTCAATTGAGCTTAATCATGTCCAATACGGGTACACACTTTCCACCGATGTGGGCATACATTCATTGCTCTGTGGGTACAGATAAGCAAGATTCAACATTCAAGTGATCTTTTTTTAGCTTTACAAGCTGCGCGTAATCAATTGACCCAGCAAGCGTGAGCACTCCAATTTTGTTCTGTCTAGGTGTTGCGAATTACGAACGGGTTTGTAACTTCTATGTCGGTCCTTAGCTTGCCGTTCCGCTCACAATGGTGTTACGGACTGCTCCACGAGAATCCGCTAGAATCTTCGTAAGGAGACGATAAGTGCCGACTTATAAATGCTCGATCCTGGTTCGCCGGTTTTCTGGCCAATCAGAGTATGCCTTCGTTCGCTACTCAACCGACTCGTGATACATCCGTCCAATCGATATGTTTAATTATTTAAAGTGATTCTTCTCCGGACACTAGACTAGCCATCTAGTAAGCACTCCTAATTCGTGAGCTATGTGTGAATAATATTCAGCCGCATTGAAATAATGCAGATCAACCGGTGTAGTTTTACAACCATATCTTGGTTTCGGTTCCACTGGCTTCCCTATTCTCATGATAGTGTCCGAGGGTGTACCACGCTCAGAAACAAGACATTTGAAGCTAGTTCCATCGGTTTGTTTTTCATGATGAGAACCAATCAGTGGACCATACGTAACAGCAGTGCGATTGAATCCACTGCTCTGGAAGTTATCCTTCAGGATGTAGATTTTAAATTTCCTTCAGCCAGTCCTTCAGCTGGAATTTTGTAGAGGTTGTACTTCTGTCCGGCCAAGGTGATTTGTATGGGTGCGGTAAATGTGCCTGATAAGTCTTGTACTGTCTGTAATGTCATTACGATAAAGCGCAGAAGTTCTGACGCCATCTTTTGAGCTCAGACAGGACCATAGTAATGTGCTAAAACCAGTGCCTTGTCTCCATTGATCATGGCAGTGTTGCACAGAA